>JAOANK020000079.1:293770-322820 GCA_026257165.2 Telfairia occidentalis
GGCTGTAGCATCTTCAGGCGGCATGACTTCACTACCTCCCACGACTTCCCATAAGTCTTGACCTTGGAGATATGACTTCATGCATGTAGACCATGTTTTGTAATTTTGAGTGTTGCGCTTCTTAATTCATCCAACTTCAAGGTCTCCTCTCATCATCTTGTAGATGAATGCACTCCACGAGTAAGTTATGTCCCAGACAACAAGCTTTACAGTCTCAGACTGTATGATCTTCAGAAGCTCCACCAAAGCACGCTATGCTAGCTTGGCTCTGATACCACTTGTAGAAACGATTTAGCACTAAAGGAAATAGACAAACTCTTGAGGAAATAAACTTTTATTGAGAAAGTACAAAAATGGACACTCTTGAGAGAAAGTTCTCTCACACCTCTTTCTCACTCTATTGCTTACTTCTCACTTTCTTAACTTTTCTCTCTTTTTCTTTCTTGGTTCACTTATAGGAATATCTCTCAATATTTATAGGCAAGTTATGCTTGGAGCCCAAGTCAAAAGATCCTTCTAGGCCCTCTTGAATAATGCGTGTTCTAGATGCTTCTTAAGATAAAGCTTTCCTTTATCCAAACGAATTCTAATTCTTTTGATCCTAAGCGAAAGCTTAGATAATTATAGATTATTGTATTTACAACCTATAGGAAAAATCTAGAAACACTTACATTAGGGTGATAGATAGAAGTTCCAAGAAGTTTCTAGATATAGCTAGTGTTGTATTTTAACATATATATCATCAACTTTGAACGAATGTATATTTGAACATAGTTTAATGGACTTAATATTTATTACCTTTCCTAAGATCAAAGATTTGATCCATCATCATATTTTTGGGATTAAAAAATAAATAAATTAAAGATTAATATATTTTTTTTAGCGTACCGTCCATGCAAGTTAAATTATTGATTCTTATTAAAAGTAAAAGAATATGTGTCAACGTGTTTTTTTAGAATTCAAGTGGTCTTGTCTATGAATATATCCCAAAAAGAAGCCCTATGAATATTAATCACTAAATTTTATCCTAGCAGGGCCGAGGCCCAACTCGCCACTTTGAATCAGTAATTGGCCCAATTGGTTATTTAGTATTACATGCACTGTTACGACTTACGAATCCCGGGCTTTGGAGAAGCGTGGAATCTAACCTCAAGAACAATCGTTATAAAAAATAAAATAAAACTTTTGGTTTCTGAAATTTGAAATTACCGACTATTTGGGCAAAATATAGCATTAAAGTTGGAGACGGTGGTGTCTATTAACTTACATTTTCTCAGCTTTCAAAGAATCGCTGAAGAGGGAGAGATCGAGAGACGAGAAAGGAGGAGGGACTGAGAGAGAAAGGTCACTAAAAAAATAATAAATATTTGTTTGACTATTTAGAACTATTTTGTAAACCTCAACGAACCAAAGTGTCACTCTTGAAACCTCAAAGCCAACAAATATAGGGTTAAGAAATCGAACCTTCAATCTCAAAAGCATAAGTAACTACTTTTCATTGAATATCACGTCGTGCACATTTATCACATGCCATATTCATTTCTAACATTTTCACTAGTTAGACACAGTTTTTTTTTTTTTTTTTTTGAGTTCAACAACATGTAGGGGTGCGGTGATTCGAATCCATAACTTTTTGATGTATATATGTCTTTAACCAAATCAACTATACTCGATTTGACATATCTAGAACTATGTAAATTAGAATCATGTAAGTTAGACATAGTTCACTTTAGTCATTTAAAGAAAGTCTTACCATAAAATTTTCAATAGTTAAATTTTGTATTACTTTTTCGTGGATGATTTTAATGATAAATATTGAAAATTTTGAGTTTATTAAAGTTTAAGTGACTAACTAGAACTATGTAAAGACCAAATTAGAGAGGTAGATAAACGTCAAAAACACAAACTATACTTTAATAAAAGTAAAACGTAGGTTAAGAAAAATACTTTTGATCCTTGTATTTTTATTGAAGTCAAGATTCAGTTTCTAAACTTTAATTAATAACAATTTAGTTTATGTATTTTTAAATTTCTAGCCGTTGAGTCCATAAAATCTAGTATGTAACCATTTAGTTCTAGTTTAAAATTGCAACTATTTAATTTATCTAATGAAAAATATTTGGAAGATTTCATGAAGTTTCTTACTTATGTAGATCAGACAAAATATTTTTATAAACTATAAAGTTAAAATATTACTAACTAGAAATCGACCATAATTTTGATGAGTTTTTTTCATAATAATGATTAAATTGTTAAAAAATGTTAATTATAAAAACTAAATTGTAATAAATTTGAAAGTATATAGACTAAATCATTACATACTATAATCTTGTGATTAAATTGTTCTTTTGATGAGTCAAATCGAACGTAACTCAATTAGTTAAAAGCTTGATCAGAAGGTTAAGGTTTGAATCTTTTACTTCCCTATATTTTTTAACTAAAAAAATTGTGACTTTAATCAAAGCATACGCCTATAGGGGAACCAAAAGATTTAAACAGAACTTTTGAAGAAATGATCGAATTGACCAAATAGCAATTTGCAATACATTTTTATTTCTTTTGTTATTTTGCTTCCCCGTCTGTTGGACTTTGCGTGCGAAGAAGCGCTTGAAATACAAAACTTCGGCATCGGAATTGAAATCCGAACGAACACCTGTCTGCTCGTTTCGCGAAAGCCACGGAGAAAGTGAAGCCATCAATCCACGGAAAACCAACCAAAGGCGACGATGCAGAGACCGAGACGACGCTGTGAGGGCACGGCTATGGGTGCCATCGTCCTCGATCTTCAACCCGGTCTTGGACTCGGCCCCTTCAATCTCGGTATTTCCTTCGTTTTGTTGCTCGCAATTTGATTCTCTGCCTTACTAATTGCTCCCCTATTGTATACATGTCTAAGAATAAAATTTCTGAAAATACAACTTCCAGATAGAAATTCCTTGTTCTGCTGATTTCAATTCCGATATTTATCCTTATGTTTCGGCAGAAATTATCGATTGCTTCATTTTTTCGTGGTTTCTTATTCAACATATCGCGCTTTCTCTGTTAGGGGGTGAATTCTTGGTTCTATTAGGTGATTAGGTCATTTGGAAGTACTCTTTTTAATGTGAATATTTATGCACCTCAGTTGTGTCTCAGGAATGCCAATTTGTGAAGCATTTGCACAAATAGAGCAGCGCCCCAACATCTATGACGTTGTCCATGTGAAATACTTCGACGAGGTAGTATAGCTTTAGACTACGTATGCTACTTGGCCATATTGAATTAAGTGCATGCTCTGATTCCTTCTTGTCAAATTCTGGAAATCACCCTACTGAAATTGTTGATTGCTTGTCGGATATGCTTAATATCAAAATTTTCTACAAAGTTTACTTATCTTTCATCTGCATTGTTGAATTTCACTAGTAGTTTATTTGAACGCATCCCACTGCCAAAGTTCTAATACTATATACAACTCTTTTTTGTTGTAGGAGCCGCTGAAACTCGATATTGTTATCTGCTTTCCAGACCATGGTTTTCATCTTCGATTTGACCCTTGGTCACAGGTATTTTGTTCTTTTGCATGTTCTTTAGAAAAAGGAGATAACAATTCTTTAACTCTTATCAAATGTGCACGCTCAAGAACTGTAATAGATGGTTGCAACTTGCAAGAGAGTGATGTGATTTTCTTTTTAAACAAATCTGATCATTAAAATTGTTTGCACTATCATCATTTATCAGAGTTTCTTTCAAGTATTTAAGTAGTAAATGCTGTTTATGTGATCATTTTCATCTGTGCATCTTTAAGTGTCTCAAGGAATTAGTTATAGAAGGAAGGCGCAGGCCTTTATTCTTCTTAAGGAATAAGGATATACATCTTTCTAGTTACTTTTTGCTCAAATTAACTCCTGCTTGTTCACTACTTGCTAGAGGCTACGTCTTATTGAAATATTTGATGTAAAGCGACTTCAAATGAGATATGCTACTTCTCTGATCGGGTAGGTGATCTAAGTTTCATGTAGGATTAAAAAAAAATCTTGTACTTAAATTAATGATCATTACTTGATTGCAGAGGACCATCAAATCTTGCTACATTTGTAGCTGTGTATGCGCTTTTTGGACCAACTTTTCCTGGAATTTATGACAAAGATAGGGGTGTTTATACTCTATTCTATCCAGTACGTATCTGCACTTCCAGGCAGACATTCATAAAGTAATCTAAATACTCCTTTCTTGACATTTATTTTTCATCTTTGATGACATCTATCATATGTTGCAGGGACTTTCGTTTGCATTTCCAATACCAAGCCAGTATACTGATTGTTGCCATGATGGAGAAGGTATTTTATCAAATTTCCATTCACTTAGCTTACCTGTCTCTTGGATTCTTGAGTTCTGAGGAGAGTAACTTGCTTTTCTCGATTACAAAAGCGGAGCTACCATTGGAGTTTCCAGATGGTACGACCCCAGTTGCATGTCGTGTCTCTATATTTGATAGTTCTACAGTAAAAAAGGTTGGAGTAGGAGCCTCGATGGATAAGGCTTCTGCTCCCCCATTGCCTGCTGGGAGCCTATACATGGAGGAGGTCCATGTTAAGGTCTGGCTTCTCCCTCCATCTGCGCTTTTTGTAATCTGAATAGCCTACCTGCTTACTTTTTTTCGTATTGTCTAGCTTGGTGATGAATTATACTTTGCTGTTGGTAGTCAGCATATTCCTTTTGGTGCTTCACCTCAGGTAAACTTTGAGGTTCCATGTCATACATTTTTGTTGTTATTTTACCTTTCTATCCTAAAATATTAAGCTGTGTATTAGATTAATTAAATTAATAACAAGCAAATTTGTCGAGTATTTTGTCCACAAACACGTCTTTATTTTGATTAAAGGAACCCATATTAAGGACCATTAGCTTCAATACAAAGAAGAAATCAAAATTGATCTTACGCCATTAGATATGGGATAATGGAAGAAGAAAAGTTGTTTAAGTTCTTTGGAAGCTTCTTTTTGAAAAACTCACCCTGGAGTTTGGAGGCAATTTCAGTGTTCTCTTTGCCACCACATGCTAAAAACCTAATGTCATTCACACTTTATTTCCAAATGTCGTTTAAACGAAGAGGGCAAGTAACGGTGATAAGGAATCCATTCACGGGGGTTCTTGGTGGTTTTACGAGACATTTAATCGTTGATACTATATTCCTCTCTCTGAGTTTAGCTTCTTTGACTTTTATAGTTTTTTCGGTTCATTTTTCTATTTTTTTTTTTCCTTAAAATTTTATGTTTTCTCCTACGACTTTTGAGTCATTTTCTCTCCTTCCCTTGATTAAAAAAACAAAAAATTTCTGGTAAAGATTGTTCAGTTTAACCTCCAAAAGGTTTTTGTACTCTCTCTCTTTCTCAGACATTCAATTCTTTGCAGGATATTTGGACTGAATTAGGCCGTCCTTGTGGAATCCATCAAAAACAGGTATTCTTACCTACCATCTTGAACTAGAATGTTGTGAGTTTCTATCTTCCTATGATTGTAATTGTTGGATAAAAGAAATATAAATTATTTATGTTGAGCTGAGTTTTCTAAAGAATATATATTTGAAGGCGTGACCTGCCTATATTAAGGGGAGCAATTAAGCAATCAACTATTGGCTTAGGGTAGGGGTACAAGCCATCACGCATTCTTGGGCTTAATTATTACATAAACTAGGCAAATTTGTGTCCATATATCTACATTAAAAAATTAAGACTTGCATGCACGTGCCATGGGTACATATAATTGTTTCTGTATATTTCTTGCTCCAATGACTTAAATTTTTGGGGTACAGGTAGATCAGATGGTTATTCATTCTGCTTCTGATCCCCGTCCTAGGACAACCCTTTGTGGTGATTACTTTTACAACTATTTTACCCGTGGTTTGGACATCTTATTTGATGGGCAGGTAGTATTGGTATCTTTCTGTATAATGTAGTATATCTCAGGATGATACATGTTGATCTTTTGAGGTTTATAGTTCTCAAAGTACCGTGTTTGATTTGCAGACTCATAAAATCAAGAAGTTTGTTTTGCACACTAACTACCCTGGTCATGCTGACTTCAACTCATACATCAAGTGCAATTTTGTAATTCATGGTCCGGCTTACATGGAACATTACCATTAGATGTTCTTCAGAATTATTTAAACGTAAGTGATTTGGCTAATTATTGTTCTGTTTCCTGCAGTTTCAGGTTCTTTTGATGAAACCAACTGTAAAAGCACTATAACCCCCAGCACGAGGTGGGAAGATGTGAAGGTAAACTAGATTTTACTCACAGCATTTTATCGCTAGGGTCATCACCTTCTACAATGTTAAAAGTTATCAGGAGCAGGTTTAGAACTGGGTTTATGAAGCCAATTTGATTGCACGTATTTTTGTATTGATTAACATTCTATCACCTGCAATGGGTTCATAACTCTTTAGATATGGCTAATCATCTTCATAACTCTCCTTTTTTGTGTAATTTGCTTTTTAGAAAAATGGTATGTCTGACAGTTTTTTCTTTGAAACTAGGAAATCCTCGGGGATTGTGGGCGAGCTGCCATCCAAACCCAAGGTTCAACAAACAATCCTTTTGGATCTACATTTGTCTATGGCTATCAAAATGTTGCATTTGAGGTGAGTTTTTTTTTTACAATTTTATTTGTTTTTATTGGTGTCTTAATTTGCACCTACCCGTCTTTTGAAAAGAGTCAAAAGTTCGAAGGAAAAAAAAGTACAAATGATTTTGATCACAGACATTATGAGCTGATTGTGTTTTATCATATGGCGGTGTGTTAATGAACATCAATTATGAGCAGGTGATGAAAAATGGTTACATCGCCACAGTTACTCTATTCAAGTCGTGATATTTATGGGGCCCGTGCTGCCCCATGTCGGTTTGTTTCAAGCCAATTATGGAGTTGGAAAGATTGATTCTCACTCTTGTTCAATTCGAAAGGGCTGTTTAAAGAAGATGAAGTGAGCTTTGGATGATATTTAGTTCTTGAGCACTCCATCGCCGTTTTGGTTATGTGGGTTATCTGGTTTGAGTAGCAGCTTGTTTGTGAATTGTGTATATTCTCACCCTTGTATGGAGCAGCAAACTCTTAAGTAGACATTAATTATCATGTTGGACAGCTTAATGATGTACATAATTATTGATTTGTAAATTATACCAACTCTTCTAATTACCACGTTCAGGGGGATTCTGAGCCCCAGCATTAGTTTTTGTAGTTCATACTGAGTTTAGGCGATAACTCGTTGGCGTTCAGTGGCAGCTTGATAAGCGTCAAAAGAGTTCAGGTGAGTTTAATATGACTTTTAGTGCTTTCGTTCAATTAAAAGTAGTTTTCGTATTCGGATGTATATTCGAAAGTAAATTTGAAAATTTTGAAAATACTTCAAATATTTTAAAACGTTGACATGTTTTTTAGATGGAACATATTATTAGTTCACAACTCAAAAATAAACAATGATATGTAGGAAAGAACAAAGGTTACAGTCGAATTTTTTACCTGGCACGGTTACAAGTAATTTTGTGCGGTAGAAATTTGATACAGATATGAATAGTCATTGGCAATGGGGAGAGATGGAAGCATTTGGATTTCATTTCCTGGACTCGATAAGTGTGAAGGAAATCCCCAAAACAACCAACCGATTATTTGAACAATGTGAGAGTGGAACTACATGTTCAAATCGATGAGTTTATTACCCCGATTGGAATGGCCATCTCCATTTGAATATTCTTTAACCCCTGAGATCCTCAACTTTTCCTGCTCCTCAGCCCGCTCTTGATTTTGCCCTCTCACTGTCTCAGCCTGTTCCATCCCTTTTGCATTTAGGTCATTTAGATCATTTAGTTTATCTCCTGGAAACTGCAAAATTACCAAACAAACAAACTCAAACCTTTGAACTCCCTTTTGATTCAAAATACGAAAGTCAGGTTTATTTTTCTCTATCTCATTGATAATTTCTTGTTCAGTGTTTTGGCAACCAAATTAAAGAGGGCACTTGTCTGGAAATAAGGTTTTCATGAAGGATTATGATTCACCAACCTCAACTCTCTGCCTCAACCGAAGAAATCTCTTGTGCATTCTTTTGCCACCCACGTGAACAATCATGTCGCATTGTAAACACAAGCAACTGCCATCTATCTCACAGTAAAAAAATGCTGCAAACATTTTAATTTCCACAACTATACGTTAACCATCCAAATCCTCACAAACATCAAACAAAAGAACAAATTTCTCTTCAAAGTAAAAAAAAAAAGACAAATTAATAATTAAACCTCTCAACTCCTCCGTGATTACCTGGTGCATTTTCACATATATCACACCTAGAAACTTCACTTGGATTCGCTAGCCCAACCCTTACATGGCGGCTCGCAAGCTTATTGCACATGTGCACCTGCCCATATATATATCCAACTTCCTCAACAAAAAAGAACTTCCAAATCATTACTAATACAAAATCAATGCTTTGAACTAATGTTTTTTCTTTATATACCTTGATATCACAGGCCGCGCAAAGAGCAGCCTCATCCGCAGCACAGAACAAAGTTGCTGCAGCGCTTTCACAGGAATCACAGAGTATCCTCATCAAAAATGACTTTTCTTAACATCACTCATTGCCTCCCACAAATGGAAACCATTAAAAAAGATCAAAACTTTACGTTCAATCTCAAAAACCCACCTCAGAAACTTTATCAAAACCACAAAACTCCATCAAAACCTCAAAAGGGTGTCATTCGAAATTTAAGTTTGATCGTGCCCTCAAGTTCAGATATCTGATAAAATTCTAGGTGTGTCGGCTAAGCTGGTGCTGCCGTGTTAGGTTTATAAGAATAATGCCGAACGACTGATGGCAAAGAAGATAATATAATATATAAACAAGGATAGGTGGGTGGAATTGTCTGCAAGAGGAGGTTCGAGAAAAAAAGAAAGGAATCCAAAAGTTTTAGCATATGTGAGAGAGAGAGAGAAAGGCCTGGCCAAGGCCACAGAAAACGTTAAAAATTAATGGGAAATCAAATGATATTGGTTTGTGTCAACTTCCTTCTTTCCTCACACTCCAAACTCATTCATTAACCACAAAATGGAAAGGGGTTGAAATTGGCTTGTGGTTTGATTTCAGCCACGATTTCCTCTCACTCATACGATATCTGAACAAAATGGGTCCCCCAAAGTTGAGGTTTTTGGGCCAGGGGGCTGTCTGTTTTTCTTTACCCCTCAAGTTAGTCTCAACCTCAACCATAAGGGGGCAGCCATATGTACACACAAAAACTTGATATCATAATCTCTTTCTTCCTCTCCACCTAACTAGATTCGATATTTGTGGTGTGAAATATATCTAGTGGAACGACAATTGGAAATCTAGAGGGTGGTATATATCCACTTGTTGAATGCTTTCAAAGTTTCAAAGGTTTTTGGTCTCTCTCTCTCTCTCTCTCTCTGGTTGTGTAGTTTTTAGTTTAATTTGATAGATTGACAAAGAATTATTTTGTCCATGCAATATAGGGGGAAGTTTTTGTACAATCAATATCAAAGACAGGATGTAAGATTTAATGTAGTAACATGGCTTGGTTTTCTTCCACTTATATTGATCATTTAATCTCTATGAGATTTACATGACAAAGATGCATGATATGGGATGATGGGGAGATGTCATACACGTTGTAAATAAGCTACGTAGGGGGGAGGGGGGGGGGGCGGGGCTGCCAAAATTTTATTATGAGGATGAGGTTGAGAGATGATAAAGAATAGGCCATAAAGTTAGGAATATTCAAGATTTTTTTTTTAATTTTTTAGTTCAATGATTATGGAAGTCGAAAATTGAATCATCAACATTTGAGATGGTAACAAATATCTTATTTATTGAGCAATTATTACTTGATCGTCACCCGATCCTATTTTGAATTTGTTAAGGGAAAAGATTAATTTTGCCCCCAAATTTGGCAACATGCTTCAAACTTTACCATTCTTTTAATTTAATATATGAGGGTGGAGATTCGAACATATCGAGAATATATGCTTTAACTAATTAAACGATGTTCAAGTTGACCATTTTTACTCTAAACTTTCAATTTCATCAATTGAACCTTAAACTTTGACAAAAGTTGCAATTTTTACCTTAAACTTGAACAACGATTGCAATTGTAATATATTGTATGTTAATAATTTTTCATTCGAATCGATAAAAAAAAAAGTATCTTCATGTGCAATGAATTATAAAACATATATATGATACAAAATTGGATAGAATTTCAAAGATAAACAACATTAAAGTGGGATTTTGGTTGAAATTTGAGAGTTTTGGTAGAATTATTCAACGGCGGATTTTGTGCATTGAATTGGACTAAAATTTTTGTAAAGTTTGATTTTCTTGAAATTATCTAATTTTTGGAGATTCTTACCTTGTTTTCTATAAAAATTAGTGGGTGAATTATCGAAATTGAATAAAGTGTAAAAATTATAATATTTATCTAAGTTTAGAGTCTAATTTGATGAAATTGATATACAACTTGTCTAGGAGTAAAAATAGAATATTTTCCCCCAAGTTTTTAATTACTATTATAGATTTATTTGTTATTGAGTTTGTATGGTTGGAAATAACAAACCATATATATATATATATATATAAATTTGTAAAAAATTGCTTGATTTTTGCAAGAGTTGCCTTCCTATATGTTGTATCTCATTCTCATCAAGGTATTTGAGAGATAACTATTAAATTATTACTAAACCTAAAAATCAAATTTATAGATTAGGATATATATATATACATATTGAAATTGATATTAGTATATATCTATTGTTCGATATGCATATTCTGGACAATATTTGTTGATTCACATTGGCATATTCAAAGAATTGGTGCATGTTTGAGGCAATGCAACAACATTTCTTTAGAAAACCCAAACGAATTTCTGAAAAGAAAAATCTAAAACACACATCGTTCTAAGAAAAATAAAAAGAAAGAAAAAGGATTTTTGCATCTCAATGAATTTTCATAATATATTAAGAAAGCATTCTTAGGGTTTAATGATCATATACAAGTCAAGTCACCATGTGGACTATTCTCATTTGTTTGGTATAATAAAGATTTTTTTTGGAGGTATAATAAATACATTATTCAATAGGAATAAAAAAAAAAAGAAAGAAATTTATGGCTTACATCATGTATCAATTCGTCAATCTTTGGTAAAGGTTCCATCAAACCAAGTATTTTTATTTCATTTCAGCCACGTCTCTCTCTCTCTCTCTTCTTAAAAAATAGTCAAGAAAGTAGAGGAGAAATGACAATATAATTGAAACATTAATATTTGGACGCTTACGATTTTGAGGAATTTTAAATTTTTATGAATTTCAAATGAATTCCGTTGTTGGTGTGAAAGTAAATGATTTGAAATCGTGTTTTTACTTAAAAAAAAATTAGACTAAAATAGTCGAATTTCGAAATATTTCATAAGATTTTAATTAAATTACTTATTTAACCTTATCATATTTTAATTTTAATTAATAAATTAAGATTAGAAACCTATATTAGTAATTTTCTTTCTTTCCTTTTCTTTTCCGTAAACATCCAAACAATAAAATTTTAATACATTCATTTCAAACAGGATGAAGAATTTAAAATCATTTCTAAAATTTCAAATCATAGAATTTAAAATCATTTTTTCAACTTTCTTGACATCAAGCAAAGCGTAAGTAATAATATTGTTCAATTAAAATCAGATAAAGACTGGGCCATAAAAGTTATGGGCCGAATGGAAAACAATCCAACGTCGAACAATTTATTTTGGGCCGATGGATAAGATTGGGCCTGAGCCCGGATCAAGGAGCCCAGTTTGAAAAGCATTGATCCGCAGCAAATAGCATATAATGGTTGCAGCGCAAAGGTGAACTGCTTTGATTGACCTCATAATAAATATGTCCTGAAAAAGCTGAACACAACTCCTTAAATTCTCAATTATGCAACTTATTGGAGCTTATTTCTTCAATTTTCATTTTTCTCTTTAATAGTTTCCCCTCTTTGTGGCTGCATTATTCCATTACCTTATTTACTCATTTGTACCTTCTCGTGAAAACAATTAATTTAAGGAAAAATAAACAAAATTAATTTTTTTTTTTTTGGGGGGGGTTCATGGAAACGAACAAGAGAAATTAATGTGATGGGCAGATAAGATTTAGAAAGAAAAACGAAGGATAGAATAATTAAAAACAGTACCATACAAGATTCAAGATTGAATTACTTTTTGCTGAAAAGATGGGGGGGAAAAAGAGAGTGAAAGGATTAAATGGCAATTAATTATTGATGGACATTGACCATGAAAATCTCAAAATTTTGATTTTTTTTTTTTTTTTTGTTCTTTTGATGACATTCAACCAACTCCCTTCCCGCTAACATAGACACAAATTATTCAAATCTGTCACACTCAATTTCCACCACTTTTAAACAAATGTTAAAACACTGTTACAAGTGATACAAAGCGACAGAGAAAAATGGATTTTTTTGGCAATGTGTTTGGGCAGCCAAATATTTTTGGTGGTGAAATGGCAGTTTAAGATTGGTGTGTTCGATCCGAAAAGGTCCAACGAGAGACAGTGACCACCATCAAACCAACCGGTGGTCCATCGCCGCTCCATTTGGGCACTTTTTAATAACATAAATAAAACTAAACTACAAACGAAAATCATAATTAAAAGAATACAAATCTAGAGATTTAGGGTGGGATATTGGGTTTCATTAATGGAATTCAAAAAAGGGTTTATATGAATATCAATCTGCGGAAAGTAAAAGGGGGATGTTGTGAAAGAACATTACATTTGGTCACAGATTAGGGGCGAAAGTGACAAGAAGAGAGAGAAGAAATTAAAAAAAAAAAAAAAAAGGGGGTAAAAAGAATTGGTGTATGTGATTGGTTGGTTTTGAAATGAAAAGAAATGAAAGTGAGCTAAAAAACAAGAAGGTTGCAGTTAGGGTTCAGTGCACAAAAAAAATTCTGACTCAATTCAAATATATGACATTGCCATTGCCTCACCCCAATCTACAGTAACAATTTTTTTTTGGTTTTTGGTTCATTTTTTCATTTTTCTGTCACTGATTCACAGCTCACTGCGACATTCGGCCTGTCCTTTTTTGGTACCCACTGTTCACCTTTTTCCTTCAAAAGTTCATAGCTAATTAAAAGTAAATTTCTAAAGATCGTGTGATATAATTTAGCGTTTGAGAATGTTTTTAAAATAAATATTTCCAACAAAGAATCTTTTAATTAGTACCATTTGAGTTGAGAGCACTCTACTCTACAAGTGTGCTTCTTTTCTTTTTCTTTTTTTTTTAAATCACTGTTGTATTACTTCAAACAGTTTTTCATTTTTTATTTATTTATTGTGTTTTTTAAATTTTAAATGTTTTTAATTAAATTTCTATTCAATTATTTCTTGAGGTTGACCGATAAAATAATGACCCGATATTTAAAGTATTCTATGATAATACTTTGATGAATGATTTTTTCTTTCCTTATGATTGAGAGGAATAGTAAGTGTCATGTGACAAAATAAATATGTGTTTCTTAAGAATAGGTGAGAATGATATTTACTATTAAAAATACTAGTTTATATAAAATAATTATTTTTTAATGCCATATCTTTCTATTATTTAATTTCAACCATGCAGAATAGAGATTTGATTGAAAATATTTAAAAATATATGGGGATGAAATTGAAAATAGTATACACATTTGAAAAGACCAAATGATATTTTTACTTATAATTGTGACATAGACAATATATTGTCATGTTAATCATAGATATGCTATATGCTTAGAAGGTCAAAGTCAAATCCTCTAATGTGTAGCTTACTTTTTTGTCCAAATTGTGCATTGAATATGGAGAAAAAAACTATTATTCCTATCTAACAAATAAATAAAAACATATTGAGAGATTTTTTTAAATAAGTTGTTTTTTTTTTCTTTACCATATCATCACAAATGACGTCTTTAATAATAATTCAAAATAGCTTATTTCAAAAAATAAATTTGTGAATAGCAATTATAAGTGGAAAAATAATTACATAATACGATTACAACTCACAAATTCATTTGCCAAAGAAATATATGAATATGGATAGATAAAGTTGTAAAGGAGGAGGAAGTGTCTTAGGCAAAAAAGGTAGTCTCAAATGTAAGGAATTTCAACAATGTTCTAAGAGGTTTTTTTAATGACTTTTACTTTTCTCAAAGAGGAAAAAAGAAGAAAAATTGTAAGTTAAGGACTTAGCTAGGGATGAGTGCAAAAAGTACCTACATACTTATAGTTCATTCTAGAGACATATAATTTATATATTTATTGACCATATTCACTATAAACAAGACTTATCATGAGTATTATAGAATATCATAGAGCTGTTTTCATAAAAATCATAAAAAAAGTTGGTTAAAATTTATCTGCACTCGTATCATCTCTTTAATTACCTTATAAAAAAAAATGTATGGTAAAAGATTATGATATTGAATATAATGCTTTCTTGACTGTTTAATTTGTTTTGTCAAGAAAAAAAAAGGAGAGAATATATTGTACAACAATTCATTTTCAAAAAATTTTATAGTCTTAGTAGAAATTTGATCCACTTAAGAATAAAATAATTTATTTGTGAGGGAGATTATCTCTTTACTCTTCGTATATTTCACTTCAAAATAATTTTTGATATTTGTCCTTGTCTACCTCTATTATCAATAAAATCTTAAATTACAATTATTTTAACTTCATCATCTTTTTTGTTTCTATAAAAAATCTTCTAAATAATGTAGTTATAATATTGGTATAAGATTGATTTATCGTAATCCAGTCTAATAACCAGAGGTCTATAATTATTGGTTAGACTTGTGTAAATTTTTTGGTATATCATGCTCAAAACATTTGAACTCATAACCTTAGTCCGCCAATAAAATATATCACAATAATCAAATATAAAGCCATAGTCATACATTTTATAGTATAATATCAATGGGAAAAAATGTCCATACAACCAAATGATCATTCCATTCGCTCACTCATCAACATCATTATCCTTTTGTATTTTTTATTGTACAATTGAAAAGATTTTCCAATAAACTTAATATGATTGTGTATGCCTGTCGGCTAGGGAATTCATAATGTTTAAATAAATAAATTGTTTTAATTTCTATTCTTGTCCCAAGCAAATTTAAACTAAATTGAAAATCTATCATTTTTTTTTTAAATTTTCAAATTCAACAATACAATAATAGAGTCTCAAGCATTTAACATTTAAGATAAATGTATGTATAATAATGAGACAATTATTCAATGAGGCCGTTACAATGTATTGACACTTAATAACCATTAGATTTAAATTAAAAAAATTTCATACCCTCTAATAACCGTTGGATATAAGGTGGTTTAACGATTTCTCTAGTATAAATCTAAAGGTGCAAGGCGACCTCCTCCAATAATATTTTGTTAAAGCAGACATTTATTTACAGTGACCTTTGAAAAAGAGAATTATTAAATAGGAAAAGAGAGAAAAAGAGAAGGAAGGTCATGGAGGAGGGTGTAATAATGATAGAAAGGCAGAATCACATGAGAAGAGAGTAAAATGTGAGGCCCAGCCCATCTCCATCAATAATCCCCTTCCTCTTTCAAAAGCTTCCTTTCAAAAGTTCTTTTAAGTTTTTTGGTTGCCATTTTCACTTTCAGACTCTCAATTGCAAAACTCCCCCACAGAGTCCCATTCCATTTTCATTAAAAAAAAAAAAGTAAAGAAAAAAGGACTGTCTTCTCTGAATCCCTCTGCTGCATTTTTGTGCGTTACTGTGCCCTTCTCTTCTCTTCTCTTGGGGGGGGAGGGGTCCCTTTTAACCTTAAACTAAAACCCACACTCACATTATACGCTCTTCGCCGCACAACGTCTCTTTCTTTTTCTCTGATACATTTTGCTGTTTTTACATCCGCCATTGATATGATTTCTTCATGACTCTAATGTTGTTGTGTTAGTTGAATCTTTACTTCCATAGCTATGAAGCTTCTTCTTTTATTTTTTGCTCTGCTCTGTGGTGCTGGTTTCTTTTCGTCCTCCGCCGACACCGTCGCCCAAAACTTAGCTGAGATTCAGGCATTGATGTCGTTTAAGCTCAATCTTCACGATCCTCTTGGTGCATTGAGTGGATGGGATTCTTCCACTCCATTGGCGCCGTGTGACTGGCGGGGCGTTGTCTGTACCAGTAACCGAGTCACCGAACTCCGTTTGCCTCGTCTTCAACTCGGCGGCCGATTAACTGATCAGCTTGCCAACTTGCCGATGCTCCGGAAGTTGAGTATCCGCTCCAATTTCTTCAACGGCACGATTCCATCTTCCCTCTCCAAATGCACCTTCCTGCGCTCGGTTTTCTTGCAGTACAACTTCTTTTCCGGTGACCTTCCTCCGGAGTTCGGGAACTTGACCAATCTCCATATTCTGAACGTGGCGGAGAATCGCCTCTCCGGCGTGATCTCCGACGACCTTCCGCGGAGCCTGAAGTATCTCGATCTTTCGTCGAACGCATTCTCCGGTCAGATTCCGAGGAGCGTTGTGAAGATGACGCAGCTTCAGGTTGTGAATCTCTCTTTCAACAGGTTCGGCGGGGAGATTCCGGCGAGCTTTGGGGAGCTTCAAGAGCTTCAACATCTCTGGTTGGACCACAATGTTTTGGAAGGAACGTTGCCGTCGGCTCTTGCTAATTGTTCCTCGCTCGTTCACTTGAGCGTTGAAGGGAATGCGCTCCAAGGCGTAATCCCGGCCGCCATTGGAGCTCTTCCGAATCTTCAAGTTATCTCGCTCTCGCAGAATAGCCTCTCCGGGTCAGTTCCTTACTCCATGTTTTGCAATATCTCGACGCATGCGCCGTCGCTTCGGATCGTTCAACTTGGATTTAATGCGTTCACGGACATTGTCAAGCCTCCGATAGCGACGTGCTTTAGTGCTCTACAGGTTCTCGATATCCAACACAATCAGATAAAGGGAGAGTTCCCCTTGTGGTTAACGGGCGTTACGACTTTGACCGTTTTGGATTTTTCTGTCAATCATTTCTCCGGCCAGATTCCGCCCGGGATTGGGAATCTTTCGGGATTGCAAGAGCTCAGGATGGCGAATAACTCGTTCCACGGGGCTATTCCCTTAGAAATCAAGAACTGCGCCTCCCTTTCTGTTATTGATTTTGAAGGGAATCGCTTCACCGGGGAGCTTCCGACGTTTTTGGGCTATATGAGAAGTTTGAAACGCTTGTCTCTTGGGGGAAATCGTTTTTCCGGCACGGTTCCGGCCAGTTTGGGCAATCTTTTGGAGCTTGAAGTCTTGAATTTAGAGGACAACGTCTTGAACGGAACCCTTCCGCTGGAGCTTATGGGGCTTGGGAATTTAACAGCAATGGAACTCGGTGGGAACAGATTTTCCGGTGAAATCCCAACTGATATTAGGAACCTCAGTCGCTTAGAGATTTTGAATCTAAGTGCTAACAGTCTTTCTGGGAAGATTCCGTCCACCCTTGGCAATTTGTTCAAGCTAACAACCCTGGACTTGAGCAAACAGAATTTTTCTGGGGAGTTGCCATTTGAGCTATCTGGTTTGCCTAATTTGCAGGTTATTGCTCTTCAGGAGAACAAGTTGAATGGAATTGTTCCTGAAGGATTCAGTAGTTTGGTGGGTTTGAGTTATTTGAATCTAAGCTCAAACAGCTTCTCTGGTGAAATCCCTGCAAATTATGGGTTTCTTCGATCGCTAGTTTCTCTGTCATTGTCAAACAATCGCATTTCGGGGCCGATCCCTTCAGAGCTGGGGAACTGCTCTGATCTAGAAAGTTTGGAGGTCCGTTCAAATACTCTTTCAGGCCGTATTCCGGCGGATCTTTCTCGCTTATCTCATTTGCAAGAACTTGATTTGGGTAGGAACAATTTGAGTGGCGAAATCCCTGAAAAGATCTCTAGTTGCTCGTCTTTACAATCACTCCTTCTGGACTCGAATCATCTTTCGGGCATCATACCGGAGTCACTTTCGGGCCTCTTAAACTTAACCAGACTCGACCTCTCTTCCAACAATTTGAGTGGCGTAATTCCTGCCAATCTTAGCTCCATTACTGGATTGGTGACCTTGAACGTCTCGAGTAATGATCTAGAAGGCGAAATCCCACCTTCTCTAGGCTCTAGATTCAACAACTCATCTGTGTTCGCTAATAATTCGAACTTATGCGGGAAACCACTCGCTCGGAATTGTAAGGATACAGAGAAAAAGGATAGAATGAAGAGGTTGATACTACTGATTGCAGTGGCAGCCAGTGGAGCTTGTCTCTTGACTCTATGTTGCTGCTTCTACATTTTCAGCCTGTTGAGATGGCGAAAGAGGCTCAAAGAGAGGGCATCTGGAGAGAAGAAAACGAGTCCAGCAAGGGTTAGCTCTGCTGCAAGTGGTGGCCGTGGAAGCAGTGAAAATGGAGGGCCAAAGCTTGTGATGTTCAACAACAAGATTACTCTAGCGGAAACAATCGAGGCAACAAGGCAATTCGATGAAGAAAATGTTCTAAGCAGAACTCGTTATGGGTTGGTTTTCAAGGCTTGTTACAACGATGGCATGGTGCTCTCAATCCGCCGCCTCTCGAATGGGTCATTGGACGAAAACACCTTCAGAAAAGAAGCTGAATCATTGGGAAAAGTTAGGCACCGCAATCTGACCGTTCTTCGTGGCTACTACGCCGGCCCTCCGGATATGCGGCTATTAGTATACGATTACATGCCTAATGGAAACCTTGCCACTCTCCTTCAGGAAGCATCTCACCAAGATGGTCATGTTCTGAATTGGCCAATGCGGCATCTTATTGCTCTAGGAATCGCCCGTGGCCTAGCCTTTCTCCATTCATCCTCCATCATCCATGGAGATGTTAAGCCACAGAGTGTTCTATTTGATGCCGATTTCGAAGCTCATTTGTCCGATTTCGGGCTAGACCGTCTAACCATGGCCGTTTCCGCTGAAGCATCCACATCTACCTTGGTGGGGACTTTGGGCTACATTGCACCAGAAGCAGTGTTAACAGGGGAAGCCACGAAGGAATCTGATGTCTACAGCTTTGGCATTGTCTTGCTCGAGATTCTAACAGGGAAGAAACCAGTGATGTTCACAGAAGACGAAGACATTGTCAAGTGGGTGAAAAAGCAATTGCAGAGAGGCCAAATTACAGAGCTCCTAGAACCAGGGTTGCTTGAGCTGGATCCTGAATCATCAGAATGGGAAGAGTTCTTGCTGGGTGTGAAAGTTGGATTGCTTTGTACTGCACCGGACCCTCGTGATCGGCCGACCATGTCCGATATCGTTTTCATGCTCGAAGGTTGCAGAGTCGGACCCGATATCCCCTCCTCCGCAGATCCCACCTCCCAACCGTCGCCTGCATAATCCAAAAACCAAACCAACTCAATTCATCCATTCCATTTCTCAACATTTTCCCAAGTTGGAATTTTTAACCGTAACTGATTTGAATGTAATTTCCCTTTTTCCCCTGTTAAAAGTCTTTTTACCATCCGTTCGTTATTTCTTTTTTGGCTTTCATCATTGTGTTCTTATGATTGATTCTGGGGGCCTTGGAGGAGAGAAAAGTGGGTAAGGTAAAGCAAGCGCCGGGTCTGTGGACTGTAGAGTGGGATGACTTTAAAGAAAAAAAAGAAATAAAGAAAAAACCAACAGTCAACGATTTGGACAGCCAGCCCCCCCGGAGAGAGAGAGAGAGAGAGTATCGTAATCGTATCAGTTTTGGACGAAGGCCGATGTTTTTTCTCTTTTTGTGTTGGAAGACTAAAAGGGTCTTTTTACTCCAAACTCGACAAAGCAAAGCAAGCAACCAGCTCTGGGTTTGGTTTCTGTTTCTGTGTTTGTTTGGTCACGTGGCTTCCAGAGCTGAGCTCCCTGTTCACCATCTAGCCGTTAATATTGTGCGTTCTGATTTGTTGTTTGTGAGGTTAGATAGATAGATCATAATGGCTGGCGAAACTCCCCAAGATTTCATTTTTCATTGCACCTCGCAAAAGCCCCCAATTCAAAACTGTTCCATTTTTCTCATCATCCACAGCCTCAGTCAGCAGCTTTATAATCCAATTCTTGTGATTTTTTTGTTGGCTCTTTTTTTCCCAGTGAAATATGGAGCGGAGTGCGCCTCAAAATGCTCCCAGTCTCTGTGTTTCTCTTTTTCCCATAAATTTTTTTTCCAAGGCAAAGCTTTTTTTTGAACACCTTTTGCGGGGCCCTTTTGAAAATTTGTAATTTTTTTTTGTTCTTTTGAGTACCGTTCTTTTTGGGTACAGCCTGTCTGAATCTAATCCGCAGTTCTCAGTAAACTATTGCGGTAGTACTTGTACTGATACTGACCCTCTATTTATTTTCTTATAGATAGGCTTTTGTGATTTCCCTCCTTTTTTTTTTCTTTTTTTTTTTTCATTTTTCCTTTTATGTTTTTGAATCTTTTTTTATTGCTTCAATAATTTTTTTTGTCGAATAAGCTGCACAAAAAGTTAAAAACATGAGTATAAAAACACCAAGTTGGATGTTGGTTTTGTTTTAAAAAATTTGGGCGTATGAGGCCAAGGAGGAAGCAGTGACCGTTAAGTATTCCTGGTTGGAATATGGCATTTATTTGCAGTTTAAGTTCTCGATAAATTTGTCTCAAAATAATACTTTTTTTAAAAAAAAAAAGGAAAACTTGTCGATAATAATGAAAGTACAATAATTTTGTTGGTAGTCGTTGGTCATCGCATGAAAATAATTCTAATGTCATTCGATTCGACTGTGGTTGTGTCGTGTGTTTCGCTTTTTAGAATAGTCGTTTTGTTTATTTTCCCTTCTTCATTAAAAAAAACCAATCTTTCTGTAGAATTGAGTTTGAAGGGGGATGAACATGAACTTTAATTAAAAAAAAGGTCGATTTTTCTCAACAAAATAAATAAATAAGATATATTATGAATTCATGCAACTTCTCTACATTTTCACAATGTCTTTATATTAATACATTAATGAATATTAAATATATCTCAACTAATTAGTTTAAGTCTCGTGATGATTTAAAATGATATTAGAGTAGAAAGCTTTGAGTTTGAACTCTCACAATGTTTTTTTTTCATTATATTGGTATTGCTAGTTCATATGCACATAGAAACTATCTAACATTGGATTGATTGAACAATATGTTGTACTAGTTTCGTTACAATATAGATTGTCCATGTTGAAGTGGTTAGCATGGGGGAGTTTGGACCTATTGTCTACTAATTGAGTAGACAAGCAAGGACACAAGGTGCCAAATCGATCCTTATCTACCAGCACAATCACTTTAAGATTTTGCGGAATAAATGTAGTAATTTGGATGCCAACATTACGCACATAACCTCTCCTCAATTGTGGGTTGAAAATTTAGATAAAGTCTAATACGTGATTATCAATATTAAATGGAAAAACAGCGTGACTAGTTCGAACACATGCCCTTCAAACTCTGATACCATATTAAATTACTACTCTATTAAAAATTTAAGTTTATAGATAAAAGCAAATTTAATCTACTAGGAATGTAATATTTTTTTAAAAAAAATCACAGAATAAATGGGAGCTTTAAAAGAGTTAGTCTAATAAAAAAAACTTTGCTATTAATATTTGAAAATATAACAAATATATATATTTTTTCAAAAGTATTTGGAAATTAAAAACTATTTAAGGGTCAGAGCAGTTTAAATTATTGGAAGAAAACATTTCCAAATAAATAATTATGAAGAACAATTTTCTTTAAAAACATTAGCCTAAGAATATGAAAGGGTCCATGAAAAGATTCTCCAGATCTTTGATCACAGTCGCTTCCCTGACCAGGTGCACGGTGTACTATACTGTGGCACTCGTCTTGTCGGAAACTGGCGTCCTGCTCGTTCCTACAAACCAGGCGACATGTCGGCTCGACTAATAATGTTTGGGCCTCGGCCCATTTCCAGATGACTAATTGGGCTTGATTCTTCCTCAAGCCTATGCCATTTCTAATGCTCGCTGCGCATGCTACTAAGGGCCTGGGCCCTTCTTTTGGATAAAGCCTTGGGCCTCATTGTCAATTTGCACCATAAGCGTAAATGGGAATTTTTTGTTTTTCTTATCTGTTTTTCTTGTAATTTCTTCTATTTCTTTTAATAATAAATTTGAATTTGAACCTCCAAAAATGCCTTTTAACCAGTTGGATATATTCACAAATTTTATGTATTTCTGACTTTTGTCCCGCCAACCTTTCGACTTCTCAGGCTTTCCAAGCTCGTTACAAGATAATCATTAATACATATTATTTAAAAATTTCAACAAGAGAATAAGTAATTCTATTACGATGCATCCTCTATTTCAAATATTTTCAACTAGTTAAGATATATCTCCCCGATCAAAAAGTCATGAGTTCAAATCTTTTCACCTCACATGTCATTGAACTAAAAAAAACACTATTTTGTTGAACCCAAAATTATGCTATTTAATTTTTGCTTATTTGACGTGAAAAATTAGGCGAATAAGTTTAGGAGCCATAAACCAAGACCCATTTGGTAAATTTGTTCATACCAATTGAATTTCCTATTCCAAGTGTTTAGGCCACATCAATTATAAGTGCATAGTTTGGGATTTTGGGCTTTCAGTTAATGGACCAATTAATGTGGTACAAGGCAATTTTGGGCTCATCTAATTGTCCATCAACTTGGGAACCCTCTATTTGGATGATTTGATTGCATGGCAATACATTATTTAAAAAAAAAACTATATTTTCCCCATAAAATAAGAAGAATAAAAAATGAAAAACCAAAAGACCCTTTTTTTTCTCCCTCTAAAGATTTTTGGTCATTTGGATCTCTCTCTTGAAGTTGAAGCTGTCTGGAAAAAGAGGGGAAAAAAGGGAGATGAAGTGGAGATTTTGGCCTTTATGAAAGTTAACTTTCTTTCCATTATGCAAACAAACAAAGTACCATTAGCTTTTTAACTCTTGTAAGTGTCAGTATATATAAGAAGAAATTAAATGTGTAAAATATTATATCCAATTATGAGGAGGTTGATGAGGTGTGTTTTAATTTGTGAAGGTGGAAAGAAATATGCTTGCCTTCTAATTCATTTTGATTAACATTTTTTAAAAAGTCCCTCATCTCTCCATCCAAATATGTTTTACTTTCATCATTCTATTTGTTTTATTTGATAATGTCATTTTCCTGATCTCTTTATTTGGACCCAAATTCTTTCTTTTGATTTGTTGGCAGTTCAATTGTCGTTGATTCATCGCTCTTTTTCTTTATCATAGAAAGTGAAGAATATTTATTATTATTATTATATTATTGGCCAAAAAAAAAATTAATTAAAAAGAGTAATTTTGAGAAAGACTCAAATTTAGCTTGTTTAACAAAAAAAAAACAAATGTGGGGTCTTTTTATTAGTTGTGATTGAAGTTTTAGATCAATTAGAATGAGAAAATCATGAGTTTATGAGGAAAAGAATTAATTCAATTAAGTTCATATCTAAATTAGAGGAGAAAACCTAACAATAGACATAAACATGTGATAACGTGAAACTTGGAGACAATGTTGAACACTGCAAAAAATATATAGACATTTAATGTAGTTTGAATTTATTAGGCACTTTTAAACTTCAAGAACCTATTAGATACTTTTTACAAATTTAAGAGTTATTCGATACAAATATAAAAGTTCATACACTAAACTAGCTAGCTTGTAATTTCACTAGTCTTCTAGTCTTGTTAAAAAGAAATTATGTCGACAAATCTCTATCGTGGTTTCTTTTATATTTGTTTTTATTATCAATTTGTATTTGAAAAATTTAGATTTGTGACTATAATTTCTTAGAGCTAATACTAAGTAGTATGAAAGCCATGTCTTATATATATTAGCCAATAACATTCTAGAAGATGTTATTGTAATTTGTATGGGTATGACCATATAAAGTTGTTTACTTAAACATAAACAACAAAGATCTAAAATGAAAACTGTATGTTGTTGACTATTGACTGGTGGGGACAATTTGGTTAATTGGTCTATATCATATTTTAAAAAAAGACTAGATCGAATAATAATAATCTTGATGATGGGTCAGTAGTTATGATTAAATGCAATTAATTTAAGAAAGTGTACTTTTTGGGAGTGTTTATGAGGTAAACGAATGTCACCAAAACATTCCAAATGGTCTTATTAATGTTTAACATGTTTTTTTGATATATGCCATCGGCTTTGTTTTGTCTCAAACTCAAACGAATCTAAGATTATTATTACAACTTGGTAAAAATGTAAAATTGGAAGTGCCATTGTAATCTAATCGCACCTTTCAATTTTTATAATAATAATAATAAAATTTTTATTTATTTATTTATTATATGAGATGATATTTAGTAAATTAGTAGAAATTTAGAAAAGGGAATTAAGCTATGAAAGAAAGAAAAGTTTTTAACTATTTTTCCTTTTTTTTTTTTTTATACAAATTTTGGTAAAAAATTCGACTTTTATTCTCTTAAAATGCCTAATTTAATTCCTTCTAAATGTCTGTTGATTCACAATATCATGCCATAAAAGTTTATCAAAAGTCAATATAACATTCATCAATAAAAAAATATTATTGAAAAATGTTAAAATATAAAAAACTTTTTAGGAACGACAAACCTACCACATCTTCACAATAGTACAATATTACTCACTTTAAGAATAAACAAGACTAACTTAAAACTTTTTCTCCCTTAAATTTAAAAAGCATCTAAATATTATATATATTGAGCGTATTTATAATTTGAAAAAAAAAAAACAGTATAACAACGCAATGCTGCAGCTGTCGTATACACAATCCAACAACAACAATAAGAAACCCACACACAAAATATGTGAGAAATACAAAATTTGTCTTTTAATACACACAAATTTCAAATTTCCTTATCATCATCGGATCTATTACAATTTTAGCGTTTAGGACAAAACATTCTCTCACATAAAATCTTCAATGCAAGACAACCAAAACAGGGTAATATAATTCATATGGATTCACAAAGTCAATAGGAACAAACGCGGTTGTCATCAATTTGAATAGGACCCTCCACTTTAAATAAAAACCCCTTCCCAAAAAACGAGCCTGAAATTGGAGGAAAAAAAAAAAAAAAAACAGCCCTCAGATCCATTTTTCAATTAAATTCATTATAATATAATGTAATAATCTGTGAGGTAGAAGCTTCTCCAGGACCCCTCTAACCTCAATTGTCCCCATCACTACCATCCATTATAATACCCTCTCCTTTCCTTTTCTTAATCACTGCCCCATCTTCTCCTTTTTCTCCCACAATCACTTCAAAAAATAATAATAATAATAATAATAAATAAATTTATCTTAACCTAACCGTGTATAGCTTTCGAGTTTAGTGGTAACCATATATTCGGTTAAGTTATAAGTTTGATGTCTAAGCTTTCATCGTCATGTACCTTTAGAAGGTTCTTAATAGCTCAATCAACTTTCAACTTCTCGACTTTCAATTTGTGTCTAATAAATACTTTTTGTCGTTAACTTTGTAAGTTTAGGTTTTACAAATCAACTTGAGACCATCGTATTCATGTATAATTACTAAACTAATTGAGTTAAAGACAAAGACTTATGGGACACAAAGTTGAAACTTTGTAGATCTATTAAAATCTCTTTAAAATATAAAGATCGGATAAAAGTATAGTGAAAAGAAATGACATTTTAATTTCTTGTATGATATGTTTCTACAAATTTGTGGTTGAAAATATTTGGAAGCCCATCGTTCACATGGGGTTTTTATTTGGTTCTCAACCATTCTATACGCTAGCAGCCTACTCTGTATCCAACTTAGGACATTGTAAGAATTATGTCTCCTTCATGCTTTCTACTGTTCCCTTTCATTTTCCTTTCCCTTTGGTTGTCTTCCAAATTAAATGCTAATTTAAAAAAAAAAAAACAAAACAAAAAAGAAAATCTTTGGTGGTCTATGTCTCTGAAGGTAGCTGTATTCAGTTTTCCAAAATTTTTCCAAACAGAAAAATTATTATGAGACACATAAGAAAGAAATATATTTTGTTTCCTCTCACATGCGTCCAAATATTTCGAATAATATATCATTTGTGACACTCATCAATAACCACAATATCAAAATTGTTTGAAAGACTATTGATTTACATGATTTGGGGATCCATCCACTGGTTGTGGTCTACCCTTTGAAATTGGATGATATATATAAATTATATAAATTAGAGACGGCTAATAACATGATGATCAATCATCACCTCATAGAACGAAATGAGAAAACTTAATGGTAAAAATAAAAAAATAATTCTCCCTAATATCTCCAAAAATCAAAAAAAAAAAAAGGTATGCAGCTGGTACCAAGTTGAAAATAAAACATCATCAAATCAAATGGGTCAAAATTAAAATGTTGTTGTTTTTCTTTTGTGGATCAAGCGACATTCTGCGAAATAAAAGAAACGCTAGGGGCCTAAGAAGAAAAAAGGGGTTTTTTGGGGGGGTTGGTTGTTAAATGGGAAAATAAAATAATGGTTAGAGATTTTAGTACAGAGCAACATGGAAGGCAATCATAGTACTAGATGTGTCTCCAAAGAGTCTTCCGTTTCACACCTCAATATAAAAGAAAGTAGGAGTAGAGAGAGTGAAGTTGAAGGGTTTGATTCAGAATATTGGGAAATTGATGGCATGGGCAGGTTTTTTTTTTTTATTATTATTATTATTTTTGGTATTAATTTTATGGGTATCGTTATATGGAATATGTAATTAAAATAATTAATTTTGGGTTGGTTTTGAGAGAGAGACATAGAATATAATGTGAAAAAGGGGGGTAAAGTGTAATTGTTAGAGAGGAGCGAAGTTTGGAGGGTTGTCGATGTCAAAAAGGGCTAATTAAGATCCTTCAATAGGTCCCTCATGGATATGGATCTCTCCTTTTGCTCCTTACGCAAACTTTTTTTTCTTTTCTTTTTTTTTTTTAATTTTGGTTTGTTTATTTATTTTTTTATTGTTCATAGAGAAGATTTTTAGGGAAGATTGAATTGTAGAGAGAGAGAGAGAGAGAGAGGGTGGTTTGAGGGGAATGGGGGTGCCGGAGTTTTTGGTGGGAACCATTTGGGTGGGGTCTGCAGGGAGGAGGTTTTAATGATGCGGTCCGCCGCATGATTGGATCCGCAGCCGACCACCACCGCCGTCCAGTCCTACGTGGACAGCCCCATCAACATCAACATCACCGCCTGCCGGCACCACTCCCCTGCCGGCGCTGGGCGGCGGTTCGACTATTTCAATTTTCGGGCCACCTTCTCCAATCGAACCAAATCATTGGTCGTTTTAGTTCCGAGCATCTGCAACCCTTTTTTTTTTTACTAATCCTTTGTCCGCTTAATTTAAAAGTTTTCTCCTTTCCTTTATTTACGTTTTCGGGGTTGAAATTTCCAATGCTTACTGCAGGAATTCTTATCATATCATAACATCATATGTAAAGATAATTATGACTTTAATATTTCCGTACTTTTTTTAAAACAAAATTTACTTGTAAGGGTTAATATAATTAACTACTTTGAACGTAGATTTGAACATAGTTTAGTAGATAGTGTTGATAATGTGATTTAATTAATTGTGAACGAGATAAAGACTAAAGGTACAAATAGTAACATGTAAGGAATCCTTCTTACCAACTTTAACTGAAATGAAGTTGCTAACTCTTTGACAATCTATACTAGACGATATCTATCTAGTTGCATTTGATTCGAAGACTATCTACCATGGATCGCATTGTGCCAATATTTCTTCTATCATTTAATTTCTTTTTCTACTTTTTTGGTTTTTGCACTTGAAAAAAAAAAAGAAACATAGTTTAGCTGCTAAAATGTGAGAAGTTTGGATCCCTCCAAATTTTGTTGAATTTCATATGTATACAACAATATTAAGTTCAAATTCTCTAGCACCTCAATAGCAAGAAAGTGAAGTACTAATATAGAAATTTTATGTAAAATTGATCAATTCTATCTTTGATCCACATCAAATTCTCCCTTTGATCTCCATGCTTTTTTTTTCCATCAAGATCACAATCAGTGAATAAGGAAACCCTCTTAATTCTTTAATTCTTAACTATTCTTGCAAAAGCTTTATAAACCATCACGTTCAGCTATTATCGCGTTGTTATTTTTGTCCTCTATCAAATTGCATGTCCTTAATTTGCTGTTAGCAAGAATTATAGGGAAGAAGATCTCATGTTGTAAATCTGTCACATTAACAGTATTAAAATATTTTGTGTCTATAGGCACAAGCTAGTATTTTTAATGCCCAAATAGTATACAATATAATATTCCATGTCCTTAAAATCCATTTCATTCCACAAACATACACGGGAATAAAATATGCAATATTATTTTAAAAAAACACAAAAGTATGGTTATAAATTAATGGGTTAATTTCAAACAATCCAATTGGTAAAGATCAATAATTAGAATAAAAAGATTTATCAAGAATTCCAATCCTCCATTTTAAAATTATCCTTAGTAAAAAGAAGAAATTGATTGGTAAGACGGTTGTCACTCTAAAAAGCATATATAGTTGTTAATCAACAAAGTGAAAAAAAAAATAATAATAATGATTTTATGGTGGAGAAAGAGTCAATTCTTTGGCGGAAAGGCATATTTAGAAAGAATAAGTAGAAAAGTGACATTTATTTATTAAGATATGTTTCGAATATATATATATATAGACCATGTCCGTGCCGACCTTGATAAATCCTTGTCCTGATAGCTACTGACGTTGATAACTTTGGATTATATATAATCAGAACATAAAACGACATGTCGGACATTCCCCACTGCCCTAATTCCTTTTGCTCAATTGCTTTTTCTTGAACCCACGCAACGACCACTGCCCTTAATTCAAACTTATACTTAGAGGCCAATTACTACACGTCATTCTTACACAATAAAATTTTCCATTCAATTTGTCCCTCTGAAACTCTGATTGTTTTTTTTTTTTTTTTGAGTTCAATATTTGTG
>JAOANK020000079.1:340850-352114 GCA_026257165.2 Telfairia occidentalis
AATTTTATATTTTTACAAATATAATATATATTTTAATTTGTATAAAATAAAGAAGGTGAGATGGTGTGGTTTGATTTTTACTGCGTACTTTTCTACCTTTTATATATATATATATATATATATAAAATTCTAACACATGTGATTATAATTGTAAACTACTCTTTTTATTATGTTATTATTTAATTCCTCTTAATTGATATATATAATTTTTTTAAAAAAAAGAATATAACTGATGAAATTTCAAATGGTGAAGACTTAATAATAGATATATGTCAATTATTTCGTTAAGTGATTTTTTTTTTTTTTTAAATAATTTGACGTGAGAGTTTGGTTTAACTCTATTTAAATTAGTACATAGTCCGATGAAGTGTCGAATTGAGCAAGAGTAAGATTGTGTACGTAGAATTATATAGGATATCCTTCAACTATATTGATAGTTTGTCATTGACATCGCAATATGAACTTTGGTGGCAAATAGACAAGCCAACTCAATGCTTAACGAGTCAGATGCCAAATATAGGGTGTTCGGCTCAGCCCATTGTTTTCTTCAACACCGTGCATGGGTGGCCTAATGAGAGCAAACTATTTTTTCTCACCTATAATAAATTATGTGGTTTGAAATATTAAAAATGATTTATTTCTTTATGGTATTTGAAATGAAAAAGTTTTGAATTATACGTAAATTATAATCTTACTTATTCAGCACCTTCATTCCAAATTTATAAACAAAAATTAGATAAAGGTTAAAATTTGGATTTAAATTAAAATTATGCGAAATCGTACCAAATTTCATTCCAAATCTATTTTATTTAAAAGAGATTTATTTTTAATTCATTTAAATCAAATCAAATCAGTCAAGAGGAAACAAACCGACCATGGAAATTGATTTAAATTGATTTTTAAATGGTATTAAAATAATAAAAAGGTAAATTTCACTTAAATGCCGATTTATATTTTATTGAAGATATAAAACACCCAACGAAGTTCCCATAACTTCTAGTTCTGATCACAAGGGTCGTTTTCTAGGGCTTTTATCTTTATCGCTTTTGCAGCGTCTGATTTTTTTCGCCCATTTTCCTTCGTCATTTTCTTCTATTTCTTCGATTGTAAGTTTCTGAATCTGAAGCTTTCACAATCCGATCGACCTTAAGATTGAGGTTTTTCAGATAATACAAACCTTCATTTGTAAGTAGATTACCCTTCGCAACCGATCGGTTGTTTGGCTATATACTTTAATCTGGAATTTTAGTGGTAGTTTTGAAGCGAAACGAGTTTGAGTTAGAGCGTCTTTGATCTGAGATTTAGAGATGAAGCGGTCGAGGAAATCGAAGGGTGTTTCGTGGGCTCATGGAGTTAATCTTTGTCAGGTATAATCGTAATATCTTCTAATCGAAGTCTGGTTTTCTTACAAAATCATAAAAATCTATATACCTATAATTATTATAACTAAAATAAATGAGCATTTTCCTTTGTTGATTTTCTCAATTAATGTCGAATTTAACGTTTCCTCGCTGATGAATTTGATTATGATTAATTAACTCAGGTGATTTAGAAATGAATTGAATTACTGGGCTTTGGGACAATGTTTTACAAAGATTTGGAAGGATTAACAACATTTATTTTTTTTGTATAAAAAATTCGTCATGTTGAGAACAAAACTTATTAATAAATATCGCTGGGTGGATCCAGTAATTAAGATTGTGAACAAATGCACTTAATCTCCCAGTGGGGATAAATGATAAACACATCTGCATCAGATTTCGGAATTTAATCAACAGCAGTCCATTTGGACGATCTGAGAGACGTTCTTAAATGTCACAAGAAAATTATGGAAGCTTTGAGGATACGATATTAATCTAAAATATGGTTTGATGATGATTGACGAAATAACAATCTGATTCAGAACTTCAAGTACAAGTGGTACAACATGGCTGCCTGCGATATACAACCAAAGCTTCTGACGACCTAATATTAACAGAATGATCCTTCAAAATCAGTTAAAAATCGAGGTATTTGCTCATGAGCAGTAATCCGAAACAAAAGAAAAGAATAAGAAGAAGAAAAATAAGAAGGGGAAAAAACAAGTATTTACGAAGCAGAAATCATCACTCAATTCTTAAAAAGATAATTGTAATTTTTTAATTACTTCAAAATGAATTAAAAAGTGAAATCTGTCATGCAAGAATTGACGTTTTTTTTCCCTGAAGAGAAAAGAAAAAAAAAGGAAGAAAACTCAACTACATAGAAGAATTAATGTTTCATTTGATCAAACAAATAAATATAGAAGAAACTCAACCATGTCACATTTCTTTATTCTTTTCCTTTATTTGGTAGAAAAGAATCAAATTATGGTTCTTTTAATGATCTCTTTTCTTGGAGGACTTGGGTTTGGATAATTATGAAGAACTATCAAAGGCATCTTCCATCAATTAGTCATCCTTGGTTGCCAGCCACCTGCTGCAGACTTCTGGCCTTAGAAGATGTGGCAGAGTGACAAAAACATAGCTTAGTATGGAAATATCAACGCCAGTCATTTCCAGTTTAGGAGAACTTCTTATTCTCCCTTAGACTTCTCATTCTTAAGTATTAGAGTTTCTTCAATAGGTTACTGCAAGTAAAAACAAACCCTTCTTCACTCTTTTATTCAGTTGTTCCTGAGGCCACTTGGTTTGTGATTAGAGCATTGGGCTGTACAAAACATTAATAACCTGAATAAAAACCAAGCAACTGAATCCAAATTGGATTCCGGCCAGGTTCGGTTATAATATTTATTTATTGCGTAATGTTGGGGTGAGTCTGACCAGATTGTTTGGACCCTTAGTTCAGAACCTTCGGTAAGTATGAAATGTATCCACTGCCTTCAGTAAAGTCAGTGTATCTTTCTGTGCTGGAGAAATTGATACGATGATAATTGGGGAGTGGGTCAAGAAAGAAGGGTGATTTGATGCATCCCTTCTAAACTGGACACTCAATTGAGCCTGGCATGCACCGGGCGAAAAAGCAAAATATGGGGTCAGTTTAAGAATAAAATGTTTCATATGGTGAGGTAATAAGTAAAGGTACCATGGAGTGTATAAATTAGACACCTGAAGTGTTGAATCAAATCATTTTTACCATCAATTCCTTGAAAGATTGGCGGTATATTGGTTCTTGTAGTTGCACGTCTGTATAATCCTGATGTGTCATATCATGCATAGAGGAGCATTGTTCTGGTAGCATTTTTTTTTTAATTAATGATGATATGGTCACTCCAATTTCTACTATGTTCAAAAACTTTTTCAGAAAAAATTATTTTGTCATTGTCTGCTTTTTTTCCCTAAAACTGTATTGGCGTCTTCTCAGACGCCACTTGACTGAATGCCTATTTTCTACATTATATGAATACATTCTGGTTTACTTATCGTCATACTGAGTTGCTTAAGTACGCCCTTGATGGAGGCAATTGGCACAACGGGTGCTGCAGGATATTGATTGATCATTGCGCCTGTGAAAGTGCTTTGATATGTACTTGCATGCAACTTTCGGAACTTGGAATTTATACAATGTTATAGTTGGATGTTGCAGAATGATTTAACATATATTAACGGTTTTCCTTGCTGATTTAACTGCCAATGAGGGTGCAAAAGTTTTTACCTTTTTGCGATTTTTCTCCTTACCCTTCTGACTATGGAACTCCTGCAATTTGAAATACCATGATATCGAAAGTTATGGTGAACAATTTTGGTTTTAAATAGGTGAAGTTGTTTTCATCGGAGGACTGCCCTTCAAAAGTTGGCCTGAAATCTCTAGATCATCTCCAAGCAAAAACCCCCTGGATGCTGCATCCTTATACTGCCGAACTTAATGACTGCCCTCCTGGATTTGAGGTTACTCCTTCGGGAAACCAATTAGCAGATCTGTCCTGCATCTCTTTGATCAAGTGGAAGTGCCCTCCCAAGGTTAGCCCTATTTGATATTTCTGTTCACTTCACACAATACCAATCCACATTAGTGGTACTCCATGTGATGTATGTCTTCTTAATCTTTGTGTCCTCCTTTTTGCATCTTTTATTATTATTATTTTTTTATCTGTAACATTTTCGGTCTTCCAACATGTCAAATTGCATACCATTTCTCTCTGTACAGTTTGTTATGAATTGCAACTGGTGTGTGGCAGCAGGAGAGGACAGTAAAGAGGTAGAATCACAGAAATTGAGGGAAATGAGATTGCTTGAAGCAGTTTATCCCCGAGCTTCTGCTATTCCACCAGGGTAATTTCATACTCTTGTTCTTTTGAGATCAATTTGGAAGCTCGTTATTGTGTTAACATCAACCTATTTGATAATCTATCGCTCCCTTTCTTTTGCTGTATAGTGCGACCGTTTCTATTGATGTCGAACATGAGTTTTACGACGATACCCTCACTCCTCTTGTCCCTGTAATTCCGATTGAAGAAGATGAGTGTGAAGATATGGAGTCAGATTCAGCTGTTGTAGGAAACTTCTCTACGAGCTCTATGCAGATGATGGCTTCCCAAATTCAGTTGGAACCTGCAATCCCTGTAAGTGCCATAAAAAAATCTGCAGGTGAAAAACCTATTGAAAAGTTACCTGATGATGGTGTGGATGTAGCTGCTGCTGCCTCTACTGCATTGGCGGTATTAATGAAAAGCATGGAGCAGGGAAGCATGATCGACACCAATTTACTTATAGAAATTTTCAGTGACCCGAAAATGATCCAGAATTTGACTAATATTCACCCCGTATCCAAAGCAGACTCTGGGAGTCCACTCATAGCTGCTGTTGCACCAATACCTTTGTCAAAGCCAGTGAGTGAATCAGTTCCTTTCTCTCTGCCAAAATTCGATACGATATCGAAACTCCCAAATCGAAGCTTACCGAAAGTGTCGAATGGGTTCCTATCCACTGTAACCGCTGCTCAGATGAGTACCATTCCTGCATCTGATGTAAATGTAACCTCAATCCCAGGTTACTTGTCAGCACCAGACCCCAACAAGGTAAAAATTACCGTACCAAGTGCTGGGAACTATTTTAAAATCGGTGGAGTTACCGCTCGGGCGAACACGGCACCAGTAAGTTCGATGAGAAAAGAAGCTCAGCAATTGAAGGATCTTAACTACTATAAGAATTTAGTAAGACAACATGGAGACCAGAGGGACATTAAGGAACAGAAACTTGGACAAGATGGCAATAATCAAAACCATCATAATCTGAATATGGTACATGAGATGAAAGCAGAAAACTTGAAACCCAAGATTCAGAAACAATGCATTTACTTTAATGGCCCAAAAGGGTGTCGAAATGGCGTTAATTGCCAATTCAAACATGATATCTCACTTAAGAATCAAAACGCTAAGAGAATGAAACTGTTTGGTGAGAATACAAGGAGGACGTAATTGGGTTAAAGCTTCACTATTCAGAATTTTTTGGTCAGGCAGGGAATTTATTTTCTTTTTGTGAAAAAAAAAAAAAGAGGAAAATCTTGTGTTAATTATTCGGCAATCTCGATGAATTTCAACAAGATTTTCAAGGGGGAATTTTGAATCTGGGATATTTATTAGTGACTGGTTTGAGATTGGTTGGGATAAATGGTTCCCTGTGTAATCTTTCAGCATGAATGTGAATTCTTTGCATATGATTCTATTTAGTAAATAGAGCGTGGTTTTTTAAGCCTTTTTTTTTTTTTTTTGCTTTTGAAAACTATTTAAAATTATATTAAGTGTTTTTGAAATGTATAGGTATACTTACAAAATTGTTGATAGACAGTATAAATTCTAAAATAAAATAACAAGTGAAATAAGATAGCTATAAAGTAGATTCTTCGGCATATTCTATTTCACATCGTGATTACTGAGAAATGTTTTTAGAAGTACTAAAGTTCAAAATGTAGATATGGGAGTGGGACCGTCACCTTTCAGAAAATTGACAACGTTTTTTAGCATTATTGAATTTGTGTTAACTATTTAATTACCAAACAACAGTCAATATAGCTCAAATTCCTCATGGATCGAATTTTAAATTTTCTATTCTCATCTTTGTAATGTTACAGTCTCAAAAGAGATATATATATATATATATATATATATATATATAAATAAATGATTTGATACAAGCACTTTCATTTATAATAACTATAGATATGTGTTTTATGCTTTTTTTTTTTTTTTTTTTTTAGTTTAGCAACATGTGGGGTAGGAAGATTCAAACCGACGACTTTTCGATCAAGAAAATATATATGTCTTAACCAGTTGAGCTATGTTCAATTTGACTAATTTTATGCTATTTATTGGTAATACAATTTGAATTACACTACTACTAAAGTAAGTTTGTAAGAATAGAGTTTGGTTTAAGTTACTTTCATTTTATACTTCTTAAATAGGCAGTTTTGAGGGTTGACTTTGCGACGATCATCATTGAGCCCCACATTCTGACATAATTAGGAGAAAAAAACGTGCCCCCTCTTTTGGGGAAAGCATCAATTACATGGAAATTAATGACTTCAAATAGCAAATAGGCAATTGTCAACAGGCAATGTTTTTGTTCAATTATTTTATGTAATCGATTGCTCATTTCGGCTGGGTTTCTCAATTATAGTCACAAATGACGTGTTGATGATATATATTTATAAATTTGTAGTAAATTCACAAAATTAAGAAATAGTCTCTTTTTACCTACAAACGCAATCGTGGATTTTTCTTTTCAAAGAATATTCCTTGAGTTCCTTGCCACCGACCCAAACACAAACTTTTAAAGATGTGAACGTGGAGAATGTACCAGTAATTTTGTAATTATTAATAGGTTTAAATCTCCTGTTGGTGACTATTTTAGTTTCCCAATTTTTTAAAGTGCTTATTTTTATTCTTAAATTTTTAAGTTTATTCTATTTTGATTCCTAATATTTTGAAATGTTTATTTTAATTTATGAACTTTAAAAATATAACCACTTTGATTTTTTATATATTATTTTGTACTACCATCACAGAAGTCGATGGCTCGATCCTCCATCTTCACAAATATGTTGAAGTAAAAAAATATATATATATATATTTAAAGCCATATAGGTTCCCATTACTATAATAGTACATAAACTCGTGATTAATTTGTTAGGAACAAAATAAAAGTAAGGGCTAAAATGGATATCTCTTTAAAGTTTAAAATAGACATTTTGAAATAGAAAAATCAAAATAAAAACAAATAAATCCAAAAACTAAAATGAATATTTTGAACCTCCATGGTCCGAAATAAAAACATACTTAAATGAACAAAATGGAATTTAATGTTATTACTATTATTTAACTTTTGTAAATATTTCCCAAAAAGCCAGGCCAGTTATGCACAAATCACCAATATATAAAATAGTCTTGTTCATCATTGAAGACTTCAATTTTTTTTTTCATCCTTAAGTTCTGTCTCTTCAAGAACAGAATTTTCATTCTTTTCATTACTTTCTTATTATCGAGTGAGCCTATCGAACCTCCAGTACCTGTTACTCTAAAGCAGAACACGTTTAGAGCTCAATCCCTCGACGAGAGAAGGGGGGAAATAAACGGTTTAAAGAATGAAAAAATCCCAATTGGTAATATGTAATTGATCTACATGACGGATGTGAAAAAAAAAAATGAAATTTGTAGATACACAAAATTGAAGCTGAGAGAGGAAATCCAATCTATGATCCAAACAATTTGGGCTTCTGCAACCTTGCAATGATCCAGCAGTAACACGAAGACCAACTGATGCAATAGCGTTGAACTTTGGACGAAGATAAACTTATTTTTCTCTCAGAATGGGCCATCCTTTTTTAATAATGTCGTTGATCCTCGCATCAATTTGCTTTTGTGTTTTTGGAGGACAGAGGTCTGCGGCGTACCCATTCATCTTTGCCGCCAAAGTGGACATCTCAAGCTCCTCTTCTGGCAAGTTGCCCATTAATTGAATAAAAAATGGGTTCCTCTTCAGCTCAAATTTCTGCGTGGAAACATGTAGAGTGAGTAAGATTTCACATGTGATGTGAACGACTCCATTTTTAACCACAAAGGTTTGTAACAACGATTCAAGGAGACAAAAATAAAAATGTGTTCTCCCCAGACAGGCAATCCATTCTAAATCTATTACGGATGATTCGAGATGGATTCTAATGTCAAGTACCCAAAACTTCTGATGCACTTCTTCGTCTTCAAATGGGAAAAGTGGGGTTGGGGTAGCACTAGGAAAAGACCAATGACATCTTAATCTTTATTCATGTTCAGATAGGAAAACTGGGGCTGGGAATAGCAATTTATGAAGTAGGTAAAGACCAAAGACATCTTAACCTCTCTAACTTGTAACATTTCCAAGTGAGTAGGATATCAAGAAGCAAAAATCTCAAAAGTTGAAGGTTCGCCAGATAATTGCTTCAAAGGATATGTAAATCAATGATATTAACCTGATGTTCGGCCTCTGCAGGATAAAATGCTGCAAGTTCCTGAATTTGTGTAGTTACAGCACTTCCTCTTGACTTCAGTTGCTCATTTTCTTTGCTGACAGCAGCCAGTCTAGATTCTTCAGTGTCATTAGTAAAAATGATAGATCTGACACAAAAGAATACAGAACACGATTATCAAGGTTAATTGTATTTAAATCATGAGCTAGAATTTATAATATACCTATACTGGTTGCCCACATCAGGACCTTGCCCAAACACTTGTCTAGAATCATGACTGGACCAAAAAACCTCTAAGAGTTGCCTAAAACTAGTAAACTTGGGATCATATTCAACCTGCAAAGAATTACAAATCATGTCATAAATAAAAGATTCCATCCAAACACTAATGTAATGTAATGAAACCTACAATGAAAATTATTCAAGAATCTCAATTTCAAGTTACACATGTAATGTAACTTGAAAGTAGATTCTGTCATCATTGACTATGAAATTGAAGCATAGAATTTGCAAGAGGAAATTAGCCATATATGCTAAAGTTACCTTCTTTTTACAAAAGATAAAATTATCTAGACCTATAAATGCAATATGGGGTGAGGAATTGAGAATTGTAACAGCTAACCTTAAAATATCTCACGAAGACATTTAGTCCCTAGCTAGGTTTAATGCTTCTCTACGGGCGTCAATTACCAAAGCATATTGTAATTAACCGCTAGGTCTGATTCTTTTGAATTGGAGCCCTTACTTTTATAGATTGAAGTTGTGGCTCCTTTGTTTGGGTTGTCTTTTTGTATACCCTTTTGTATTCACTTAATGCAAGCATTGTTTCTCATGAGGAAAAAAAAACTGCTAGGTTAGTTTTATTCTTTTGGATTGGAGCCTTTTCTTCTATAGATAGTAGTTGTAGCTCCTTTGTTTGGGTTGTCTTTTTGTATGCTCTTTTGTATTCTTTTGTGGTTCTTAATTAATTATTAAAGAAAAAAAACCTCTAAAATATCATCATGCCCAAATGTAAGAAACTATCAATGGACATTATGAACAATAAATATTGACCTGAGCAATGAATGCATGTAGAAAATGAGATGCAGGCAATAACATCCTTGAAAACTACAAAGTACTAACTTTATAAACATTCGAGACAAAACCCATCAGATAGATTGCATGCCAAAATTAATAAGGCAGACAAACAGACAGTTCAAATCTATCTGAACAGAACTGATTCTAGATGCCTTACAAGTCGAATTGAATTCTTCAACACTTGACCTTTAATATCCACTTTACTAAAAACATTTTGCAACAAACATACACCACCATGTTAGCTTACTAGTCAAAAGCGCCAGCTATCAACTATGAAACCCCAAGGTCGTGAATTTCTGTCACCTGATTTGGATATAAATATTTGAGAGACTTTCAAGGTTTGTTCGAGTGGACAAGTTAGCCAGAAAACCAAGGTTACCCAATAAAAATTACAATGAAGATAGAGCTAGAGCAAGACCTCTCGAAACGATCCATCCATGATATCTACAAATTCAAGTACTAATCCCCAAAATTATTTGGCATTACAACAGAAAAGTCATCTCAATTTCTCCAGTTTAAAGGGAAGGTTCCTTTGATTACACAGAATTAGACAGAACACACAAGCAATTTAAGTGCCTGTACTTGAAGAATGCATCGTCTGAACGATAGGTCTTTGATGCATAAAGAATCAAGATGATTTATTTTAAAATTACTAATGGTTCCTAGTCCAGCGAAGAAGAGCATTGACTAATCGTCGACAAAAAGAAATCAGGATTTAATCCATTGGCACATTAGAGATCCGTGCCAAACAAATTCATAGAACTCCCCTCAAAATGTGACACAACACCAAATGTCAAGCTAATCAAACTCATCAATGCCTCGCATAAGGAGAATTTCAAGACAATAAAATCGATCAAATAAGCAAAACAAGATTGAAAATGTAAATCCACCAACGTAATGACATGCCACAATGTAGCATACAATATAACCAAACGTATAAACAGGATCTACCGAAGTGATGAAGTCCGCAACATCATCCGAAATGTAGGATGGAGAAAATTCACAAAGTCAAAAGTTAAAATTAAGCAACCAGAAAAAAAAAGGGGGGGAGATGTAAAAGAGGAGAAGGTAAGAACCCGAACCCGGACAGACTCGGCGTGATCCCCCAAGCTACGATACTCAGGATTCAATTTAGCACCACCGGCGTAGCCAACGGTGGTCCGGACAACTCCATCCAAGCAACCAAAGACGGCTTCGGATCTCCAGAAACTTCCCAGAGCGAAAACTGCCGTTTTCAAAGATTGATGACTTGACGGAATATTGCTAGATTCCGCGATTCGATTTGGAATTCTGATACAATAAGCTCTATGAGACAGCAAAAAGATTAGGAAGAAGATGATTGTGGAAATGCGAAGGCAAGTCGTCGTCTGCAAAAGAGCCATTACTGTCTGCAACACAGGCGGACAACTCGAGCAATTGAATCTTCATTTTTAGCATTCCATGGACTCCAAATTTTACCAACATGGCTTTATGGGTCACCAGCCAGCTAGAATGTTGAAGGCCCAGGCCCATGAAATCCCCACAGCTTGATAACTTTTCGTTTATTATTATTATTTTATTTAGATCCACCAAAGCTAAAATTGGCTATAAATTCTCTGCTGAATTATAACAATCATTATAATTCCTCTTTGAAATATTTCTCTTCTCAACCTTTCCAGAAGAACCAAACCTTATTTCTTAACTTAAAAAAATAGTATATCCTAATGGTTTCGCTTAAATAGAAATATAAACCAGGTCTCCCCCTCAATTCCTCTCTTTTTAAATTCCAA
>JAOANK020000079.1:355810-381280 GCA_026257165.2 Telfairia occidentalis
TTTCATCTACTTATATTATTAGTTTATTTTAACTGTAGATGCGCAATTTCAATAGACTTGAACCACTTACATATAACCGGATCGGTTGGATGTTGGGTAGATCTGTTGGATTATTGCACCAACATAATTTATAATTAATAATTTACCTCATATGGTAATTATTATTTGAATGCAATATTTAAAAAGAGGCATGCGTTTAAATATTAACCAAAGTTGGTTAATATTTATATCTTTATTTATATTTTTACAGATGAATTTATTTTTTCTGTTCTCCTTTGGTACAATTAAGGGACAATAGTACAAAAATGAGGAACCCAATTTAAACACTTGCGAAAAGAATATTCTTTCTAATATTGTATTCAAATTCCCAATCAAATATTTATTGATTATTTGCTATTAAAATCAATAATGTATTAACATAAAGTTGGTTTGATTGAAAAAAAAAAACAAAAAACAAAGAGTATTCACATTGGCTTGTGAGAATGAAATTTCGAATAGTCAATCTTTTGGTTGATGATATATATCTTAACTATTAAACTATGTTAAAGTTACGATAAATTTTAATTTTTTTCGTGTATTTTAATATGTTTGAGAATAACAGTATTTATCTTTTCAAATTTCAAATCAATAATAATTTTTCAAAAAATCAAAAATTCAAAGGGTAAAAACTTTTTAAAGCTACAGTACCTAAATCATTCTTAAATTCTTAAGGAATCACTTATTTTTTAAACTTACTCATCATATTTTCGATACAGTTATATATATTTCATCTCATATATTACAACTCAACTATTAAAAAATAATCGTCAATCTAAACATTAACTCAATTTATTAAAATATTAGTTAAGTGTCAAATGTTCAAATCTTCATTCCCAACATACGTAATATCACATATTCTAAAGAAAACTCATTAAAGTGTGCAAGTACATGCATATATTTAGGGATTTAAGTTCGGTTTTAAACCATAGATATATATATATGGTATTTAAGGTCCCATATCAAACAAACTTACCCAAAAGAGTCCTAAAATTAAGTCTCCTTAGGGCATGCAAATGCAAGTGTGGCCAACATGGTGTGCCCTACAAACTTGGCCTCAGCCAACCCCATTTTCCTCCTGCAGACATATGGCCTCCAAACTACTCCCACAAAGAAAAAAAGGGCTAGCTTGGTCTCAAAGCCTGCTTGTCCTAAACATACACTTATCCATTATGTCCTTTTTAACTATTATCCTGTTTTATTTAGTACTGACGAAAATTGCCATCCATCCATTTTCTAAAATATGGATCAAAATTAATACATTTGATTTGGTGTTGTGGTCAAATTTGGAGTTCTAGAAACAACTTATCTTTTCAATAAAGTATGCGAAAATTTTAACCTTCCATGTATTCCTTTTTTTTTCGGTTCAAAAAAATATGAGATGAAAATTTGAACTTAAGACTTTTTAGACATATGACTTAATCAATTGAGCTATATTTCGATTGACATCTCGTTCCTGGTGAAGGTAGGAATTTTGGAGATAATAATATATAAGAACTTTTCTTACTTTTCAAATTTACTTAAATTTATTTCATTTATATATATTATTTAAAATTATAATATATTTTTTTAAAAAAAAACCCGAGAATTTTCTTTAGAAATTGTAGTGCCTCTGCCTCCTATATATTGGGCTTCCTTAATGATATTTTCTTTTTCTTTTTTTTTAAGAAAATTAACTTTAATTACTCATGATTTATTTACTTTGTTTTTACTTTTTTTTAAATGACGCTTTTGAATTACTAGCTAATTGTCAAAAACAAAAAGAATTTTTGGGAACAGCTTTTTATGAAGAAAAAAAATAGCTGGAGGTTTAACAGGTAAAGAATATAATAAAAGAAATTAGGAGCAATCAATTTTATTTTTAAAATTAAAAAAAAAATTATGAAACAAACTTTTAGATGTTCAAATTTCACATAGGTAACATCTATATTTTTTTTTTAATAGAGCTATTTAAGGTGAAATTTTCATATATAGTATTCGAATAATAATGATACTGTCGATTGTGATTATCTTATCTTACAATATTTCATTTTTTTTATTTTATTTTTCAATCTTTATAGCCTCATATTATCTCTAGGTACATTTCACATCATCAAACCTTTATCTTTTTATAAAAGAAAATACATTCTTAAAAATAATTATAAAACAATCCATTGCTTATTTTGGGTCTACCAATAACTATTTTACATTTTATTGAATATATTTCATTTATACAAAAATTTTCACATTTCCTTTTCTTTTAATAAATGAAATCTTATCCAAGTTCCACAAAGATTCAAATAAAATGAGAATATAAAAATAAAGAGAGAGAGAGCTTTGATTTGTTTTTTTTTTTTTTGTTGGATAAAGAGAACTAAAGATTAAATTTTAATATTCCATAAGATATGAAAATGAAATGGACTTTTTTGTCAAAAAAAAAAAAAAAGAAATGGACTTTAAACACAGTGTTCTCACGTGATGAACTTTGTCTCCGTCTAATTAATCACCGAAATTAGCTCCTAATTATCCCTTTCTTCCAAACGTAAGTATCGCACAATCAACAAACTAATATATTATAAAGTTAAAAAATAATTAAGATGACAAAACGACACTTAGGCAATAATTAAGGGAAAATAAAAGTCTTCTTCTGCGGCTATTGAGAGATCATACACTTAAACAAGCAAAGAATGGAAGGTATTTACAAATACCACTGTTTGGTAGAATGATCCACCATGTGTGGACATCCCTAGCCCCACTCACATGTGCATTAATTTGGATTAACCTTTTTTCTTCCAACCATATATTGTTTAAACCCTAAGTTTAATATCATATCATTAAGAAATGTTGCACCATACACTTCAATTTATAAATTAAAAGTTCGACACATGTTATTTGTGGGTGAAGAATTATTGAACACTCCAATCTCGAAGAGAATGAATACATGTCTTAACTCCTAAATTATGTTCATCGCTACTACCGATATAAATTTGATTCATATATAAACTCCAACATGTGAATTGTTAGGAATACATGATAGTGTACGAATTTCAACATAAAATTTCCTACATAAACTACAAAAAGTTTCAAATAAGTCCAAGCTTTCAATTTTCCATCTACATCGCTCCTTGTGTATTATTTAAGAAATATGATTTTGGAAAGAGTCCTTAAATAATACCATGTTAAGTAAATGTGTGTTCTCATTGTGTATTATTTAAGAAATATGATTTTGGAAATAGTCCTTAAATAATACCATGTTAAGTAAATGTGTGTTTCGTATGAATCTTAAACTATTTATTGATAGAAAAAAAAGTATTTTTTTGTTAAAACTAACAGTGGTTGATTAGTATTTTGAATAGTGTTTTTACTAATTAAAAATATTTTTTTAGAATGTTTAATAATAAAAAAATGTTTGAAAATATGTAAAAACATATAAAATACATTTAAAGTTTTTTTAAATTAAGTATTTAATTAATTTTCTTAAAAAAAAAATACTTACATAATAAATGTTTTACTTAAGAATATTTTTTTAAAAAGTTATACCAAATATACACTAAGTGTTAATTTAAGAAAAAGCTAATAAGATACAAAACTAAATTTTCAAAAATTTGTTAAAAAGTTTTCAAATGTGAAAACTAAATATACGCAACCATAAAACTTTGAGAACTAATTTTAAAATCGTTAAGGTATATAGATCAAACAGACCCAATAAGAAGGGTTCGAACACAACTTATATAGTTTAAGATATTTAATATTGAGAAAATGGTTGGTTTGGTTTTGATTGAACAAATGATAAGCCTGAAACTTTATCTGTATAATAATGGCAGATTCATGAAGAAGAACACACTAAAAGAAAGAAGAAAATTCCTTGCAAGGCTTTGGCATTTCATCTTGAACCAGTGACCTCGAAAGGGAACAAAAAATAGAAAAATATATGCTTAAGCTTCACAGTTTGAAAAACTGCACATCCAAATTTTTACAATATAAATATATATATATATATAATCAAAGACGATTATACGTCAATCGTGTTAAAAAAAGAAACGGGGAAAAAACACCAGAAAAAGGAGGGGGGCAAATTTGGCTCCTTCCGAATCCTTCTTCGAATTAATATCCCAAACAACAACTTCAGAAAAATCCTCTGTTTGATCTTATCTGATCTTGATCATGGCTGTTAAGGAGCGAAAAACAACCTCTTCACAAGGAATGGTGAGCCCCATGTCATGGTTGAAACCAAACTCCTCCTCAGCTCTCTGTAGCAGCCTCTGGAACTGAGGGTGAGCCAGCCACGATATCGGGACGATATATCGGCTTCGGTTTTCCCCGACGTAGACGGCGAAGTGTCCCTTCGGCACGTCGTCGGGGAGACCGTCTTCATTGCAGCCATTTCTTTTGCCAAAGCTAGAGCACCTTTTGAGAATATGTCTGAGGGAGGCTGATGGCTGAAGTAGATTGGCCTTTTTGATAGCCATTATAAGAGTTAAAAAGAGTCTGTTTTTGTGACTGGTGGGAGGGAGGGAGGGAGATTTTAGATGATTGATGATGAGAAAGATTCAGTTTGGGAAAAAAAATGGACAGATTAAAGAGGTATTTAAGAGGAGGAAGAAGAAGAATTTGAAGGGTGAGAAACAAAATCATGTGAGATGTGGGAGAAAACAACAGACCACAAGAGTTCTAAGCCAATTGTGTAGGGAGAAGTTGCATATGCCAACCCAAGTGGGCCTTTTGGCTACCCAGTTGCGTCTCTTGAACACACAACATGGGCCCCCCCTCCCCCTTCCTAATTGTGTCAGCCATGGATGAATTTTCACAGCTCCACTTTTTTTTAAAGAAAAAAAATTGGGGAGATGAACTACGTAAATTGGTTCTAATTGGATGAACTGGAAACCACATCAAGTTCAGGTGGAAAGAGTTAGAACATTGTATATCGACCAAAAAAATAAAAAAAGTCTCCACCACTTACCTAAATCAAACGTATCAATAGATTTGATTGTTGATTTGTATCTTCTGTTCTCCAATTAAAAATCACCCACAAGCTTACAATTTCCTGCGCGAATAAGAACAAAATGTGAATAATATGGTTAGATTTCACGAGAGTGTTTACAATTGTCTCAAATTATGCACATAATAATTTAATAAAGGCACTTCAATAGCTTTGACCATTTATTGAGACTCTCACGCACGCAGAGGTCGGACAGAGTGTGGATTCATTAATTTTGGCATTGAATTGAATTGTATTGTATTTATTGACTATTTATTGAATGGTAATGTTAGACCACATGACCAGTCTACGCTAGGACTCTCAACCTGTTCTATACAACATAAGGGATATTCCACAGTAATTGATTGTTCATTTCATTCTCTGTATAAATCACCTAAGAATTTAGATTGATTCTTCAAAAAAAGTTACCAATATATTTACACAGACACACAGAGATCCGAGAAATAGACAGCTGATCAGAAAGTTGGAAGCAAAAGGCAAATATTTCGGGGATGCCAGAGCATTTTAACTAAGACGTGCCATAAAATGAAAAGCCTATCGCTATAGTACATGTTTCCCACATGAAAGCCAGTAAATGTCAGTTTCCCAGTAATTTTTTTTTTTTTTTTGTGGAAAGAAAACAACATTTTCACGACTTTCTAGTATCTGGGCTACACAGGCTCCTCACCAGATTGAGAGACCAAACTTTGAGAATTTTGTCTTTATATTTTTGGGGAAAATGAAACCAGATTGAAAATAAGCGTAGTTCAGTCATGAATATGATTGGACCACCTGTTCAATCCAAATGTTGAGGCTCTGCATCAACAGAATCAGGACAAGTAGAGGCTCGTTTTTCCAATTCAGTTACTTAGTGGTCCAAAGTCCAGGACATACGGTTCTACTTTCGGGCACGAAATAGGATGGATTTGACTTTAATACCTTGTTTCGGTAGTGGACCATGGAGACGAAACTTGCTTCTTTATTCTTAATTCTCTGTGTACTGGTCTGTCCCTTGGATTACAGAAGTTGGTCGTTGAAAGCTCAGCTCAGTTTAAAGCTAGGCCACCCACCATCCACAATTTCTTAGCCCTGTAGATGTTGGCACATTTCAACGATTCAAAAACCGTCGCGCTCCACGACTGTTTATTACCTGTTTACCTGTATGTGAAATGAAACATCTATAAATGTTAATAGTAAATAATGCTGAGAGACGAAAGGATACATACTGAGTAAAGACTATGTCGTATGCTCCAGCCAGTTCCCTTGAATGTCTCCACATCAAAAGACCACCCATGTGGCAATCCAAATGCTGGAAAAACACAAGTTCAAGTTACTAGAGAGTTGTGATAAGAAGTGTTTATCCATTGTAAATGAGCACCACTCATATATCTAGCCTTACTTTGCTGACTTGGTTCAGTTTCCCATGTTCCAAGGCTCAAAAGCAATCTCATCGGCTGTGAAATAAGCAGCCACTCTGTCAACCCAACTGACTATGACAGCCCAATTCACCTTCTGATTCTTTCCCATTCTCACCCCATTAAGGATTATCAGGGTAAATAGGTAAAGCTCCAAAGTACATTCAGAAGTTTCATGAAAGCAGGCTTTTTAATTCATTGTGGGTCATAAAAATGCGAACTTTCAAGGATGACAATAATGTCATCAACTTAAGCTATCTCAGTTTGAAAATTGTTCTAATTTCCATATAATAATGTTAACGCACAAGGAGCAATAAATACGAGAATAGATAGACATTATCTATAGAAACAGCTGGCTACACAATCTGCGAGCAGCAGAAATAGATGGAATGAGAAGGATCAACTATCATTGTCACTAAGACCTGTGAAGCGGATGCCGTTTTTACTAAGCAACAAAAGACAATTTCCTTTTAGCACATGGCGACCCGAAGAAATGATGAATATTTCATGACCATGTTTATCATTTCAAAAACAAGATTTAAAGGATAAATGCCAGATACATCATCCAAAAGGGAAACTACTCCAGTCTTCGGTGTAAAGAAAATCTTAAATAGTGCATGATCATTCTTTTATATATCCTTCAAGTTTGTTTGTTTGTGTGTGTATTTTGTTGGCTTCTATTCCATGTTTGTGCACCTAAAAAGAGACAATAATACTAGTAAACTAATCAATATGCATGGTTTAAAAATATATGCCGGTAAACACTAGGAACATCACATTAACATGGAGAGAGGATTCAAGCAACCTATTATCTTTCTTCCCTTAGAATGGTCGATCATAAATTACAATCTTCTGGAGCTCTTCTGAAGCTTCTTGGGGACATGAAGCTAAGCCTAAGTAGGTTGGATTTGAGAGTAGAAGCTATTCACCTGCAAATCTTTCTTAATCGTACGTCAAAGGAGCAATGTCCCTACCAAAGAATTAAATAACCTCATTTCAAAAGCAAAAATGCCTGAGAAATTGTATTCTTCCCTTGGTCTCTTGCTTTTGAGAGGATCAAACCCCACAAGATGATAGAGTTTGAAAAGCACGTCCCCACATTCACATAACCTCAAATGATGTTTGAGGAGAAGATGAAGAGGAGATTGACCACATATTTGTTCATTAGACTTTTGCCTAGAGGATTTGAGAAAAGCTCTGAGCTACTTCTGATTATTCAGGCTCCAGGACTTACTTGAAAGCTAAATGTTTATTCAGTTCTAACTACTCTAAGGAAGATTTCAACAGAGAAACAGCAGGACATTTTAAGATTGGAGGTTATGTGGAGATCTAAAATTATGCAAGGCTCGAGGTTTTAATATAAATGTATATTTGCAATCTCCTTGGCTCTTTGGATTTTGCAATGAATTGCTAGTTCTTCCTTCCCCTGCGTATTCACTTTCTTCGATAAAAATGTGTGTGTGTGTGTGTGTGTGTGTGTGGTAGTGGGCGGCAGGGCGTTTAAATCAAGATGATTACATATATTGGAGGAGCATAAGTAAGATGACAATATTACAAAGAGCGACAGATCCTACTTCAATTAGAAAAACAATTTAACAGAATTAGTGATTAAAGAAAATCTCAATACATTGTTGTTTACATTAACCTGAACTGTCAGAACTGTCAGGTAAACCTAACTACATCGATAAACTCCATCAGCCTCTAGCTTATCACGTAAATTCATAACCTGAAGTTGGTTTTGAAAACTGTGGCAGTCCGTCCATCACACTGAGTTGTCTTCTCAACTTGACAATATGAGCTTGCACCTAGCAGATCAACCATACTGTTAATGTCAGAATCTACTATCTTAATCATGAGCCTCCCAATAGATTATTGCGCATGAGATCAGAAAAGAAAGGATAAGCTAATCATGTTCAATTTGGAATTTACACATCGTGTAACTAGAACCAACAGGCACAAAGACAACTAGGCATCTAGCACATGAAATACATACTAATAAGTCAAAAATACTGCATATCAAACTTCAGAATAAGTCCACGAAAACTATGAAATGTCAATGATTAGTTCACTTCAACCTTCCACATTTTGATATATTATTACACCGCCACAAAAAACATGAAGAAGACCATCAAAAGCATGCAAACATATTATAACAATATCACTAATCATCGTGTTGTCATGGTAACATGCCCAAAGTATGTAAGAAAACAAGATATTCCTACTTGTTGGCGAGCAGCTGCAAGTTTTAACAGCTCATCCGCCTCTGAGAAATTCAGGAACCATTGATTAAGGGGATGGTCCTTGGTGTCGCCTCTCTCCCTTTCTGCCATATTCTCAACTGGTGCTGCATACACCAAATTATAGAATTAACTTAGAAACTGCAACGGAAGGTTAAAGAGACACAATAACAGAAATTTACCAGGATTAGGCAGATTGAAACCAGCAGGAAGCCGAGGCACAACAACAGCTGGATGATTCTGAACACGAGCAAAAAAATTTTCAGATGGATCAGGAAACACAATTTCATTGTAAGATTCCACAACAACAGGTTTCTTTGTTGTTTGTGGACCAGACTCGTCTTCAGGGTACAACTTCAAATGGTGAAACCTATAATAATTTAAACGTGCAGTAAAGATAGGATTTTCCTTTAAGATAAAATCAATGTGGATGCCACAACACAAGAAAATAATAACAATAACATACAGATCCAATTGTTTATCACAGACGTCGCTATGGAAAAAAAGGGAGACTGCAATCTCAAATTCTCCCCAACCACATTCTGATAACTCAAAAGGCGGTGATTCAACCACTCTTGTTGGGTTATTAAAGCTAGGATGCAACTGAAACACAACCCTCTTTATCACCACCCCAAGATCTTCATTAGTAGCGCCACGCACGTAGACTGTCCACTTATGCGACTGGGACCTTAAGGGGGAAAATACATTAGATAAATTTAGTTAGCCAAATCCCGAAAGAAAAGTGGGAAAATGAGACAGCCCCTGAAGGGTGGATACTTACTCACTGGCCTTCCTACCAAGGTAAAATGCTATGGTTCCACAGACTATTGGGACGCAAATTTCCATATCTTTAAGCTTCCTGCCAGCACTCTACATCAGCAGAAAATACCTTGAGATAAAATGCGGCTGGTGCAATGTGGTACATATTTTTAAAGATGAACAATTGAGAAAATTCATGCTCTGATAAAATTCAAGGACTTCGTTGTCATATTATGTCTCCTCGAACTACGATTACCAACATAAAAAAACCAGTAAAACTAATGATACGGCCAAGAAATAACTAAAATAGCTACTTTCCAAGACAGCCAGAAAATCAAGTATGAAAAAATGGAAGGATGGGAACCTTGGCATCGCCTCCTTCGGAGGATTTTGAGATTTTGATGCGCGGTGGCTTCGTACCAGATGCGCCTTCATCTGCCGGCGTTTCACCTTGTTTCCTAGCGGACATTGAGCTCGACCTCTCTGAATGGATCGACCTTGACCTTCAGACTAATGACAATTTGATCACGAAACAGACTACAGTTTCTTTTCACTCGATTCCATAATTTCGTGCGAACTCAAATGCGCGCGAATCCAACCCGAAAGGGGGTTAGGGTTTAAGAAGGTTCTACTTGTGGGTATTCTTGTTTGTTTAGATAGTAAGTTTGATTTTTTACAGTTTTAGAGGAAATCCAGGAGGTCAAAGAGAGAGAGAGAGAAAAAATCCCTGAACTAACATTTTTATAATCATAAGTTCAAATTTGCCGTTTAAACAAATATCTGAAAAGTGCACCCCTCAATTGATTCCCGAGAGATTTATCTCCGTGATTGAACTAAATAAATAGAGAGAATATTTATTAGGATTTTTTTAAAATAATATTTATTGGTATTTGAAGATAATTTAATTTTTTAAATTCATGATTTTCTGGTAAGGGACATATATCTTAACGTTGAGCTATAAAGTTGGCGCACCTTGGTATGCATATCACTATAACTCTGTCCATTGGTTGCAAATTTAAGAAAATATTACAATAATACTCCAAAACCCCAAACCGAAAATTCATAAATGTTAGTTGGAAAAAATAAATATTGAGTAACTAAAAACCTCAATTTAGAAGCTATTTCAGACATGTACATTTCACGTTGTTTTAAATATATTATATGTCAAATCGAGCATAGTAGATAAAACATTTACTATCATCTGAAATATAGATAGTTTCAGCCAATCTAAGCATAGCTCAGTAGATAAAGTCATGTACTACCAACGCAGAGGTCGATGGTTCGATTCTCCATTTGTATAAATGTTGAACTCAAGAAAAAAAAAAGGTAGATAGTTTCATTTCCAAACTGAATTGGTGAGATCAACAAAAAAGTTACTTTTTAAAAACATATATTTTCTCTTAAAGAAATATTAGACGAAATAAAAAATTAATTTTTCTAATTTCCATGCTTAGTTTTTTTTTTTTTTTTTCTTTTTCTTTAAGATGATTTCTATCCATAGAATACCCTTTGAGCAAACTAAACTAAAATATTTAAGATTTAAATATTCACTATACATTTATAACTTACTCAATCTAATTCAAGCAAATTTACATAAATGGTAGAAAGTAAGTAACTAACCCCTTAAACAATCTACTAATCCGAACATAGCTCAAGTGATTATGACATAATTCAATTTCCACTCCCAACTAAAAAAACCCTTTTAAACAATCAACACAAACTTGTATGTGTTTTCATTTTATTTTCAAAATAGGGAAGATTACTTGCTAATAAATTAAAAAATATTGCTCATCAACCATAGTTCAACTATTGATAGAATATGTCAAACCAAGTACAGCTCAACTGATTAAAAACATATTTTCTTAATCGAAAGATTGTGAGTTTGAATATTCCCACCACACATGAGGTTGAAATTAAAAAAAAAAATTATTAATGAAATATACTATCTTCAAAAAACAATTAATAGAATATACCCTTCAAATATATATACACACACATATTAATAGAATATATCTCAATCATGACTCAAGAGGTAAAAATTAATAATAATAAATAAATAAATAACATACGTACTTGTTAACAGTCCAAAGCTTACACCGAGGGCTCGCTGGTGCGGTAAAAGGGCCATCGAAGTTGAAGCCCACAAAGACCAGCAGAGAACGGTGGGAAGCCAGCCCAATAGAGAAGAACAAGAATACGCCGCTGGTGTGTGCTGGAGGCGGCAAATTTTCGCCTGCTCTTCTCCTTTTTCGAGCACACTGATTATTCTTTGACCGTCAGTTGAGCTAAAGTATCGAGCAATGGATGGAGGGAAGGAGGGGATAGAAGGAAAAGCAGCTTCGCAAGTTGTAGCAATGGCCGAAGGAAAAGAAGGCGATTGGGAGTGCAGCGGGTGCAAGAACAGGAACTACGCGTTCCGATCGTTCTGTAACAGATGTAAACAACCTCGACTTCTAGTTGACAATAAAACCCCTCTAGACTCCAAATGGCTTCCTCGCATCGGTGACTGGATCTGCACGGGTTAGCTTCCTATATAATAATTATCTTTGGAGTTCTTCCTTTGCCTTTTTTTTTTTGTACAATCTGCAATTTATGTTGTATTATCGATTTCGTTGCGTTGGATTTGCTTGCTGAACTTCAAATTCATCGTTTATTTAGAATTATAGAACAGCGATACATGATTGTTTGTGATTTCGCAGTTCGTTTCTGTTTCTGACACGTGGATTGGAAAGTTTGGTCGAAGGATTTCGGGGTTTAGGAGTATTTTTATTTCTCGGATTGGTTGTCTCGTTTTAATATCCAACTGGGAGAATGTTATCTTCACACTGGGCTTATGTGTTGAGATTTAAAGAAACTTTCTCTAATTTATTTTATTTGTTAATAAGCAACGAAATTCATTCACTATCTTTACACAGAACCTTTGCATCTTCTTGATCTTTCTACTTCTAAAGTCTTTTGTAATTACGGGGTAACACAAATCTTTGCCAATGGGGAGTCAACCCTTTTGGTGGTGTGGGATATCTGATATCTGATATCTCCTTCGTTTGTTCTCTTTTTTGATAATGAATGAATTTCATTTCTTATAAAAAAAAATTATTGAAACTTTCTACTTTCCATATAAGTCGAGACGATTTTTTTTGAAGCTCTGACTCCGACCAAGTTTCATCATTTGAAATTATGATAATTCTTGGAAATTTCCAATTGAGCTCCATTGAAGTTCTTCAAGATCATATTGAGTAATCATACAACCATAAATTTGGAAAATTTCAGAGACAAGATCAGGGACTTGCTACTTTTATATCCGAACAATTTTTTGTTTGGGGGGTGGGGGAGGCCACCATTGAAGTTTTCAGTAGAAAATAATCGAGATAGCTTGGGTGTAAGCTAACTTGCTATTCAATAAAATGACACGCTACAGCGAAATAAAAAACGTATACGAAGGTTGCAGTGATAATGTTTTGAATCTTTCGATCATTGGTTCGTCATTCACTAAACTTAGTAAATTGGAGGAATCTCCATTGCATCTTAGTCACTAGTTCAAGATTTTCTTTGAGGATGTTTTGCTGCCTGCCCTCTTCATTAATGTTTCTATTCCAGCAAACTTGTGTTTTTAGGAAAATGCTAAATTAGGTTGGGTCATGAGTCGTTTGTGTTTTTTGTATGTGTATTTGGTGTGGATGGACTGGTTGGTGTGCGTATACTTGGCTTTCTTGCCTGGATGCTTGTGGGTTGGGTTTGTCTGGCTCTGGTGCAATAGGTTGCACTAACAACAATTATGCATCAAGAGAGAAGTGCAAAAAGTGTGGACAACCAAAGGAGGTAGCAGCAATGCCAGCAATTGCAATCCCTGGAGCTTCTTTTCCAACTTATTCACACTATTTTGCCAGGACCCTAGGAGGATTGGATACAAAGATGAATCTTGGATTAATAGGAAATGGAACTTCACATCAACCGCATCCTCTGAACTCCAACTGGTCCCTGGGAGGTGCTGATAAGTATGGAATTCATGCAGCTCCAACATTTCCTTTGGGCGGAAGTAGTTCTGCAATCTCATATTTGAGTTCCACTAATCAGATCCTTTCAGTTCCGAAGGGTTGGCGAACTGGTGACTGGATATGCAACTGTGGTTTCCATAATTACTCTTCACGTGCACAGGTGGGATTTCCACCTTCACATGCTGACAGTCTTTTTCTGTCTGTTCCTATTAATGACTTCTTTGACTTTAATTTTCCATATTCGTTTCCATCTGTTGTTTGTCTTACTAAACTTTGTCTTATTTGCAGTGCAAAAAATGCAATGCTTCACCGCAAGGTACATGCACCGCAGCCTCTCTAGGTTTTGAATTATCCCCACAGTGCGGTTTTGAACTTTAAGAGACGTAATGCTATAGATGTTTTATTTATTATGCATGTAATGACGAGATAGTTATGGAATGGACCTGTGGTGTCCCGTGCACAAAAAATCTTTCTATTGGGCCAGTCATGTATTCATCTTCGTTGTTATCAGTTGATCAACTAGATTCATATTTTGGAATTTAGGGTATCAAGGTTTAATAGAAGGGAATTTTAGTGGAATGGAAAAACTTAGTTGGCTATTCTGCTCTCTTTAATTACTAAAATAACATTTTTAGAAAATATTAGAACTACCTCCACTATTTCTCTTTTGCATAGAGGGAAGGTGTTCTGGTATTTATGAAGGTAAAAGGTGTTTAAGCTGAGATAAAGAAGCCATCGAAGATGAAAGTTTAGTAGAATTCTTTTTTCTACATGAACTTGAGTACCTCCCTGGGGGATTAGACTCACCTTTTTTTTGGGACTATGTAGCACTTGGAATGAAACGCCTAGCATCTGAAGAGCTTGTTCATCAGTGGGATAACAAGAGATTAAATATTGGGCAGGTATCCCTATCCCCCGTGCACAAAAAAAGATAATGATACCATAGAAATTTTTGCTGTTAAAATTTCGTGAAACTGATCGCTGGCTTCTTCTCATTCTTTTCTTGGCATTCAGACAAATGAGCAACAGCAATCTTACCCAGGTTTCGAGCAGATAATAGGTTCCAGTGGTGACCAAAATGTGGGATTATATAATTCCTATCCCCACGAAAGTTCTGGTGTGGTTTCAAATTTGGAAATGCCGATGCAATTTCCCCAACAAGCAACTGCACCAGCACTCCTAGGAAAAGGGTATAGAGGTTCACTAGCTTGCCATCTTTTCATTTTTTCCTACTATCTAAATGATGTGATATTTAATCCTTTTCTTCTAGGCCAAATTGATATAAAGACTTGTGATATCATGAAACTTACTAGTGTTCCACATAGTCGAATATTTTAATAGCAAGTAATGTAAGACATGTATACTGTTTCAATGGCCCACTTGAATATACACAGATTGTGCACATGCATAAAAAAATTGTGAGTGTTGTGGAGTACTTCAATACTGAACTCTGCTGATGATTTTTTGTTACTTGTATGGTACATAGCACAGCTATATTCATCTTAGCATGGCACTAATTGATAAAACATTCTTACCCGGTTCGATTTACAGTGCTAAGCAGTGGCGCAACGGAGATTGGATGTGCACAAATTGCAATAATCATAATTATGCATCTCGCTTACAATGTAACAGGTTATCATCTAAACTGGTTTTTTTCTTCACGTTCATGCTGAATGTGTATGTGTTGTATACTATGTCATAGATGTTTTTGACCTTTGGATCTTAATATTCATCTTAAATGGAGTTTGGTAGCTCGCATTGCATTGCACCTCCAATATTGAATTGCTTGTTCTGTGACAGGTGCAAGACTCAAAGAGATTCAGTTACTCTCCCACTCAGTGCCATCTAGCACATTTATACAGACTTCCGATGTGATTGTTCTAATGTAATGCTGCTAGTTTTTTTTATTCCCACGAGGAACAATTTTTCATTTAGCGGGAATTACGTCTTAATTATGTGGTTATGTCTTAGTTGACTGGCTCGCTTTCTCCAATATATTGGTTGATTATCAGTTTTTCATTACTTAGGAATGAAGTTTGGCTGTGAATGACATTATTTTTTATGAACAGTGGAGAAATTTGGTGTTGAATTATAAAGGAAAAATGATTTCAGTTTTGCATCACTGATTCGGCCCCCTCCTTTTCCCCCAACTTTGGAATAACACAAAAAATAAGGCTCCCAAAATGAGCTGCATCACTCTCTAAGCAATTTGATTTCAGAAAATTTAGAAATTAAAGCAAAACAGCCTTACTGCAACCAACTAGAACTGAATTACACCAACCAAAATCGATTCAATCGAACTGACTGATTATATTTTTCAATAGTGAATCAGTTTCTTGGTTTTTTTCCCATCGATTTCAATTTGCATCTAATTGCTGCACAAATAAACCCAGTTCATAGTCTCAAAATTCTCCATAACACTCATCGGAATAAAAATCTCCAGAACAAGATTTTAAAGAAAAAGAGGTGGTTCAGTGGCTCCAGTGATCACTAGCCCTTTAATATGGAAGTTGGAGATAACGGTGGAGTGTCCAACTGGTAGAGATTGAGCGAGGGCCCAACAAACCGGAACACTATCCAACCTCCAATCATGATAAAAATGGAAGCATAAGCAAATTTGTTAAGCCAAAACAATAAACCCTTCTCTCCCATATACAGCTCCATTGTCTTCTCCGCCAAGCTCATATCCTCCCACTTCTTCGGCTTATCGGAAGCAGTCTCCGGCGACGCCTTTCTCGGCCGCCCATTCCCCATCGCCGCTCCATCTTCGTTCTCCTGTTTAGATCGTCTTCTCGACCTCTTCCGGAACCGAACTTCAACAGTCTCCGGAGGCGTTATTGCCGGCGGAACCTGCGGAGGCGCGCTGTCGCCGCCGTCGGTGCCGGTGGCGTTGATCGGTTTGAACCTGAGAGGCTGTTGATGGCGTAGAGATAGGAAGAAGATTTGATTCTGAGATACAGGGGAGAATTTGTGTGAATTAATAGTTAAGAGCGGTGGTTTAGTAGAAGCTAGAAATTGGCGGAGACTGGTCGCTTCCATTGCTTTGGCTTCCTTCTAAGCACTTCGGCTTGTGGAGTTGCTTTATCCGGTTTTTACGGTTTCTCTGGCTGAGAATTATTGGGCTCGATGATTCGGCCCATTTAAAATAGTTGGACTTGGATCTGACTAATTCGTTTATGGCTCTTTGAATGACTCGGCCCAATATTAGATTGAAGAAAAATTCATTGTTGTATATATTTAGTTTATAAATTTTCAAAAACTCTCATGACATTAAGAACTTTCAACTTCAAGTAAGTTTTTTTTTTTTTTTTGAGTACCAACTTCTAATGAGTTATTTAAATGGTAACATGATATATTGATTCAACTAATGAATATTGTTTGAGACTAAAAGAGATATGTTGAGTTTTTTGGTTAAATTTTTCGCAACGCACTTAAACTTTGACAGTGACCTATTAATTTGATTCAAATATGCCTCTAAACAATTTCACTGTTGAAACAAGTGATAAAAACCGACGTAGTTGCAAAGTTGTAAATATGGCAAGTATCAATGACGATTAAGCAATCATTTTCAAACCACATTTGTTGTTCATTTTTTACCCCACTCCCACATTAGTGATTGCATGTTGGTTATTGCACTTTGTATATGTAGTCACATCAGTTTCTGCCGCTCATTTTAAAGGAAAAATTGTCTACGGGTAGATTTTAATCAATTTTAAAAGTCAATGGTAAAAGTGAAATTTTCAAAGAACATGAGTATAATTGAAATTGACCCTAAAGTTTATGGGCATTTTAAATAATTTAGCTTATATTTTTCAATAATTACTTGTTTTTTTTGTTCAACAACATGTGGAGTAGGAGATTTGAACTCATGATCTATTGGTCAAAAAGATATGTCTTTAACTAGTTGAGTTTTATTTTGTTTGGCTCCAGTAATTACTATTTTCTTTTTTATGTAGAAAGAAATAATATATTTGACTTCTCACTTTATTGACAACTTTCTATTGTATCAATCTTCCGACTTATTAATAACTTTATATCCTAGGAAGATTCTTGGCTTGAAAGCTATCATTTCATCCCATTTGGTACAAGATAATAGGATTCGGTGGCCAACAAATTTTGACCAAAAAAATGCGGTTTAGGATACATTTTAAAGTTTTAAACCAAAGTTTTTTGCACTGCCCACTCTTATTTCAACAACAAAATTATTAGTAAAGGACGTAATTGACACTGCAAAATGAATGCAACAAAAAATCTAGTACTTGGATTCGGACCTAACCAATTCATCTAAGGCTCTTTTAGTGGGCCGGCCCAGATTTGGAAGATTCGCAACAGAATAGGACTCCAAATCCGAATCCGAATCCGAATCCGAGAATCTGATCCAATTTTCCGTACGTCTCTTCCAAATATTGCATTTGCATTTGGCGCTGTGTATTGGAAGTTTAGAATTGGGAAAACATTCGCAATTCCGCTCTCTTCCAACTATATATATTCTGCGGTCCACAAATTACGTTTACCACTATTTTGATTTTTAGCCCCATCGGTCATCGCTTCGCTTGAGTCCTCCGGCTTTGCTCTGACCAGCAAGACCTTTACAACCACCGTTTCCGCCGCTCGCCGTTGATTGCCCACCGCTCGCCGATGACTCACCAGCACCTCAAACTTGAAGACCCTTTTCTTCTTAATTACAAGCCCTCAGAGCTACGGATCGCCTCCGAGTTTCTCACCACTTGGCTTCCGTTTCTCTCCAGAGATCTCTGCCGAGATTGCACCCAATTGCTCTCGGATCGAATCCGCGCCCTTGATCCAGGTACTCTTTGCTGCTCTCAATTTGTTTCTCGATAGATTTGTGCACCAGGGGTGTTATTGGAAAAATTCATATAATTCTTGGACTTTTTAAAACAATTGAGTGTACGAAGGATAATTGGGAAGCCCTTTCCTTTTTTATGAGTATTGAAGTTTGGTACTTTCTGGGCATGTTTCTTTAAGCATTGGAGGATTAGAATTTTTTGATGTGATATGTTGATCAAAAGAGTTGGGCGTCTGCTGTGTTGGATAATTTACATTCTCTGTTCCTTTGGTTATCATGATTTAGATGTTTTCTCGGTTTAATCATTAGGTTTATCTGAGGGAATTGTTGAACTTGACAACGCCGTAGCTGTCTGTTCCGTTGAGAATTCAAGTTCTGCACCCCCCATGGTGGAAAACATGCATGAGAGTAATGGGAATCAGGATGATACTTGTGATGCAAATTCTCTTGGAAGTTGGAAAGATGAAGCGGAAACAAATTCGTTAGGGAGTTGGAAGGACAACACAAATGAAGGGACTGAAGCTGAGGGAGTACCTGAAACTTCTTCTAGCGAACCATCCTGTAAATTAAATTTCACCAAGACCTCAGGGCCTCGAATGTCGTGGGCTGACATGACTCAGGAAGATGAACTAGAAGAAGAGGACGATGAGTGTGAATCAGAAAAAAGATTAGTCAATGTTAATGCGTCCACGGGGAAATTAACAATATCGAAGGTGATGGAGAAGCCAAAGTTGTCTAGGGAGCAGAGAGAGTACATCAGGTTCATGAATGTTGGGCGGAAGAAAGATTTTATTTGTCTGGAGAGGTTTAAAGGAAAGTTAGTAAACATTCTTGAAGGACTTGAGCTCCATACGGGTATTTTTAGTGCTGCAGAACAGAAGAGAATAGTTGATCATGTTTATGCACTTGAGGAGATGGGCAAGAAGGGAGAGTTAAGAGGTAACTATTCCTGTTTGCATCCTCCCCCTCCTCTTTTTCTATTTTTATTAATCTGAGCGATTAGCTTACTTGTACTGTAATCATTCTGCCATATGTATATGATGAGCTGAGTCTTTCCTCCCTTATGTCTTAGTGCATTTGATGGATAAAGAAGGTGTATGGCTTGATGCTAAAACTTTAAACCTCACCTCAAGACACAAACCATGTATGCTCATTTTCAACAGGCCATGCTTTGTAGTATTAATAAGGCTGGTTCAAGTATGTCTCTCCATTGAAATAAGGATGGTTCAAGTATAACATAGGGACTCATCCTATTCCTGATTAGTCTTTTGTTTAGTATGCCATGTATGATGTACCTAGGATGAAGGATCATGCAATATTTTGTATTGGTACAAGTACAGAGCAGTATCTATAAGGCTGGTCCAAATACAACATAGGGCCTGATCTTATTTCAGATTAGTCTTTTGTGTAGTAGGTGTAGGTCATGTATGATGTACCTGGTAATGAAATATTTGGTATTGGAAGGAGTCATTCTGTGGTGAATTAGAGAGTTTACCACTAACATTTGCAGCCTAGACCATAAAGATGTTGGATGTTGCAGAGTGGTGGTACTTGATCTGGTAGCCGATAGAAGCAGAACGTAAAAATCCAAAATGTACTCATAGAAAGTTTCCCCGTGCAAGTTAAGTTCTACATAAGCAAATCAGATCATTCGAGAGGGTCACCACTCTCCTAAAACTACCTACTCTCAATGATTACTTACTTTCTGCCTCTCATCTTTCCCCTATGAATGTACATTCTGTCTCTTTTAACTAACATGATATCCCCTTGTTACCTTGCATATATATAAACCATTGGGGATCTGTAGTGTTGGCTAGTACCTCACTTGGATTTAGATCTTTAAATTCGTTCAATAGATCCTGAGCTCATGCATAATGCATCTTGGTTTTTATCCTTCTGAAGGGTGCTGAATTTTTTTACTGCTGATATAATAACTTTCTCGGCATATTCATTCAGTTTAGTGGAAACAACTGAGAATTGTGAGCATAGCTAACCAGTGGCTGAGTTTCTAAGTTTGTCAATTGGAATTAGAACAATTCTTCAACCAAGCCAATTTGAACAGATTGGCACTTTCTCTTTTTCTGTAGGTTGATTGGATATCAAATTCACAGATTTCATTATTCATAGTGCGCATTGTCTTTATTGCGCTCATTGTCCTGAAAATTTAATATCTGTATGGTTGTGGAATCTATTTTCAGATTTATCTAAAACAAAGGCTAATGTTTGTCCCCACTTTTGGTTTCAGCTTCCTTGATTTTTCATTGTGTGCAAACATGACAATGGCTTGGACACAACATCATACAACTCACCATTATAATTTTTTTTTGCAGAACGAACATTTTCAGCCCCCAAGAAGTGGATGAAGGGAAAGGGACGTGTAACTCTTCAGTTTGGGTGCTGTTACAATTATGCACCTGTGAGTATCTGATTGCTAAGTTGGTGTGGCTCTTCTGGATTACATTTAAATTTTCATTTTTGATGTTCAACCAATTGTGATGCTTAGCTAGTATCATTAATTGGTTTAGTGAGTGGGCAAATCATTCTAATAAAAAATCTGGTGACAGGATAAAAATGGCAATCCTCCTGGAATTCTTCGAAATGAAATTGTAGATCCTTTACCTTCTCTCTTTAAGGTGATCATTCGAAGGTTGGTGAGATGGCATGTACTTCCTCCAACATGCGTTCCTGATAGTTGCATTGTGAACATCTATGAAGAAGGGGACTGTATTCCTCCCCACATTGACAACCACGACTTCGTTCGGCCTTTTTGCACTGTGTCATTCCTCAGTGAATGTAATATTGTTTTCGGAACAAACCTTTCTATTGTAGGTCCTGGTGAATTTTCTGGGCCAATTGCAATCCCGTTGCCTGTGGGGTAAGTATAATTATGCAGTCCCCAGTCGACAGTGGTCATTTTTGTGGTTTAATCACCCATTTCCATGTCTGCTGATTCTCAATGGCATTAGATTTCGAATCTTACTGCTATTCATTTTCTCGCAGTTCTGTTCTTGTGTTAAATGGAAATGGAGCCGATGTTGCCAAACATTGCGTACCTGCAGTCCCTACAAAGAGGTAGAATTCTGGAAGGTTGCTTGTGTATAATAATTCTATTAGGCCAAGACCTTTACTTGCTTAATATTATCCAACCTAACTTGCCTCTTTTCTTGTCCCTTTTAGGATATCAATTACATTTAGAAGAATCGATGATTCCAAGCGGCCTATTGAGTATGCTCCAGAACCGGACTTGCAGGGAATCCAACCATTGCCCTATGAAGCAAGTGAAAATGATGTACCAACTTCCCCCGTATCATCAGAAAGGGAAATAAGGAGGCAGCCATTTAGGAGGGGCAGTCATATGAGAAACAGGGGATCTGGTAACATAAGCGACACCCGATTTGATTCACGCAATCCAGGTAGGGCTCAACATAGGCCAGCCGATAGGAGGAGCCGAGTAAATCTAGACGGCTGAAGGGTAGCATCATTTAACAGTCCTGTTTCATCATTTTCTCGCATCAGACAGTCGAGTCATCGAGTGTATGTGGCATATGAAATGTTATTTTGGTGTGCGTACCAAGAATTTTCCAAGCATATTTTAACACGTTTAGATGCTGTCATATTTATCATAGTCTTTTTCTAGATTAGATTGTCACTGGAATGATGTAAAACTTCGAGTTTCTGCATTTGGGAACGGCCGATGGATCCAAAGTTACAACTGTGAGAGCAGAACTGTCAAATGGATCTTAGATCATACGTGGTGAAATGAGAAATAAAAGCATAACAGCGGTTTGGTCTAGTACAGCACATAGCATCGAAGTTGGAGGCACTGCTGCTGATCAACCAGCTGATTAAAGCGATCTTGTAGAAGATAAACTGTTTGTTGGGATTCCCATTTTTACATTCGATTGTATGGTTATATGATTTAAAACATTATATGTTTATTGTCAAATAATGGTCAAGCCTAGAAGATATATTTGTAAGATTTTGTATTCATAATGATTTCTTGATTGTCTGCACCCTGTCAAATAGCAATATTGGAACATGAAAGATCATAATCTGTACATTATTTCACATGGTCTTCATATACTAAATTTTGGTATTAACACGTACCAAAAATGAAAGGAGAAAAATGTTCAATTTCTACGATATCAATGGTATAAAATGAAATGTGAATCCACAATACATGGGCTAAAGATTTTTTTTGTTTTTTTGGCACTCTTTGAGAATAAAAGCCTTTTTTCTTCTCAAAGATAAGTAATACAGGGATTGAATTTGTTTTGAAGGAACTGAAACTTCAGACTTTAATGCATCTCTCTGTCTCTTTTTTTTTTTCTTTTCCCGTCAGTGTTTATTAATTAAACTGCACAAAAGAAAGAAAAGAAAAGGGTCCACCCTATGGAAGCAGGGCTGTGGAACTTAGCATATTAAGCTAAAAGAAAGTAACAAGAGATGAGAAACTTCAGAGGCAAACAAATACGTAATAAGGAGGGAGAGAGAGAGAGAGAGTCAGTACTGCTGTAAGTACCAATATTATTCCAACTACGTTTGCAAATTTTGTTTTTTTTCCTTGTGTGTTTTTGGTTGCTTTCTACAAGTAGTTTGTAATTATGAAATTCAATTTTTAGTCTTTGTCCACAAACTAAACCCAATAAAAAAAAAGAAAAATTGGGCCGAAAACTTGTGGCTAGGGTTTGCTTTATGTGGTTACAAGTCTTTATCCTTAGGAGTGAAGGGCTAGTAATCATAATAATTCAAAAGAATAAAAAAGAAAAAAAAAAAACGGAAGAGAGAGAGAGAGAAATAGGCGTCTAGAGAGATATGGAATGATATTGTGATGTATGTTGAGTGATATGGGTGAGAAAATAAGGTAGAGAGAGAGAAAAAAAAGGGATGATTACCCGGAAGAAAAGGGAGTGTACCAAAAGGCTAGGGCTGTACCCACAACAAAAGGGACTCCTCCATGAGGTAAGCTTCTCAGGATTTTCTCTCTCTTTCCTTTTTTTTTTTTCTTTTAGTATTAAAAAAATATATTTGACTACACACGCATGTTTGGTATAACTTTTTAAAAAAATATTTATTATATAAGTATTTTTGAAAGAAAATTAATTAGATACTTAATTTATAAAATGCTTTAAATGTATTTTATATATTTTTACATATTTTTAAACCATTTTTTAATTATTAAAAATTTTTAAAAAATACTTTTAATTAATGAAAAATATTCTCATGCTGTAAATTTGAAAAAAAAAACATTTTTTTTCAAATCCAAGTGAAAAGTTGAGTGACAAATCCAAGTGTAAAAAGTTGATAAACTTTGAAACAAGACTGCAAGGGGGCATTTGGCCAATAAAACAAAAGAAAGACACCCACTTAATTATCTCTCTCACAAGCCCTTTCTGTGTCTTGAATTGATCTGTTTTTCCCCTTTTTTTTTTTTTTTAAGGCTCTAAACCCCATGGAAATGCATGATAAGGAAAGGCATATCTCATGATGGTTGTGTCAAAATCAAACAAATTATGTAATCTGTAAAAAGTGGATTTGTGAGAGAGACAGAGAGAGTTGGAATTGGAGAAAGGAATGAGACAGTTAACAGCATGAATTCAAGGAGAAGCTCTGTGTTTTATCACATTTACCCATTAAAAAAAAAACAACAACAACAACAAAAAATCTTCAAATTTAATTTCATTACAAGAAAATAAAAAGGAGCATGTAGATTTTGATGTACACAAAAAACATGCACAAGTTTTTTTGTTAAGACAAAATCACTTCAAATTATGTTAAAAAAGTGGATCACACACTTCAATGATATCAGCTGGCTTGATTTGAGAATTAAATGTTTGTAATTAACAACTGATTAAGGACACAATACAAAGAAAAGTATATTTCTTTTCCAAATTAATAAAAATACATAGAGAAAGTAGAGTTACTTTGAGCACCAAATCGAATATAGCTCAGTTGGTTAAAGTATATTTCTTCAACTAAAAAGTCGTAGTTCGAATTTCCACTTCCACGTTATTGAACTCATAAAAAAGTGTTACTTTGGACATATATATTTTTTAAAAAATAGGATAACCTTTTTTTTTCTTTTTCTTTTTCTCAATAAAAGCACAATTGGGTTTATAGGATTTGGGTCCTAGATGAAGATTTTGAAATCAATTAGAATTTTCAATTAATGAAGTTCAATTGTTCTTTCTACATATCGCCTTCACTAATTAATGAAATCCTTTTTTTTTTTTAATAATATTGTTGTCCTACTGATGTTTCCTGACTTTGGCCCGACGCATTTATTAACCAAAAACTAGTATAAAATTTATCATTTTTTTAAAAAAGAAAAAACTCAATTATAAATATTAGAATTATTTAAACATAAGAATATTGAAGGAGTTTAGTTTTACAATTTGTCACAATTATATGACCCTAATCTCTCTTAATACATATTCTACATATAGAGCGGAATTTTATTAAAAGATAAGATTAAAAAGAGGAGGAAAACTTGGAGTAAGGAAAAGGGTATGTTACAATTAAGATTGTATATATAACTCTCTATAATTTTCTATGAGTTTTGATTTTATCTTTATGTATTCAATTTTTGTCAAACTAAGTCCAACAAACTATTAAGAGGTAAAAAGAATGGTGTAAAATTTTTTAAGAAAAAATCAACTTTTACCTTTACACTTGACAAATTGTATCAATTGTTACCATAAGTTTTTAATTTCATCAAATTGAGCTTTAAACTTAGATAAAGTGTTGTAACTTTTATCCTTTATTCAATTTTTTATAATTCACCCACTAATTTTAACAAACAAAAAAAAAAGTAAAAGACTTGGAAAACTTGCAAATTTAATAAAAATCAAGTTTTTGCACGAATTTAATTTTGATTATTGAATAAAATCGAACCATTAAATATCTCTATCAAAACTTAAAATTTAAAAAAAAAAACAAAAAAACCCAACTTCAATGTCATTTTTATACCTTCCATTAATATTTTATACAAAATATATATTTTGTAATTCAATTTGACACATATGAGAATACATTTTTAAATGATTTTTCGAACTAAAATCCACTGGAGGCAGTCCGTTTTAAAGTTTAAAGTGAAGATTGCAACATTTATCATACTTTTTAAAATTAGTCTTTTCCCAATTTTTCAATGAGTAAATGGTCAATTATAAGCATACTTACTTTTTTAATTTTATTATTATTATAAAAAATAATCCATTTTAGATAGGTCACACATGAAATATGCAGTTGTTGGATTTTATGAGTA
>JAOANK020000079.1:387234-401007 GCA_026257165.2 Telfairia occidentalis
AGAAAAAGAAAAGGTCCTAACTTTTACTTAATCTCTTCACCAACTCAAATAATCATAATATATGACCACCAACTCAGTGAAAGACTCTCTTAGTTCATAATAATCTTGATTTGAGAAAAAAGAGATATATATACACACAATATATAAGTGGGTGATCCTAAGTAGTTTTTATTAAGAAAATTATATTTAAAAGTTTAAGATTTTTTTTAAAAAAATTCGAATTTCCTTTCTTAAATTTTCAACTTCCAAATATTATATTTTTCGAACCATTTTGCTTCTTCCTATGAAAATTTGCTCCATTCTTCGATGTCTACTAGAATTGTTCGATATCATCGGGAGGAAGCAGTAGCGTGGTCGGGTCTCGGAGCCACCACATGGGATCATGGATCGGCGTCGATCCGTATTCTTCACCGGCAGCGGCGACCGCTCTCTTCGAAAAGACGAAATTCGTCGAGGAATCCATGGAAGACGACGACCAAGATCTCGAAACTCTCCCTCTCTTCCCCATCCACGGCGACCGGAATCTTGGTGGCTTCTGCAGCATGAAGCCGGAATATTCGGACGGGTACTACACCACCACCTGGTACGGCCGCTCCGACGACGGCGCCGCCGGTTCCCGGACTTCTCTGGAGCTCAGCCTCAACTCTTACGCCACCATCTCACCGGATGACGCAATCTGATCATCATGAAACCCACAAAGTGACTGATGTTAATCCCAAGTGCATATTGGGTTACTTTAAAATTAAAGTAGTAATTTCTAATTAATTAGGTACTGAAACTGATGTTTAGAATATCTTTGTCTCTTATTATGATCCCAATCGTACGTGTATTATACCTAAATGGGCACCTTTTTTTTGTTTCCCCTCATGCTTTTAGGATAAAACATAATTAATTGGAACCAGAAAATCAAATTTCAATTTGAACTTTGAAGTTATTAAATAATTAATAAATATAACTAGTAAATTACAAATTAAATTTTAAGGGTTGTTTGGTTCCTTAGCTTAGGGTTAGGGTTAGGGTTATAATGTAACTTGAGGCTGAGGGTTAAGACGCTTCTTATTTCAGACTATATGTTAGGCTAATTTGCTTCATATAAGTTCAAATTTAATTTATGTACTAGCTATTGGAATCCATAAACTTTGAAACAAAACATAGGTTATACGAGGCTACATTTTTATAATTAAGATGTTTTATATACACAACCGGAACATAGATTACTCACAAACTAGACTTCTCAATCCCAAATATATTTTTTTAAATTATAAAAAGCCCTTAATTCTAACAAACGTGTTAGTTTCTAGGGATAACATTTTCTCATATATATATCTTAAATATAGCTCAATTGATTAGAGCGAATATTCATGACCAAAAGATTAAGGGTTTGAATATTCATATCCTTACATATTATTGACTTCAAACAAAAAAAAAAAAAAAAACATGAGTATATATTTTTGTAATTTTGTTTAAATCTTTTTAGTATCACACACAAACCTTTTTGTTAGTATTAATTTTAAAAAAACAATCACACTAAGTGGAGTTGGTCTATAAATGACTTCTATAATGGCAAATAGATATGTTTTTTTCTAGTTCAACAATATATGAACTTGAAGTTTCGAACCTTCAACCTTTTGGTCAAAGATGTATATCTTAACCAGTTTGACATAAAAAGTTATTGTTCTTGGCATGTTAAAAGCATTTTTCATAAAATTTTCTTAATGTTTAGATAATAAAAAATTATGTATAATATAATTCAAAAGCCGTCCCAAATTCAAGTTTGTTTATTAGAGAATAAGGCGGATAGAGAAGTAGTGCTTGTGTAGCATTTTTCTTGTTAAAGGATTTTCATTTTTTTTTTTTTTAAAGTTCAACAACGTGTGAGAATAGAGAATTCGAACGTATGATATTTTGATTGAAAAAATATGTTTAAACTAGTTGAGTTACGCTTAGATTGATCGATGTTGAAGGAAAATCTTGTACGAGGGAGATTTGGAAGAAGTGTGAAAGGCAAATGAAAGGGGGGAGGGGACATGCTATTGGTGGCTGACAACAATGAGCAGGATTATTGTCTGTGTTGTTGATGGATATGAACACTGCATTTGCATCTGCATGGTCATGTTTCCAGTTTTCTTTTACAACCTCCACATTTTGATGGGCCCACCCTACCCCTTCTTCTCCATCTCTATTCTCTGCAAAAAAATTTCCCTCACTACTTTTCCCACATGCCCTTTTCAACCTAAATAAAACAACAATACTTATTTACACACCGCTATCATTCTACGTATTATTATTATGTAGTGTATTGTTTATTGGTCTATTTTTATTAGGGATTAGAGCGGAAAAAGTTAGATACAAAACTTCTTCTTTGGCTCTGGCCGTGATCTCTATTGTATTTAATAGATATATGGACTCCACCAAAATTTTCAAGTCCCACTAAAAAATACACTACATCAAAAAATTAGTTTTTGAACTCATTCAACTTAAGTATATGCTGATATGAATTACAATAAATATGTCTCGTCATAAAATAATAGTTTATGTCTCATATTTATCTTTAAAATTGCAAATGGATTATTTTTATTGTTTTTTTAAAATGATTAAGACTTTGAAAATGTTTATTTTATTCCAATCTAAACTTTAAACTTTAAATTTAGAATAAAATTATGCCACGTGTTCTCTCCTACTCACAATTTCAATCTTATGGACATATATAAATTAGGGTTTTTTTTTTCTTTTCTTTTCAATCCATTAGGGTTTATTTGGAAGAGGGAGGGGAGGAGAATCATGGGTTATGTTGTAGTACGGTTTTGTGGAAAAGATTTTGCAATGATTTCAAGTTGAATAAATGGAAGAGAGAGAAAAAGAGAGAGAGAGAGAGGGGTGGAAAAAGGAGTATTAGTACAGTGGTAGTGTTAAGTGTAGTGATAGGAGAATAAAATGATGAGAGATGGAGAATGTCTATGCAGCCGTTTTCATAAAGAGTATATATTTTGAAGTTTGAACCCATTCTTCGTAAATTGCGCTTAATTTTTTCACTTTTTCATTTTCCCTCACTAATCACTCTTGGGCTGGGCTTCTCTTCTTCTAAGTCATCTACATTGTTTTTCTTCATTTTAAACTATTTGAGAATATATTTTCTCAATTTTTTTATTATTGTTTTTTTTTAACCAATTGAGTTATGCTCGGTGTGACTTTGTTATCATTGTTTTGTTCTTTGATCTAACACTATACACTCTTCTAAAATAAAGATGCAAATAGAGCTTAACTTTAATGAATAAATCTTAGCAAAATACTTATTTCTTAGAGGATCGTAAAATCTGATGTTTTCTTTCTCCCGTAAAATTAACAACATTCTTTTCATAAGGGACAGTTCTCTGGCAAATATAATGCTCTTCAAATAATCTGACTGAAAGTGAGAGAGACCACTTTTAAGTTTTATGTTTGCGTCAAAAATTGAGTGCTGAGCATGTTGTAGTTGTCTTTTGATACAATCGTACAACAAAGAACGAATGAGTTTATCTAGATTAAGGTGATCATTTTGTAGTAATAATTTACAGTTTTTATCTGATTATTTTCTATTTTTGTATGGTTGGCAATGGAACAATTAAGTCATCTAATACCCTTTTAATAAATAAATATAAATATATACACCAAAGGGTCCCTCTCAATAGATAAAAGCAAATAATTAATTTCCGTGAATTAAATTCATATGAAATAAGTAAATGTGTTTTTTTTTTTTTTTTGACGTATGAAATAAGTAAATGTTAAATTAATATTTGATAAAGGAAAAAAATTCATTTTCGGTTTGCGCCCTCATTCCCAGGAAGCAATCAAGCAAAATAAATGCAGCAAATTTGTTTTTCATATACAAAATATTAAGGTTTAAACCTACTGTTTATGACTAATGTCGTAATGAATTCAATTATAACATATCTACAGATAGAAAATACGGTAGAAGCATATAGATTATTGAATTGAAACTGGTCTCTCTTTTTTTTTGTTATTATTTATTTCAAGTGCAGTGCATTTCAATAGAGTGAAAATCAGCAATCAGAAAATGATAGAAACTTTTAATGTCAAAATGTATGAGTGTGGGGTCTCCATCTCCGATGATGCTGAAGGAAGGTCCCAATCAAAAAGATTTTGGGCGGGGATGCGTTTCTCTGTTTGGTTTGACAAATTGTCATACTTTATGGCTTCCGAATGACTCTAATGTCTTTTGGGAGGTCTCAGTGTCCATAGCAGAGAGGAGGGGAAGAAAAAAGTGAAGACAAAGCTTCTATTCATGGTTGATCGCTACAGTGAAAATTTAGTTGTGGATCGAAGAAGATCTTTAAAGCTTTTTGAGGCTTCAAGTACGTAATGTCCTTTACCAGTAACATGGGCCAAATGACATGCACTCACGCATGCCTTTTTCTTATTTTCATTTGCAATTTCGAGCCTTTTAAAATATCAAATCCCCCTTCCATTTTGGCTCTCTCCCATTGCCACCTGCTTCTTCTTTTTATCACAACTGACACACTCTGCAGTCTATATTCCTCCATGCTCTTTCTGCAACAACCCCTTTTCCCCTACCTATCACTCCAAAAGATCCCACAAAATAAAATTGAATCAAATATACAAATTTTCTTTGAGCAACTGATTCCTAAATCAATAAATGATCGATCATCTTGAGCCAAATACTATAGATGTATGTATGAGATGGGACCCAACCATATAACATATATATATATATATAAAAAAAAAAAGGAATCAACTCTGTTAACATTTAAAACTTTACAAAGTATTAATTGAATATTCTGCAACATGTTATAACTGCAAGCAATGGCGTCTGCCCTGCTATACGAGGAAAAGCAAAGAAGATAAGTATGTACAGTAATCCTTGCAGGGCCCTTGACCACTGTAAGATCAATAAGAAGAAGCATGTAAACTTGGATGCTTCAAGTCAATAATTTCCACAATCACTTATAGGTTTAATGTCAGTCTTCTTTTCATGATTTACATTTTTGAGATATCTTCCATCAGAGTGGAGTAGTTAAAAGTTTAAACGCTCCATCCATGATATCGGGTAGCTTAAGCATCAAAAACAATTTTGGAAACCTTGGTCTGATGCAAATAATCAACCATACAATGCATGGCTGCTGCTACCTTTCTATTTTACATCCTCACCGAGCCAATTGATTTGAGAAAGAAGTCGGATGCTATCTACAGATTGACATTTTCCCCATGTTTTTGATAGTAGATAAGTCATTTTCACCGGTGTTTAACAAAGATGGTGCAAATCACAAGATTTCTACTTTCTGTCTACATAAGCTCCCAATTTAGACAAATCGGGTATCCAAAATGACAGTTCAGAAGATCCAGTAGCAAACATTAGACTTCCGGGAGCCCACTTTATAACAGGTGGTTCCATTTCAGAACTCATCCAGCTTGCAACCTGGGTGGAATAGAAACACAGAAGTAATATGGCGAAGGAACCGTCAAGTATCCAATTCTCAGGAATAGATTTTAAAAGATATCTATCTAATCCTCATTCCTCAATTTATTGCTCGACTGTTAGGGCCTTACTGCCAATTGATACAGCTAGCTGGCAAAGTAACAGAGTTATATTTGATGTCCAATTGTAAGTCATACCAAAACTCTATCGTTCAACCCTCAACCTATGAATGTTAAACCAAGATAGGATAGTGAAGGAAAACAAGATTCTGATCTGTGATATGACAATCAGAATCCTTTGTCATTTACTTGTTCTATGAAGTCATGCGTTCTGATATGTATTTGGACCACCATAACATAAAAACTGATTGATGTGAACATTATGAAAGGAAAAAGGAAACTGAAAAATAAATTAGGGAATAAAGTCAGGAGCTTGCACTACCTCTTTTCCACTCCTTACGCTCCATGCATAAACACTACCATCTCCTGAACCTGCCACGTGTGCAAACACCAAAAAAGTTAAGAGCCCAAAAAGTACCAAACTGTTCTTTAAATTCCTTTTTATGGATGAAATTTCAATTGCTGTTGAATATAGATGTGAATATTCACCAGAGAACATACAAACGTATGTGAAAACTTCCAAAGGCTATCTTTACAAGATTCAATAACTGAGTAGCTCTACAAAAGGTTGGGTCTCCTTAATAGCTCATCCAAATTCAATTTCTTATTTTCAAATTCACTGAATGAAATGAATTCAAATTATGTGACCCATAAAGTAAAAATTCTGAAAACAGCATTTATACGTTTTCAATGTTTTCACATTCAAAATTTACTACAAAACACATTCAAAAACAGTAAAAGTATAAAATAAAAAATTGTTTTCCATTAATCCCTTGTTTTCATTTTCTTATTTTCACAAGTAGATGTATCTTTGGACTTTGATCCAACAAACACACGAGAAAACATAGTTACCTGATATCACAAACATTCCCTCCGGACTAAAAGATGCCTCCAATGTCGAATTGCTTGTAATGGGTTTTACATTGTACGTGGATAACTACATCAACAGTGAGATCAATGGCACATCAATGATAATTTGGGAGTAAAAGTAATAATGTAAAGAACTTAAACATGGAAAAAACTCACAAGTGTTCCTCGGAACGAATCAAGAACGTGGATATGCCCATCCATAGTTGTCAACAACATAAGTCTCCCATCGTTACTGAACTTTACCACATTTGCATCAGATACATCATCCCCAACAGAAAATATATCGAAAGGACCCTATAAGCTTTCAAAAATTTTACCACATCAGAAGATTTAGAAAAACATTTACAGATGAAGAATAAATCTTAAAGTTAACCACACGTATGAACAAAATTATCAGTCATATAAAACCTTCTCATATTTGCGGGCATCAAACATCCTTATGTAACCTCCAAACGCAATAGCAAAGACCAGACCTTGTTCATCATAAGCTGTAGCTGGCTTCCCTTGTACACGTAAAAGACCCTAACATATAACACACTCAAAATTAAGTTAATGAAACTTGAATACCAACTTTTTTTTTCTCCTAGGAAGTGGAGAGGGGAAGAAAGAGATGGCAGGTATGGCAATGAACTTCTAATGCCTTATACAGCACCTGGCATTTCTCTGCCCTTTGATCCCAAAGCAAAACGGTCCGATCAAGAGAGCCAGATATAAAGCATTCTTTGCGAGAGCATAAACTGAGTGATACAACTCTGGAAAGGGGAAAAGAAGTTGCTGCACTTATTCATAAATTATTTCACTAGAGACTCGAAATACAGAGCACTGATAATGATGACAATGAGAAATAAGAAATAAACCTGTCATGATGACCTTTAAAGTACCGCAGGTACTTATTGTCATTCAAGGAGAGAAGCCGCAGAGATTCTAACCAAATAAAATTCATAAATAACATAAAATAGTTGGGTGAACTTGCATGCGGAAAACAGATATGTTCTCAGATTAACATTACCATCCCATCCATTTTTTGAAGAATATATCACTGTTGTCGGATGAGAAGTAAAGCAAACCAAGTCAACCCCATACTTTTTGCTGTTAATTGTTTTCAAACATCTGGGTCCACAAAAATCCCAAACAATAAGATGGTGGGAATGACAATAAAACACCAGCTAAGTAGTACATGCGTAGAACACTAAAAGTAATTGAAAACAAGTTGGATTTAGGTGATTAAGGAGAAGCATACGTTGCACTGGCTACATCATAAAGTCGAATGGATTCATCATCACTTGCAGTCACCAGATAGCTTGAAGTCCTATGAAAATCCATTGAACTGATTCTACCATTCTGAGAGAAATAATTGAAGGGAAAAAACCAAATTAAAATTAGAACTGCAAAAGTAAGCTACGATATGACCCAACACCAAATTAGACGTTTCAACGTGATCATCCGCTCGTCAGTTAAACGGACTGAACCGTTTTTTTATTATTTGACAAAAAAATCATTCTTCCTTCCAATTTTACGTCTCCTACTCATTCACTAACAGCAAGGCAACACCAACCGGCTCAACAGATTTCAAAATACTCGAGGATTCCCACTATTTTAAGGTGGAAAAAAAAAGAGAGAGGTAAAAAAATCTCTGAGTATCGCCAACTATTCCATTTTCTAAGCACTAAGCGTTCAAACTCATCAACGCATATCCATCGGGAATATTGAGCCACATTGGATTATTGAGTAAGGGTTCGTGAAAGTCAGTAATGAGATGAAGAATTTAGTGCAAGTACATAGTCTCTGAATGTCATGCCGACTTCCATGCTCTGAAGAATTTCTTCGGTTAGCTCCAAAGACACTTTCTCCTCCCTCTCGGATTGAGCCCCTGAATCAAGTATTCATTCAAGATAAAGACATCCATACGAAACCAGAAAATTGTCCAATGATAAGAAAAAATCACTCCACTAACCTCCCATTGATGAAAATTTCGTCTCGGCTTCGAAAAATGGTGATTTCCCTCCCGAATCGGTTCTGATTTCCAACAATTTGCATGCCCTAACTGTCAACGTCTTCAACCGCCTGAAATGGGAGCGGGAAGAAAGATGTGGAAACGCCCACCATTCGGACTAGTTCTGCTATTGGATCAGAACTCAGCTCTCACGGCCCAAATGTTGACTGAAGTTGGGATTGTGGACCACAGCACTAAGCCCACATTTTTTTTGTACCAATAAATCAATTTTTTTTTAGTTCAATCTGTGGTCCAACCTCCAATATTTTAGTAATATCATATATATATTGAACTATATGTTTTAATGATCACTTTTGTTTTCATTGGTTAAATTATGAAAAATAATTCTCTTACACAATTAATCTACCAACTATATTAAACTTTAGAGTAAAATAGTCGTTGTGTTGACATAACTTCAATATCAAGTCAAAATCTTAAAAAAAAGTACAGCTTCAAAAAGAAATACACTCCTCTTAATTGCTATATAATGAGTCGAAAGATTTTCTATCTACTACACGTCCTTTGACACTCTCGAGAATTCTGGTAGTGGAAGATGATTTTAACGTTTTCTTTCGCTTATGTGCAAGGACGAAGGTCAAAATAGAAGTGACAATGTTAACCATCCTAATGAGGTTATCTCAATAGTTTCCTTGAATTGATGTACCTTTAATTAATCAATCTTGGTAGTAGCTAGTAGAAAATGGTATTGAAATCTTCATGTGAAAATGAATGTGATATTTAATGTTGACTTGGGTGAAAGTTGGGCCCAAATAGTTGCCTTGGATTGAATATAAGCGAGGCTAAGGCATGTGCTTTGAACAAATTTGTGTGTTTGAACGGGATTTTCTTTTTCAGTGTAATAGATGCTAAATAAATACACAACTAGAAAGATAAAACAAAACAAAGAAGTATCAGAGAGGCTTCTTCGCAAGCTATTGCATGCGAGATGATTTCGAAAGTCAGATGGTCAAAGGGTATTCTCTTTTTTCATTTTTTTTATTCGCCAACATGTTGGGTTGTGAGATTCAAATTCATGACCTTTTGGTAAGGAAAATATGCTTTTAGCCAATTAAGTTATGCTCGATTTGATAAATTGTATTATCTTATGTATATAGACGACAATAGGCATAATATTTAGCTGCATAGCACCATGTACAAATCTTCCTACATACTTCTATTCAAAATTGGATAATTAGGAGAGAGGAATAAAAAAAAAAGAGAGAGAGAGAGAAAATTTTAAAAATAAAAAATAAAAAATAACTGTCAAATTTATAATAATATTATGTAGAAAGATCTCTACGTAAGAATACAATATGCAACAAAATACTTTTTGAAGGAAAAATAGTTACGATAGGTTGCGTACAATGTTAATAATGGATTGTCATACCGAGCATAGTTCAATTGGTTAAAGACATATCTCCCTGACCAATAGGTCATGGATTCGAATCCCCATATTCCTACATGTTATAGAATCAAACAAAAAAAAAAAGCTTTCTTGATGTTGGTTAAGTGTGCCTTAAGCAAATTTTATTATTTTTTTCGTTTTATAGGAATTCATCATGCCATCTATTATATCTTGGTATTCCTTGTTGGCATTTTTTTCCTAAGAAATATATGGTAATATTCAATATTATATTATAATTAATTATTTATTTTAATATAACTTGATTTAAATGAGTCATATTTTCAAGTTAAAATGCATCTTTTCACATTGTCTAAAATTTTGAATTAAACAAAATTAACATGCAAAATAATATTTTAAGAAGAAGAATATTTAGCTACAGAGTAATGTGGATGTATCTCTATAAACACTATCGCTATATTTTTAATAGATAGGAGAGAGAATTACATAAAATGAGATTTATTTTTTTATTTTTTGATTTTTAAAAAACTAGTTGTCAAATTTTTAATCTTGGTGTGTACAAAGATATGCTTACTAGTTTATAGCCAACTATTGTTATTTTAAGAAAGAAATTTCAAAAACTAGTTGAGAGGATTAATAGACTATCAGTTTTTTTAATTTAAATACCTATTTACTGCTATTAAAAATAAAATAAAAAATCTATAAATTTATCTGCCTTAGTTGTCAAAAACATAACGTATGCTAGAAAATGTGAAAAAAATTATATAGTTTTATTTATATATTGTCATAGTACAGAAAATAAAATTAAAAAAAAAATCATATTCTCTCTGCAACAGAATACAATCTGTTTTTTCCATTCCGATCATGGAAAATAAAGATCAGTAAAAACAAAAAAAACAAAAATCAATTGATTGATCTTCGGTGGAGCCAACAATCGGCCACAATAATCTTCCTGCCAAATTTTGTTTTGCTTAAACAATGAGACGTTAAATGGGAAACACAAGAAGCTGAAAAAACGACGAAAAAGAGAAAACAATTAATATATAAGAAATCTGCCCACTTACTGTGAAATTTCTTGCACCCCAATTTTACAAATCCCTCTACTCGATCCCCAACATCTTACACATCTAAAACAAAACCCCCAAATCTCCACTTTCTCTCACAAAACCAAACACACAAGTAGCTAAATCCCAGCGCCAAACAAAACGGGAATCAATTTTCACCTCACCGGCAGCGGCAGGGGGCCCACGTCGGCGTCGGCGTCGTGAATATGCTCGTCGGAATAGGCCTTCTTCTTGATGAACTCGATGCAATCGGCGACGGCTTCGTTGTGGTGGTGGTCGTAGAAGTGGCGTCGCCCAACGACGTCGTCTTGGAAGGAGGCTCCGGCGGCGGCGGGATGGTGATGATGATTATTATTAGTGGGCTTGGAGAGGGCACAGAGCATGATGAAACGAAAAACGGCCTCACGGAGCCGCTCGAGCAGAGTCATGGGCGATGGGGGCTGCTTGTTCATGTTCTTCGGATTTGGAACGCAGAGTCGTTGGGCCTTCGCGATCTTTCTACTGGGGATTCTTCTCGTTCTCTCGGCCATTCCTCTGATTTACAATTACGACTCAATTGGTCGTTTGAGGGAATTAAACGGGCCTTGGTTGTTTTTTTAATATATATTTGTTATTGTTGTATGAGAATCAATGGCATGGCATGGGATGGGACAAGTTTTTATCATGGGCATTGGCTGGATGGAACATTATGATACCATGTGGCTAAGAGTTAGACCCCATGAGCCAATTCCATTACTTCAATTAGTATTACGTTTCTAATTTTATCCCCTTAATTATTGGATTTGTATTTCTCAAATCATGTGGGTCTCATCCCAAATTAATTAAAAGATTATCTCCTCGCTATTCGGTTAATGCATATTTCTCTTATCAAAAAGTCGTCGGTTCGAATCCTCACTCTCACGTGTTGTTGAACTAAAAAACCATATTTCAAATGGTTAGACGATATTTATTTTTTACCCAAAAATTGAAAGTTCAAATTTTCATTCCGATATTGAACTAATAGAAAGAAAAAAAACATTATTCAAATTCAATCACAAACTAAAATTACAAGTTTATTACGCAAGTAAACATTTCTCTCTCTCTATATATATATATAAAGTGAACCACTGGTATTGTGCAGCGTTTTGAACATATAAGTAATTCTATTGTGATACCATATATTTAAATCCTATCATAATAAAATTGGTATACTTTCCAATTCAAACATTATTCTTTACAAAAATATTATCTATTGGAATACCTTTTTATTAAAATGGTTTTTTTTAATGTATTTAGCTACATTTTCTTAAATATTTATTTTAATTCAAGGGAGAAGAGGATTTGAACTCATGACCTACTGGTTAGGAAATATGTATTTCACCAATTGAGTTATTTCTTCGATTTGGTTATATAATTTTAATCAGAAGCTTGTATGGTTATATTGCATCTGTAAATCTCAAATTATTATAAGATTCTACCGCAATGATTTCAAGTGATTCTTACCAAAAATAATAATAATAATAAAATTTAGTTGATATATACATATTTGGGCCTTCAAAATCACCAATAGTCCGCTTCGTTCATTAATTAGATGTTTGTTATGTAACATTATCACTTGTTAGTTGTGATTTAATATCAACTCCACTCACATTACTAGTGTGGCATCAAGACACCCGATTTTGGATACAAATTTTGTCATGTCATTTCTACCTTAATTAATTTTGATAGTGATTTATTGGAACGTGTTCTTTTTAAAAAATTAACACTTTTTTTTTTAAGTTTAACAACACGTGGAGTAAGAGGATTCGAACTCATGATCTCTTGGTAACAAATAAATATGTCTAATGAACTATATTCGATTTTACATTATTATATCACAATATAAGTGATGTATATACCAATATTGAATTTTTTTAATGTTTAAATATTCATGTCAAACCGAGCATACTTCAACTAGTTAAAGACATATCTCCTAGCTTACCAATAAGTAATGAGTTTGAATCTTTCTACCCTACATGTTGTTGAATTCAACCAAAAAAAAAAAAAATCCAGTTGTGGTACATAATATGGTAAGTCACAAAGGTTTTTTTCTTTTCTAAAATACTTAAAAAAAATGGGATGAAAACGATAAATGACCTTCTATTTATATTTTTTTTCATATAGTAAAATATGAATGATTAAATTATGAAAAATTGGTCAACCTGAACACAGTTAAACTAATTAAGGCATATATTCCGACCAAAATATCATAAATTCTAATCTCAAATTCCATGCATTCAACTAAAAGATTAAAAAAAAAACCATAAAAAATTATTTTGTAATCTCACTTGGGTAGAAATTGCAAGTGGACGTGGTGTTAGTAAACGCACAATCATGGAGGCATTAAAGAGGGAAGATTTTTGGTGCTTTGTTCTTGTCTCATAACGTGCAGAGCCAACTCGATTCTACCATTCTATAATTCCCCAAATTTCACACTCCTTAGTTATTATATAGTTGAAAATGTTTGCGTTGGGGTCCTCATTTTGTCACTTCAATGACTCAATTTGCGGAAAATTCCAAACACATCCAATATTTTGTTCTTCGCGAAGGAGCCCACCAGATTTCATGTGATTTAAAAAACTATTGAAAAAATGCACTACGAACATGAAATAAATAGACTCCCACTATATAGCTGACAATTTTATCAAGTTTGATATATATATATGAGAAAAGTTATAAAAATATTTCAAATCTATATTTAATAATTATTATGAAAAGTAGAATTAAAAATTATTTTAAAACAATTTCATATACTGATAATTTCTTGTTTTGTTTACTATTTTTATTACTATTTTACAAATTTAGCCAATTTTAAGAAACATACACATGCGTTTATTCGGACATTTTATTTTAATATTGTTGTTTATAAAAGAAATTCCAAAAATATTGTAGTTTCAAAACTTATTCCAAAA
>JAOANK020000079.1:402817-427748 GCA_026257165.2 Telfairia occidentalis
TTTTTGGAATAAGTTTTGAAACTACAATATTTTTGGAATTTCTTTTATAAACAACAATATTAAAATAAAATGTCCCGTTTATTCTTGATGAAGAAGCAAGCGTACATGTAGTGCCAACTTATTTCAAGGCCCCGGATTTCAGTATCTCACGGAAAATATGAAAGAGATAAATTTGAATAAAAATTAAAAACGATCCATGTCTCGTGGGTAAGGATTATTGAAAAGCATTAATACATAAAATATCAAAATTAAGCGTAATGCATTTATTGCGCAAGTTCTAACCAATAAAACCGAATAAAATACCTTTTTCTAGTTGAAGGTTCATCTTGCCTATGAACTAAAAACTAATAAAATACGAAATATATATATATTGCAGTAAGAATACAATATATAGTAAGTGGGAAAATGCATACTGCATTATTGATATTACTTTTATAATATAAATATATATAAAGATCCAAACTGAAGTATCCTAATTTTATACTTTTATAACATAATGCATAGTGCATTATTTCACTTTATATATATGAGTATAACGAATATCCCTATAAAAATTAGATTTTATTTGATATATGTATTTTTTAAATAAGCTTATAATTTTTTTTTTTTTTTTTTAAGTTCAAACCAGGATGGATAAGGAGCCATTTTTCTATGCCGTGCATACTGGGCTTCTTTCTTTTTTTTGGTATTATTTGGATTTCACATGGCTTCACGTGCAAAAATCAGTAATTTTTTTAATTATTATTTTGTTTTTTTTGGAGTTCGACAAGTAATTTTTTAATTAGTTAATTTACGACCATATTTATATTTCATTGGTTCGGTGTTCTTTCTCTTACTGTCGGCTGTCTATTGCATGCCCTTCCGCCGACTTACCGACCATTTCTTAAAAAATGATTTATTAATTAGCCTTATGCTCTTGTTTTGATTCGTGAATATAATGGCATAATTAATTATTAAATTTATATGTAAATAAACATCATGCATGATGAAGCATTTCATTTCGATTTTGTTCCAAAACTAATTATTTAAAATATATGAAATTACATGATATTCTAAAAAAAAATGATATTGCAGATTTTATTCTCATCCCATATATCCCATTTAGTTTTTTCCAATGCTATTCCATCAGCTTTTCACAAGGTTTAGAAAATATGGAACTATTATTTTCTCTTTAACTAAAGATAAATAGATAGGTTAAATAATAAGTTCATTCTTCAAACTTTTAAAATGCGTATCTAATAGGTATTTTAAATTTTTTTCAATTTTATATGTAGGATTCTTGACCTAGCCATTTGCCAATTTTTAAATTAATGAATGTATTAATCATAAAATTAAAATTTGTGTGTGACCTTTTTCTTTTTTCAACGTGTGTCTAATAGGATTCTAAATTTAACATTTTGTGTTTAATAAGTTCATGAATTAAAAAAATGTCAATTAGGTCAAAGATTTCTACTAGATACAAAATAGAGATTTATTGGACACAAAATTAAAGGTTCAATGATCTATTAAGTATAAACTTATAATTTCGTGAATGAAGTTTTGCCCACGCATAGGGCCAAGAAATTCAATCATATCTTAAATCAAGATAGAGATGAGAATAATTTTGACCTAATCTTTATTCCAATCCCACAATCTACGTATCCCATCATTCACTAATCAATATTTGGTGATATTACGATGTAAAATATACATTTTGATGCAAATTAAATAAATTTTTATGCATATAAAAAAGAATATTGTCAATAATATAAACATTAAATCTATTACAACCTAAATTGAAGAATTTTTAAATTCAATTGTCATATAAGTGATTTTTTTTTTTTTGAAGTCTCTCTTATATGTAAATAAATAGATGTCTGAGAACAAGAATTTTAGTGTTGTAAGGTGTAAGGATTTATTTGAAATTTGATAGCAATAAATATCGTGACACTGTAATTTATAATAATTTTACTTGATACCCTAAAAGGAAGCTGGGACATCGGAGAAAAAGCATTGAAAACCCAAACAAAAAATATAAGATTTTTTATTCACTGCGAAAACTTACAGTATAATCCAAAAACTACGCGTACATGTGGTCGAAAACACATTCGTGCGGCACAGTTTTAAAACCCAGAACTAAAAACCCAAATACGAATAATTTTTTTTCTTTTTTCTTTTCAAATCCCATTTTCTCAATGGGACGACGATCAAAAAGATTAAAAAAAGCATGCAAAAACCAGATTGAATTTGCATGCCTAATTTAATCATCTAAATTACTTTGGGGGCATATACTGTCGTGCAAGGCCGAAATCAATGACATTTATAATCAAGCCTTTTGATTTCCCTTGTTTTTAGCAAATAGCCATCCAATCAAAGGAGCCAGTGTCTTCTTCTTCTTCGGCCTCTTAACAGAAACCGGAGGCGATTTTTGTGCCGCCGATTCGTCCTTACTGACGATGATTCGATCCAATTCAGCTGCAAATTTTACGTATCTTTTCTTTTCCAATGTCCCATTTGAATCTTCGGCATTGTTGTTCTTGTTGCTGCTGCTGCTGCTCTCTTTTTCGTTCTCTACGAATTTGAGATCTTCGTCAACCTCGGGATGGATTGCCATTGCTGGTGGTTTTTGATGTTCTGTTGTTGCTTTGAGTTTTTGAAGCTCTTGTTTGGTGCGCTCCAGCTCGTCTGTTAGAGATTGAAGGCAGAAGGCCAGTAAGCCGTTCTCTTCTTTCGCTTTCTCTAGGTTTTGCTTTGTTCCTTCCAGCTCCGTCGTTAAGGTACCTACTCTTGTTTGCGATTGTCCCGCTTCCGTCATCTGTTAATTAAGACAGACAAAAAATTATTAAATTAATCAATACATTTTTAATGAAAAATATTTAATTAAATTAATCAATACGTTTTTCAATCGTGATTTTGGAACAATATTTAGATGCACACAGACGTGTGTAGGGATCTCTATACACATAATATCATTATGTTTTTGGACACCGATCAAAGATTAATGCAAAAAAAGGAAAAAACTAACCTTTCAATATTTTAAATAGCTATCAAATTTTTAATAGTTGTGTGTAAAGATCCTTATACCCTTATGAAACTAAGTATTGTTGGTATGTGTCTGCCACTTTTTTTTTAAATGGTCGTCATTCCTCAGTTGTATTTGTATCTTGGTTGGGTATAAGCGTATGAATTTATGGATACATATGGAAGGAAACAAACGTGAGCTTAAAAAATAAGTAATAAGGAAAGAAATAAAACAAAATTCAGTTGATTATAATTAATTCACACGTTAGTTTTAAGTTACCGCTCTAAAACAAGGGTTACGAGCTAATTGAGAGCTCGTTTGAAAAAAAACAAGAATAATGTTATCGATTAGAAACAGATAAAATTGAGTGGAAATTAATATTAATCTTTTAACCTTTTCAATTTTTGTTTCTTTTTTCTTTTAAGACTTATTTTTACGCATAAATTGTTACTAAAAATCATTAATATTAATTGTTCTGATTCGTACATTTCAACATATTAAATACAGTGATTTTTAAGTACATAATTAATAACACTTGAGTTTTGCTGGATATGTTTAGCATATATATTCTAAAAAAAAACAAAAATAATACCCTTTTTTTTTAATCAGCTCTCAAGTCCATTATGGTACTCGGAGAAACTATTTTTACTTCAATTCAAATAAACAGCCTTTTTTCGCTTGAAATCCAACTTAAAATTTTTAAGTTGATAATCTTGTTTCATTTATAGTACCTATAAACCAATTTAAACATAAAGTTGAGTTAATTAAAATACATGTCATCGGTTAAAAGATTAGAAAAATTCAAATCTCACCTTATATTATTGAAGTTAGAAAAATAGTATTTGTATTAGTGAGAGGAAAATGTTTGTTCTAATTAGTTTAATTAAGAGTATATCTACAAGTCAAAATTAAAATGGTAGAGGTCGAAACAAACAACCGTCATCCCATTTCATAAATTCAAGCATAGTTTAATTATTAGCTTTCATAAAATAAAACAAAAGATTCGGCTGGCCTCCCATCCCTACATTTATAGAACTAAAAAAAAAATCTCATTAAGCAAAAGCGAGAGAGATGAAAATAAAAACATTTAGAGTGTGTTTGACATAACTTTTATACTATTTATGGATAGAAAAAATATTTTTTATAACATTAACAGTATTTTGTTAAAATTTCGAAGAATATTTTTAACTAATAAAAAAATTGTTTAAAAATATTTAAAAACATATAAAATACATTTAAGGCTTTTTAAAATAATATATTTAATTAACTTAATTAAAAAAAAACAATTATATTATAAATGTTTTACTTAAAAACATTTTTTTAAAGAGTTATATACAAAAATGCACTTACTTGTTTGATTTTGTTGGCATAAATTTCCCCAACCAAAACTCTTTCTCCAAACAACATGACTGCCTCTTTCACAGACCTGAACGGCGGTCTGGTGTCAATCTCCGCTCTACCCCTCACAACCAGCCGCCCGCCGCCGTCTTCGCTGTCCATGATCCGCGGCTGAAACCTCCGGGGTCGGGGGATTATACAATATTCCGGCGGGTAAAAATTTTGTGGGTGAAAAGATGGATGGGGATGTGATGGGGTTTTAAAGGGGCTGAAAATGGAGGCGGTTAATGAAATTGATTAGGGAATTTTGGTTAACTTCGCGTCCACTTCACTGGAATTTTGTTGGATTGAAGTTGACAAGAAGGGGTGGTTAAACCATCTTAATTTCCGTTAGTTCCAGCTGGTTGTGTGTTTGTGTGTTAGATTAGGACTCCTCTCCTCTCTACTCTCTCCACCCCCGCCCTTTCTGGGCCCATTTTCTTCTACTTTATCCTAATAAAAAAAAAAAAAAAAATCTAAAATTGCTTGAAAAAGATAAATTAGTCAGACAATTCTTGAGATAAACTAGATAGATTAGTCTTTTATTTGTGGTTAAATTAATTAAATTATTACCTATGGTTTACTAGGTTTTGGTTTGTATAGTTTTATAGTTTGGTTGTATGATTTCAAAAAGTTACGTTTGTTTGATTAGTTAAATTTCACAAATTATCTTTTAAACTTTTTTAACATCTTGAAAATCCATTCATACTTCTACTCACTTCTAAATAAATACATATGAAACATAATTGGATGACAATGACAGTGATGATTCGTGGATTATGACTAAAGTTTAAAGGTTAAGCTTGGTTCATATATTTTAAAATTTGTTAATGTCATTAATTCATTTGTTTTCGTTATATTATTTGTTTAAAGTTTATTGCACATAACTTAATTATTTGATTCGTTGCAAGTTTTTTAGGGCTCGATTGTTTATTGTTTATTATGTTTTTTTTGTTTTTATTAAAGAAAAATAGATATGCATTTAGTTTCCTTTTTTTTTTAATTGTTTTTTTTAAGGTTTGCAATGGTTGTCTTGTTTTCTCAAAATTTGAATTAATTTATTCGAATTAAATACGCAAAATTTTGATGCTATATTCAGTTTATAATTAAAAATGATTAAATAGTGCTTGTATTTATGTTTTTTTTTTATAATTTAAAACTTGATTTTATTGTTTTTCAAAATGTTCTAAAAAAATTAGATATAAGAAATAAAAACGATCAAACTTCTAAAAAACTGAAAATAAAAATCAAGAAACACGAAACAACATTACCAAAACAATGCACAACAGTATATAGAGGTTAAAAAAGTAATTTAGCCAGTTTATTTAAAAAGGCTAGCCCAGTCGAATGGTTTCTGTACGTATGGGCTTTAACCCATGGGCCGTATAGTCCAGTCCTAATTCGTAAGACTACGAGGACCGGCTTTCATATCCCAGTGATGGTTGATTCCGGGACGGGAGGGATCGAAGTCTACCCGGGAAACAGAAATTCGACTGGCAATTGCAAGAAGTTTTGGCGGAACAAGATCACTGAGCCCTAAGCACCGGCGAGGGAATCCAATTCACTGGACAATTCTTGCCCTGAAGCTGCTTGATTCCCTCCTTTATTGTTCTTCCAGTCGATGAAGACGCTCCAAAGCCCCTCGTACGAGTATGAAGAAGAAGAAGAAGCTGCAGGAAGTGCTTAACGCTCTGAATATTTAGTTGTTTAACGTTCTACGAGTACCGACCTCCTTCTCTTTACGTTATTCGTTACTTCCAGGACGCCATGAGTCCCATTCAAAATTTCGAGCAACATTCTCGCCACCTCGTCGAGCCTGAACTTAGTATTCTTTCTCTCTCTCTCTATTCTCTGTTCGCTCGAAAACCGCTTTTGCTCCCGTTTAGTTCTGAGAAACTAGGATATTTGAGTTTAAAGTTGTAGTTATCTATCGCGTTTATCTAGCTTGTTTTGATGTTTCATTTCGAAGTTCGCTTAAATTCAGCTATGGAGTGTGCAATGTGCTTGTTTTTTCATTATTTTTCCCGAAGGTCACAGGTTCTGTATTGTTGTCACTTTTTATTTTTGTTTCTCAGCGATTAAACTGCGCTATAGTTAGTTTTACCTGTATGAATCTTCTTTTGTTCTGAAATATGTGTTTGCGAGCAGGTATTCCGGCAAGGCTTCAGATGGCAACGGAGGTTCGAGATAGCCTGGAAATAGCTCATACTCCCGAGTACTTAAATTTTCTGAAATGCTACTTTCGAGCGTTCTCCATTATTCTGCTTCAAATTACAAAGCCTCAATTTACTGACAATCATGAGCATAAACTTCGGAACATCGTGGTAGAGATTCTTAATCGTCTTCCTCACAGTGAAGTTTTAAGGCCTTTCGTGCAGGACCTGTTAAAGGTCGCCATGCAAGTGCTTACCACAGATAACGAAGAGAACGGCTTAATTTGTATCCGCATAATCTTCGATCTCCTCCGAAATTTTAGACCGACTCTAGAAAATGAAGTGCAGCCATTCCTCGACTTTGTGTGTAAAATTTACCAGAACTTTAAGTTGACAGTAAGCCATTTCTTTGAAAATTCTGCCGCTGGTGGCGAAGATATAAAGCCCTTGGATGTATCCACTTCAGCGGACCAGGCCATGACTACCGGCTACACGGGAACTGTGCAGCTTAATCCTAGTACCCGTTCATTTAAGATAGTAACGGAGAGTCCACTCGTCGTCATGTTTCTTTTCCAATTGTATAGTAGGCTTGTTCAAACAAATATCCCTCTCTTGTTGCCTCTGATGGTTTCTGCTATTTCTGTTCCAGGACCGGAAAAGGTTCCTCCCTTTTTGAAAACTCATTTCATTGAACTGAAGGGTGCGCAGGTTAAGGTACGCTGTATATGATAATCTTTGTTTTTTGTTCTAGTCAAAGGTGGTAAAGTGACTACTGTCCACATTAGTCAATCAGGTTATACATTAACAACAGCAGTCAATCACGTTTTTTCGAATTTCTCATTGTTAGCCATTTACTTAAATTGAGATACTTTTGTTTCTCCTTCATTTTAATGACTTTTTTCTTAATTTATTTTTTAGAATCTTGTATCTTTAGACTCTTTTCATATCTTCAATGAAAAGTGTTTTGTTTCTTGTTAAAAAAAAACAGCAGTCAATCTGAAGTAGAATAACAATGTACTTATTTTATGTCTCTGTAATTGCAGACAGTTTCTTTTCTAACATATTTGCTGAGGAGTTCTGCTGATTATATCAGACCACATGAAGAAAGTATTTGTAAGAGCATTGTGAATTTGCTGGTTACATGTTCAGATTCTGTGTCAATTCGGAAAGTGAGAACTTTTGTCCTTTATTTATCCTGAGTTACTTTTCCAACTTAGTCAGTTGGTTGAAAGGAAAATCTGAGAACTAAGCTTAAAGTTGTTCAATGCAGGAATTATTAGTAGCCCTGAAACATGTTCTTGGAACAGAGTATAAGAGGGGCTTATTTCCTTTGATTGATACACTGTTGGAAGAGAAGTAATATGTTTGACCTATGTACATCCTAATGCTGAGCTTTGCTGTTATTTATACTCATACTTTGTTATCTATGTTTCCACTTTTTCAGGGTTCTAGTTGGAACTGGCCGGGCATGCTATGAGACATTAAGACCGTTAGCCTATAGTTTACTGGCAGAAATTGTGCATCATGTCAGGGGGGATCTTTCTCTGTCTCAGGTATTTCCATTTGTGCATTTATAGTGCTAATGCATGAATGTTCTAAGTTTATATTATTTTAGTTTTCCTGCAATTTTCTAAGGTGGGTCGTGAAAGTCTATTTAAGGATGACAATATCTATGGATATGAATTTTCTTGACCGTCTGGTCCTGAACCTAAGTTTGATTACGATCCTTTTTTTCATTTATATTCTTTCCCACTGTAAGTTTATGCTAGTATACTTGTAACTACTGGTCTCCTGCATTTCAAATGATGTTATCAGACTTCAGAAGATAGGGAGTGACATGTTGAAGAAGTCCCTTGGAATTGGAGGCTTAGAGTTTTTGAAAAAGTCTGGAATTAGTCTGGTACCGATCTGAAGATCTGAAGCGACAAGAAAATTGAAAAGAATATTCTTAAAGGAAAGAGAATCAAAAGGAAAGTAATTGTTTTGTAGTTTTGGTTGAAAGATGAACTATGGTTTAGAAAGGAGCTAAATTATACAAAATACCCTTGAACTTTGACCTTTGTTTAAAAACTACTCCTATTCTTTGAAAAGTTTCAATAATACCCTTCACCTTTTCAAAATATTTCCAAAATTTTCCATGAAGAAAAATTCGATTAGAGGTGTTGGTTGAAATTGAAAGATGAACTGTGGTTTAGAAAGGAGCTAAATTATACAAAATACCCTCGAACTTTGACATCTGTTTCAAAAATACTCCTATACTTTTAATAGTTTCAACCATATCCTTCACCTTTTCAAAATATTTAAAAAATGCCCTTGAAGAAAAATTCCATTAGAGGTAGGAGGGAAAGTTGATGTGGCCGCTTACTTGTTAACGATGGATGGATGGATTACGTGGGATTGAATGAGATAATGTGGGCTATAAAATTTGTTTGAAAAAAAGAAGTCATAGTTTGAAAGGGGGATTAGGCGAAATTGCGTAAAATTTTATCGACAATGGAATAGCAAATATTGATGGAGGAAGAAGCCTATTAGGAAAAAATTGGGTCCTCCTTTCATGATCGGACAACTAAATTTGGGGATATTGGACGATCAACCGACTACAATATAAAGAGAGAAGATGATTGTCTGCATCATCATAAAAAATTGAGGAATGGCAGCAAGTCAATGTCTACATCATCAAGAAGAGGTCGATTGAGGATATTTGAAGGGAAAAATGAAATCTCGGTTGAGATAACATGAATCTCGGATTAAAAAACATGAAATCTTGGTTGAGATGAAATGAATCTCAAACTGAGAAACATGAAATCGTCCCACCTCTGACAAAAGTTTTCTTCCAGAGTATTTTTGAAATATTTTGAAAAGGTGAGGTGTATTTTTGAATACTTTCAAAAAATAGTGGTTTTTTTGAAGCAAAGACCAAAGTCTAGGGTTTTTTTTTTTGTGTGTGTATTATTTAGGCTTTACAAGGGTGTTTGTTGAGGGAAAAAAAAGGAGAGAAAAGAGAGTGAAAAGATGTTTGAAGGTCCAAATAGAATTATGGTGTTGGTGAGGTCATGGCATCTTGTTGGAGATTTATTTTTTTGATAGAGGTTGGTCTTTTTATTGGAGCATGAGTACCTAAGTGCATTAGTATTTTCAGGTTTTCCTAAGCCCCTCTCTTCTTTGTATTTGAAGCTGGTGGTTTTTAGTTAAATCCTTCTCAGTTCTCTGTTAACTGTTGGGAAGAAAAGTGAGGTCTACGGTCAGAGAAGTGTGCTTCCGAGGCTAAAATGGGTTTGGGAAGTATGGTTGGGCTTTTGTTTTTGTAGTTTTTTGAAAACTTTCTTTCAGTTTGCTGTGCCTCTCGTTTAATGGTTAAAATGCTATAGCTCTTCCCATGGAAGTTTTGGGAGTTGCAAGTATTTAACTTTTTTCCCCCACAAAGCAAAGAATATGTGGTCACATTTGTTTAAGCTGTGTTTTCAAAGTCAGATGATCTTCTTGGAGGAAATTTTGTTTTTCATCCGTTTTTGAGGTTTCATGCTTGTCAACCTTTCAATCTATCCGTTTTTTTTTTTGAGGTTATATGTTTCTAGCATAACTTTGCACTTTTTCATTGAAAAAATTTGTTTCATAAAAAGCAAGGGCCTTTTCCACGTTATGCCTTGTTAACTCAGTTTCTGCAGCACTCTGTTATGCTTCATCATCTGATAAATACTATGTGATGTCTGCAGCTATCACGGATAATCTACTTGTTCTCAAGTAACATGCACGATGCCTCACTATCACTTAGCATTCATACTACTTGTGCACGGTTGATGCTGAACTTGGTACCCTTTCTTACTGCTTTACTTCCAATGTTTTGAACTTTTCCTTCCCATTTTCCATTCTTTGGCTTGCTTGAATAAAATTGATTTTGTGGGATTCAGGTGGAGCCAATCTTTGAGAAGGGTGTTGACCAAACGTCTATGGATGAAGCACGAATTCTCTTGGTCTGACATAGCCATAAGTTTGTTGATTACATACTCAATTAGTAAAACACAAGCAGTGAATTTTATGTTTAACATGATAAGTGTCTATTGTATAGGGGCGTATTTTGGATGCTTTTGTTGGGAAATTTAGTACATTCAAGCATACCATTCCTCAGGTACCACAGTTGCCATTAGCTCCCCCTCCACTCCCCCATAAAAAAATCCATTAATTTATTATTCTTATTTAAGTGTATCATTATGATACAGAACTTCTACCTCTTTCTTAATAACCTGAAAAACTATGAATATATGTTAATTTTCATCTTTTGTTCCAAATGTTCTTAGAGATTTTAAAATTTTTTCCCATTCCTTACAGTTGTTGGAGGAAGGTGAGGAGGGAAAAGATCGTGCAAATTTGAGGTCCAAGCTTGAGCTCCCCGTGCAGGTTGCTTTTACGACTTAGCTGGACTACCTTTTTTTATTTTATTTTATTTTTATAAAAAAAATATGGACTATCTTTTTGCTGTCACTTTCTCCCTTTTAAAATTTTATATATATTATTTTTACTGGAAAATGCTCATATTTTTTAATTTTTCCAGCGAGAAAAATTTCATCAATGTAAACGACCTTTGTGAAATTGAGATAGAAACACGAGCTAAAAAAGGATTGATCTTGACCACTACTTATGAATCACACTTTAAGCTTATCTTCATGAATCCATCTGTTTCTTTCTCTTGAAGTCTCCAAATAATTGCCGTACTGGCTGAACTAGAAAGTGCTCCTCGTGTTTCTTAAATGCATCAAATCTACAATAAACAAATAAGCAACATGCTATAGTACACCAATCAAGCTTAAAAGTAGCCATTGTTATTTTAACAATCAATTAAAGCATTGTTATGGGCATTGCGGCTAGAATTATCAAACATATGTGACTTAAAGGAACAATGGAAGAGAATAAAAAAGGAAATAAGGATGGGAAAAATAAGTGAATGAAAGTGACATAGAAGAGCTCAAATTCTATATGAATGACAACGTGATTGAATTGCAATATCTACCACTTCTGGTTTTGGGAGGGACTAAGGTAGTAACTAAATTTTAAGCATCTTCTGTAATCAGGAATGAGTTCCTCTTTTTCCTCCTTTTATACTTTTCATACAATTAAGCTTCTGCGTCTTAACCCCCCTATAAAAAAAGCAATTTAATTTCTTTCAGTCATATTCTGTGACTAATGAAGATTTAAGGTGTCCTTGGCAGTTTGGTTTAAAGTCTAAGATGTCATATTTCTTATCTTCTTGTTCGTTGTGAAAAATATTACAATCTATCTGCTCAAAAATCGTTGAATGAATGTCAGTTATTAATGTCCAGTTCAATGGTTAAAAATGCAGGGAGAAGGATGTAATAATTGCATGTTGGGATGACCGTCATCGATATATTCTCATTTTACTCCAACGTCAGAGCTTTTGTTTTTACTAGCCATAGTTTGTTAAAATACTCTATAAATGTCCGTTTATCTAGAATAATTTATCGATATAAAATCGGTGTTCAATGGTGTTGGTTAAATATTGAGGTACCTTTTATTGTCTTCAAACTTTTGGATATATTCTCAAGTTTTATGATTTACACAATGTAACACGTTCTTGATTGCTATTCTGTTACTTCCATATCTATTCTCCAGCATTATGCTGTATATTATTTGACCCACTACCTATCATATTCTTAATTCTTGCAGGCAGTTTTAAATTTGCAAGTCCCTGTGGAACATTCTAAGGAAGTCAATGACTGTAAGCATTTGATTAAGACGTTAATCATGGGTAATAATAATTCTCTTTTGTAATCATTTTGTTTGAATTAGTATTTGAAATCAGTATGTTGAGAGACTTATGATTTCTTTGTCCCAAAGATAGCACATTTTCTTCACCTTTCTTCTTGTTCTGCTTGATACTCTTTTATTAGGACTAATTTTTGTTTGGGCTCTGGTTTCTGTTAGGAATGAAGACCATCATATGGAGCATCACTCATGCACATTTACCCCGATCTCAGGTGCTTCATTAATACTAAAAATAAGGTTACAGTTTGGCTGTTTGTTGATTATGTAATCTGTTGATTTATGGTTAAGGTTTCTCCATCTCCAAATGGAACACATCCACAGATGCTTGTTTCAGCATCGTCAAATTTGGCAACACCTCAAGCATTCAAGGGAATGAGAGAGGACGAGGTATTCTTTAATAGATGATGGTCTATGTGTGTGTTATTTTGATTAAAATCTAACTATAATTTTGGTCTGGATAGGTGTGTAAAGCCTCTGGTGTGCTGAAAAGTGGTGTTCATTGCTTAACTCTTTTCAAGGAAAAGGATGAAGAAGTAGAAATGCTTCATCTTTTCTCCCAGATACTTACTGTCATGGAACCTCGGGATCTGATGGACATGTTTTCATTGTGTATGCCTGAACTTTTCGACTGCATGATCTCCAATACACAGCTGGTCCATCTGTTTTCAACATTTTTGCAAACACCTAAAGTCTATAGGCCTTTTGCGGATGTTTTGGTTAATTTTCTTGTCAGCAGCAAACTTGATATTTTGAAGCATCCGGATTCACCAGGCGCGAAATTGGTCTTGCATCTCTTTCGTTTTGTATTTGGTGCTGTTGCTAAGGCACCTTCAGATTTTGAGCGTATTTTACAGCCTCATGTGACTGTCATAATGGAAGTTTGTGTAAAGAGTGCTAATGAAGTTGAAAGACCTCTTGGGTACATGCAACTTCTTCGCATAATGTTTCGGGCATTAGCTGGGTGTAAATTTGAACTTTTACTACGTGATCTGATTCCATTGCTACAACCTTGCCTTAACATGTTACTGACCATGCTTGATGGTCCAACTGGGGAAGATATGAGGGATCTGTTGTTGGAATTATGCCTCACATTGCCTGCGCGCTTAAGCTCATTATTGCCTCACCTTCCACGTTTAATGAAGCCTCTTGTTTTGTGTCTTAAAGGAGGTGATGACTTAGTTAGTCTAGGTTTACGAACCCTTGAGTTCTGGGTTGATAGTTTAAACCCTGATTTTCTAGAACCTAGCATGGCAAATGTGATGTCTGAAGTGATTTTAGCCTTATGGTCTCATTTGAGGCCAATGCCCTATTCTTGGGGTGCAAAAGCATTGCAAGTTCTTGGAAAGTTAGGTGGTCGTAATAGACGCTTTCTTAAAGAGCCACTTGCACTAGAATGCAAGGAGAACCCGGAACATGGGCTTCGTTTAATTCTTACCTTTGAGCCATCTACTCCCTTTTTGGTGCCACTAGATAGATGCATTAATCTTGCTGTATCAACTGTAATGAATAAAACTGGTGGTGTTGATTCTTTCTACAGAAAACAAGCTTTGAAATTTCTTCGCGTCTGCTTGTCTTCTCAGCTTAACTTGCCTGGAAACGTGGCTGACGATGGCTATACACCCAGACAGTTGTCAACTTTGCTAGTTTCTTCTGTTGATTCCTCTTGGCGGAAGTCTGAGACTCCTGAGGCAAAGGTTATTCATTAGATTGTGTTGCTCCTATACTCTCTTAATTTTTTTTTTCTTCTGCTTTTTGATGTAAAGTTTTTTGTTATCCTTCGGACTATATCTCAAATTTATGAATGCATTACCAATGTGATAAAGAGTGGATGTTCTGTTTCTCATTTGTTCCGACATTGTTTGTTGTCCTTTTGAATTTGTTCTGATGTGATTGCCTCACTAACATGTTGAATAGAGGACTAATTCTTGAGGTTCCTTCTTTAAAATTAACTGGGGGTTCTGGAATTTGTTACAAACATATAATTTACATTTAGTCAATTCCAGTGTTGTGCAATATTGAAGAAATACCAACACAGCTTAACACTTATATTATTCTGTATAATGACTCTTGGGGGCTAACTTTTGGAAATGAAATAGTCGAGTAAAACAGTTATGCTAAAAAATAGGTCTTATTGGTGGTTTTGTTTTGTTCTCTTGTACATTCTTCATTGTAGTGGGTTTTTTCTTTTTCTTCTTCATCTTCTTTGTATTGCACGTTTATATATATATTTTTTCATATAAATGTAAGCTTGATTCTTATGAAAAGAGGTTCCTTATATTTTCCCCTGAAGGTAATAAATGCTCCTTAGGTTCTGAAATTTATCAACACAAATTCTCAAAGGAAGATCTTGTTTTTTTGGGTAAGTTTTGTATTGGAGATTTTCTTTTTAATCTTTCCAGCCAAGGACAATAAATTTGAATTTTTGGATGGACTTCGCTGCTCTTTGTGGAGATTAGATGCTATCCTGCATGACAAGTATCCTCAGATGCTGGTTGTTTGCGTGGTTGAATATGCTCTCTTGTCTCTCCCAGGGCTTTTGTCAATGAAGGACTCATCCCCAACAAGTTTTTGTGGAAATACTTAAAGTTCAAAATCTGAAGTTATGGTGGCAGCATGGAACTGCTGCAGTTTATCAAATTTCTATTCTTAACCTCATTGGTTTGCCTAGCGGGTATTGGGGGAAGTGTAAGGTAGCATCAATAGAAGGTTTTCAATCTTAACTACTGAACATGGAAACTAGGAGAGATCATAGTGGTGTACGGTAATTTTAGTCAAGAAGCCCAGCCCCTACAAAGTAAAGAATGCTTCGGTATGGGTGGACCTTCAAACAAACCAAACCACATTTCTTAGGAGCGTTCTTTCTCCATTTACCACTGGTTGGGGGTTTTGTCCTTTGTTATTTAAAATAGCTTCACGACCAAAAACTCATCAAAGGAGGAGATTGGTTAATGAGGACTGCCATAAATGCAACAATGGAGGTGCTGGTCTGACCATAAATGTTCAATCTACGGAGGGGTTATTTGGGTTGAGAAGCAAAAGGAGGTATCAAACCAATATTCAGCCAAGGCCATCCAAGATGATGAAAACTTGATCTTTCTGAACACTTCTACAAATCCCGTTTTGATCCTCTGCTGCCAGGAACGAAGGTGCTCTTTGTACAGCTCAGTTACCTGATTTTGAAAGCTAAAGTGCCTATGAAATATAATTCTTTGTTTGGTAACTAACTCATAGGTGGATCAACTACCAATGAGAGTTCAGAAAAACTCATCCTGCTCAAGCCTTAATTTCTAAAGGTGTGTTTTATGAACTGGAAAAGGAGTTAGATCTTTTTGACCATTTCATTTTCACTAGGAAGACTGGGGAGGGCTTTGTAGTACTTTAAAGGTTTTGTGGAGCTCCAGAAGTAGTTTTCAATGTTCAATCTTGTTAAAGTCTTCATATGATTAAATTTGCCTTCACCTATCAGCTTAAGCTTTTGGGTAGAGTGGTGATTTAATATGGTATTAGAGTGAGAGGTTCTGTGTTCGAACTCCTGCATTGTCACTTTCCGCCCCATTTAATATTGATAATCACTTGTTGGGCTTTGTCCAAAATTTTCAGCCCACAAGTGAGGGGGAGTGTTAAAGTCTTCATATGATTAAATTTGCCTTCACCTATCAGCTTAAGCTTTTGGGTAGAGTGGTGATTTAACAAATCTGATCTTGGCTGTAGTATTAGTCTTAACTTAAGCTAGGAAGTTCTCGTCTATTTTGATTATATAGCTATTTTCTGGAAGATTTGGAGACAGAAATAGTGAAATTTTATGAAGGAGAAAAGTGAGAGTCCAGTGAAATTTGAGTTTGGGTGTGGTTTTAAGGCTTTTATTGGCTATCACTTGCCAAAGAACTTTGTGACTATTTCTATTTTATCTTGCTCAATAGGAGAGTTTTTCTTATTTCCCTTGCCTTCTTGTTGTAGAGGTCTCTGCTGGTTGTACATTCACCCTTCTTAGTACAGGTGTGTTTTCATTGAATTCTAATGGACATCTTTCTTTCCGATTGTCGAATCTTATCACACCCATCAAATCTCATCTTTGTTTCTGATCGTTAATATTCTGATCCTACCCATCATCTCATTTGAAATAAAGATGGTATCTGGTTTTGATTTCAATTTTTTTGGTTGTTAATATTTTCATTCTGATTGCTAATATTGATCTTCTTCTTTTTTTTTTGGTCACATTAATTGTGTTACCTAGGCGGGGAAGAATTCCTAAAGCCAATTACTGCAATATCTGCCACTGCCCTAATTAGAAAGAATTTTTTGCAGGCTGATTTAGGTGTAAAGACAAAAACCCAACTTATGGCTGAGAAATCTGTTTTCAAACTTCTATTGATGACCATTATTGCTGCTGGTTCGGAGGAGGATCTCCATGAGCTAAAGGATGATTTTGTTCTTAATGTATGCCGCCATTTTGCTATACTATTCCATATCGATTTGTCTCTAACCAATCCTCCAGTTGCATCTTCCTCACTTGGGAGTACTTTGCTTCCGTCAAATGTCAATGCCAATTCCAGATTAAAAAGTAGTGCCTGTTGTAACCTCAAAGAGTTGGACCCTCTGATCTTTTTGGATGCTTTGGTTGAGGTGCTGGCAGATGAAAACAGGCTACATGCAAAAGCTGCTCTGAATGCTCTAAATTTGTTCTCTGAAATGCTTCTTTTCCTTGCTCGTGGAAAACAAACTGATGTGATGATGACTAGAGGACCCAGCACCCCGATGAGTGTTTCCAGTCCAATGAGCCCTGTATATTCACCACCTCCAAGTGTCCGTATTCCAGTTTTTGAGCAACTTTTGCCACGGCTTTTGCATTGTTGTTATGGCAGTACATGGCAAGCGCAAATGGGTGGTGTTATGGGACTTGGTGCTTTAGTTGGAAAGGTTACCGTTGAAACTCTCTGCCTTTTCCAAGTAAAAATTGTGCGAGGCCTGGTATATGTTCTGAAAAGGCTACCCATTTATGCTAGTAAGGAGCAAGAGGAGACTAGCCAAGTGCTTAATCAGGTTCTTCGTGTTGTAAATAATGTGGACGAAGCAAATAGTGAACCACGCAGACAAAGCTTTCAAGGGGTAGTAGATGTCCTTGCTTCTGAGTTGTTTAATTCCAATTCATCAACTATAGTGAGAAAGAATGTGCAGTCATGTTTAGCTCTTTTGGCCAGTAGGACTGGTAGTGAGGTTTCAGAGTTGCTTGAACCTCTGTATCAACCTTTGCTTCAGCCTCTCTTATTGCGACAACTTCGGTTGAAAACTATTGATCAACAGGTCTTGAATTGCTTCTCGTTATTTAAATAGTTTACTTTGTTTGTATGTTAACTTGCTCTGATATACAGGTGGGAACTGTTACAGCCTTGAATTTCTGCTTGGCACTGAGGCCGCCACTTCTAAAGTTGACTCAGGAGTTGGTTAACTTTCTGCAAGAAGCTTTGCAAATAGCTGAGGCAGATGAAACTGTATGGGTTGTAAAGCTTATGAACCCAAAAACAGCCACATCGCTGAACAAGCTCCGAACGGCTTGCATTGAGTTACTATGTACCACCATGGCATGGGCAGACTTTAAAACTCCCAATCATTCTGAATTGCGTGCAAAGATCATTTCAATGTTTTTCAAGTCATTGACATGTCGGACTCCGGAAGTAGTTGCTGTTGCGAAGGAGGGGTTGAGACAGGTTTTGTCTTTCACTTATTTTATTGTCAATCTGGTTTATTTTCTGTTGTCATCATTACGTGTTGGTGTAGTTAAGTTACTGATAAATACAAATGAAGTCTAATCTCCATGTTGGCAAGAATATCTCTTATTCATATCCTGGCCTAGTAATGCTGCTTATGGTGAAATCCTTTTTAATTTTTTGAATATTTATATATATATATATATATATATTAATATATATGTTGTTGGATTAGATTGTAATCATGGGAGCTTAATTGCAGTATCTTTAAGTTTGGTGGCTTTGCCGGTCGCAGATAAAAATATATGTGAATGGAAACTACTTATACAATACTAGGGTATTTTAGTTAGACATTATAAGATGTTATTTTTTATTGGCTGTGGTTGTCACACACACACACATATATAAATATTTGTTTTAGGATTTACCCTTCCTCTCGGTATAGGTTATTAATCAGCAAAGGATGCCCAAAGATCTGCTGCAAGGTAGCCTTAGACCTATTCTGGTAAACTTGGCACACACCAAAAATCTTAGCATGCCACTTCTTCAGGGTCTGGCTCGCCTCCTTGAACTTTTGGCCAGTTGGTTTAATGTCACATTGGGAGGCAAGCTGTTAGAGCACCTCAAGAAATGGTTGGAGCCAGAAAAACTTGCTCAAAGTCAGAAAGCATGGAAGGCGGGTGAAGAACCAAAAATTGCTGCAGGTAATGTTTTTTAAGGGAAAAATTCACTTACTTTTACCCTTATACTTCTTGAATAGGTGGTAAAATTATACCTCCTCAAAACCAAGAAAATTATCCCCGAACCAACCAATATATTAAACAAAATTCAACCAATAAAACTCCTAAATCAAGCTACAAAAATGCTCAAATCCAACTGTAATAGTACCTAAACTTAGACGCTGAATCAAATCAGTAAAAAGTGCCCAAACTTTATACCATAATGTTCAAACTCAACTAAAAAGCATCCAACATAATTTGGACTAAAACCTACAAAAATTCTCTCGTCTAGCCACAAGAGGGCCCACAATTAGGTACCAATGTCAAAAAAAAGAGAGAAGAAAAACGTGGAAAAAAGGAAAACTCAACTAATGGAGGGATTCATTTTACCACGTATTTAGTTCAGGATTTAATTTGAAATAATTAAAACTTTAAGGTTAAAATCAACCTAATGAGCGTGAATACAAGGGTAGAGAATGATTTTTCCGTATTTATTACTTGTCTCATGGAGTTTCTTAAATATTAAGTTGCTGATTAACTAATGTTTGTATTTTTTCCTTTCAGCTATCATTGAACTTTTTCATCTGCTTCCCATGGCTGCTTCCAAGTTTCTTGATGAACTAGTAACATTGACTATTGATTTGGAAGGAGCTCTTCCCCCAGGACAAGTGTATAGTGAAGTCAACAGTCCTTACCGCGTTCCACTAATTAAATTTTTGAACCGATATGCACCACTTGCTGTTGATTACTTCCTTGCTCGACTTAGTGAACCAAAATACTTCAGACGGTAAAGTTTTGTATGTTTCTTTGTTTGTGGAATTCCTCTCGACTGACAATCAAAGAAAACCTTATTAAAAATGCAACAATCTTCACTATTTCCGCGGTCTCATTTAGTTACGCTTGCAGGTTTATGTATATTATCAGATCAGATGCTGGCCAGCCTCTGAGAGAAGAACTTGCAAAATCACCGCAAAAGATACTTGCTAGTGCCTTTCCTGAAATTGTACCTAAATCTGATGCTGCTTTAGCTCCAGGTTCCTCAACCTCACCTGCTCCTTTATCAGGTGATGAAAACCATGTAACTCCTCCTGATGTCTCCGATCCACCATCTGCACTCTCAAGTGTTGTTTCTGATGCTTATTTTCGTGGTCTTGCACTTATAAAAACTTTGGTGAAATTGATGCCTGGCTGGCTACAGAGCAATCGTGCAGTTTTTGATACTTTGGTAGCTGTTTGGAAGTCACCTGCTAGAATAGCTCGACTGCACAATGAGCAAGAGCTAAACCTAGTGCAAGTAAGATTATCAACTACTATGTGATGTGACTGATGGATGTCTGAATCTACGGAAGTAATTATTGCCTACCTGTTTTCATTATTTTTTCTTTTCTGTGGTTATATAATATAACTTTTGAGCAGTGGATTTATATCTGGGTGGTTGGCTTAGCATGATTTATTACATATACATCCACGATCAGTTGCTGTTAACCTTAATCGTCTTCTTTCATTTACGTATACAGTTATCTGTTACGATCTTGATTGTTTGTAGCCCATGGGTTACTATTTGATTTAACAATATCTTGTAAATTTTTTATTTTTTTGGTCCATTGGGCTATACTAAGTGTACTTATTAGTTCACTTGAAAATATTGTCATCAGTAATATTTTTCCTAGTGTTTGAGTGAACCTGCTTCAGAACTATATATTTTTCAATTTGATATTTTATTTTTTTTGTTCCGGAACCTTTATGCTTGGTTAAATCTCCCAAAAGCAGTCAAGCCTGTCCTGTTCAGAATGGCTTTTTTTTCTTTTTCTTTTCAATGTCAGCCCAAAGTCAGTTTAATTTCTTCTCCCCTCTTTGGAGTGGGTTGAAGAAGCTGCTTCTGCTTCATTACTCATCAAATAAATTTCTTCATTTCTCTGTAGAATTTGGTTCATCAATCTCTAATATATGATTTTCTTCTTCTATTTTTTCCTTCTCTTGAGTGGGACAGTAGGAAGCTGCTTCGTCAATCTATATTAAGTGAGACATACAATTTATATATGAAAATTTTCTACAGCTGATTTTCTTTAATGTTTGGATCATTATAATGTAGGTGAAAGAAAGCAAGTGGCTAGTCAAATGCTTCCTGAATTATCTGCGACATGAAAAAGCAGAAGTGAATGTGCTCTTTGACATACTTTCCATCTTTTTGTTTCACACTCGAATTGACTATACGTTTTTGAAGGAGTTTTATATCATTGAGGTAATCTAATTGTTCAAATTCTCTTTGTGAAGATTACTATTCTGTCCATTCCTCACATGTTTGCAGTAACGTAAAAATGGATATTTGATGAGGTCAATGGTTCTAATTTTTTTAGTTAACACATGCAATCATCGATCTGTCTCTTAGGTTGCCGAAGGTTATCCACCCAACATGAAGAAAGCACTTCTCTTACATTTTCTAAACCTGTTTCAATCGAAACAACTTGGTCATGATCACTTGGTGGTTGTAATGCAAATGCTAATTCTTCCTATGCTTGCTCATGCCTTCCAAAATGGGCAAAGTTGGGAGGTTGTAGATCAAGCTATAATAAAAACAATCGTGGACAAGCTTCTTGATCCTCCAGAAGAGGTGATTTTGCTATTCATTGTTTTCTACCCGGAAAGTTCTTTTTCCTTAGTTTTTTCTTAATTATCTGAACTTCCTTTTAGGTGTCTGCTGAGTACGACGAGCCCTTGAGAATAGAACTTTTGCAGCTTGCAACCTTACTTCTCAAGTATCTTCAGAACGACCTGGTCCATCACAGGAAAGAACTGATCAAATTCGGGTGGAACCATCTAAAAAGGGAAGATAGTGCCAGCAAGCAGTGGGCATTTGTGAATGTCTGCCATTTCTTGGAGGCTTATCAAGCACCTGAAAAAATTATTCTTCAGGTATTGGATTATAGATTGGAGAGATGGTTGGTTTTTCGTATATCTTTTATCCAAATTGTACAACCCTAGTATATAGGCCTGACCCTACATGCTAGAGCAGGAAGCCGGAAAAGAAATTTTTTTTAAAATCAGTACGGGAAACTTTCTTTAAAGTAGGACGGGAAATTATAAAGAAATAAGGAAAGATTACAGTTTTAATATTAAGGAAAACAAAGATTATAAATATTAAGGAAACCTACCTTTTTAGGTTTTCACTTATAGGATAGCTTAGTGTTTAGTTTTTTAAACTTACAATTTAACCCCTCAAGTTTTAGGATATAGTTTAATTTGCTTTTTAACGTAACTTTTTCTGCCAATTATTGTATTGGCAACTGACTATGTAATTTTTTATGTTGATCTGGTGAAGAATATATAGACTTTTTTATCATTACATACTTTTGCTCACGTCGCATTAGGAAAGGATGTTTTTTCCCTCCCTCCCCTTCTCTCTCCTTGGGCTCTGCAATAATGGCTTTCAACATCCCCTATGTTGAGCAAGCCAAGCTTGAACTTTAGATCTTCAATGGTTCTAGGAAGAGCCTTAGTGAGAAGCGACTATTGATAAGCTGGGCGGTGTATAAATTATAGTGATGAGATCCCCTCCTCAACCTTGTCTTTAATGAAATCTTGGTCTTAACCAACATGTTTTATACGATTTATATAACCCTTCGCAATATTGGTAACTGCCTGGTTATTGCATAAGATTTCTATTGCTCATTGACATTTTAAATTCCTCTTGCATTTTCCCCAACCACAGGCCGTCACAAATTTCACTGCTGTTGATCTAAATATATGTTTCCTTTGTACTGATTAGAAACAAGATCTTTCATCAAAAAGATGAAAAGTACAAAGGGAAGGGAAAAAAGACCCAACTGAGCCTGAAATGCGCACTCCAATTGGTATCTATTGCAAATATAGAAGAAAGTGCTCCATAGAAAGCAACAAAATGAATTATATTCCTCACATGAATCTTTAGCCCTATTTGAAAATTTTCTCAAGTTCCTCTCCAAGTTTCATACAGAACTGCTCACAAAACTGAAGACCATGTTCACTTCAGTGATACACCACCAAGTGCTCTCAATACGCGAATCAAAGTTCCTACAGAAGCAGAAAATCATAATAAACTCTTTGAATAACCTCTCCAATAACCTTTGAGAATGCCGACAGAGATACTACCGTTACCGATAAAACAAAATTTGGGAATTCTTTTGAAAATGGTCTGTCATGTGTAAGCCTTCTCTAACAAGGGTGGACATAAAGACCTTAATTTTTATGAGTATCTCAGTCTTTAATATAGCCCCAAATGGATACTCTGACAAGAAGTAATTGGAATGTTGCCTCGGGGATGTTAAAGTTGTAGCATATTTGGATAGAAAATCCCCTAAATGAACTGGAACCATCTTTGCAAGTCCTCCTGACCCATACGCTGAATGTTATCAACTAATGCAATAAGATTGGTTCATTCTTGAGTTACTCTATCATTTAAGGCCCTTTGTATATATTTATGAAAAATCGTTTGACAAATTTATATTCATATTCTGGCCCTTTCTACAGATTGGTTCATTCTTGTCAGGGGTCTCGGTCCTTTTGAGAGTGGTGTTGGAACACATTTGAGCTTTGCCTTGATAGCTTCTTGGGCTTCAAATCTTTGTTGGTCGAGTCTATCCTTCAGCCCCATTTTAGGGATAAGGGTAGATTCTTGTGGCAGGCGTGTATTTGTGCAATTTTGTGGGGCATTTGGCTTGAGAGAAATATTAAGATTTTTAGAAATCGTGAAAAGTTGATTAAGAAGGTTTGGGAGGGGGTGAGATTTAACATCTCCTTATAGGCGGCGTGGCGCCTCTTTTTTTTTTGTAATTATCAGATTGATCTTATCATTTTGGACTGGAGTCCCTTCCTTAGGTGTTGGGCTCCTTTTTTGTAGGGCTACTTTTTTTGTACACCCTTGTATTTTTTCATTTGTTCCATAAAAGTTCGGTTTCTTACAAAAACAGGAAAAATATATATATATATATATATATATATATATATATTCATAATCACCAAGCAAATGGGAAGAACTAAACAATAAGATTGATGACATTTTTTATATCATCAAATTAAGAGGGCTGACAAAAGTAGCCAAAAGGATTTCTTCTACATTTTCCCCTTCAATATGATAATGATATTTGTTCTATTTTGGTTTTAAAAATTGCCTTTTGAGCTTTTAATTTGAACCTTGCTGGGTGAATGGATGATGAATGAGGGAATGTGCTGCTATTGAAGTCACCACAAATGACGTCCATATTGGTGCCTGTGACTAATGGATGCCAGCATACATAGTCCATATCTAGTATGGCATTATGGAATTGTTCTTGGTGAACGTATTCTAATTCTGATATGGATGTGCAGGTTTTTGTAGCACTTCTTAGAACTTGTCAACCAGAGAATAAAATGTTGGTCAAGCAGGCCCTTGATATATTAATGCCAGCCCTACCACGAAGATTGCCTCTTGGTGATTCTCGGATGCCGATTTGGATTAGATACACCAAAAAAATACTGGTCGAGGAAGGCCACTCAATTCCTAATTTGATTCACATTTTCCAACTCATTGTGCGACATTCAGATCTCTTCTACAGTTGCAGAGCTCAATTTGTTCCACAGATGGTGAATTCTCTCAGTCGTCTAGGATTGCCTTATAATACTACAGCAGAAAATAGGAGACTTGCAATTGATCTTGCTGGATTGGTGGTTGGTTGGGAACGACAAAGACAAAATGAAATGAAGCTTGTAACTGAAAGTGATGCCCCTACCCACAGCAATGATGGATTAACTTCATGTCCTTCTGGTGCTGATCCCAAGCGTTTGGTTGATGGTTCTACATTCCCTGAAGATTCAACCAAGCGGGTCAAGGTTGAACCAGGTCTTCAATCTCTCTGTGTCATGTCTCCTGGTGGTGCATCATCAATGCCAAATATAGAGACCCCTGGGTCAACAACACAACCTGATGAAGAATTTAAACCAAATGCCGCAATGGAGGAAATGATTATCAATTTTCTAATAAGGGTAAGCACACATTTTAATTTGTTCTTTCATGCATCAGTAGTTCATCCATGCTGCTTCAATTATTGTATTGTAACTTTGTAGTTCCCTTGCCTCATTGAATAGTTGTCCATCTAGTGCGCGGATAGTTTGCATTACCACCAGGATTTACCTTAATTACCTTTACATTTTAGTATCTTCCCTAGAGTGCATAAATCATATACT
>JAOANK020000079.1:435883-460319 GCA_026257165.2 Telfairia occidentalis
CATAATTACCGTCCCTTGGAATGTTAAAGTAACCCAAAGGTGTTTTAGTTTCTTAAAAGACATCTAAGTGTCATTTTCACTATCAAAACGACCTAGCTAGAAAGTGCATAAGTCTAAATGATATGAACTTTAAAATATGTTTAATTAGTCCTTAAACTTTCAAGTTTGTATCTAATGGGTCGTTGTCTTTGAAACTTTGAAAGTATATGCCAGGTCTTTAAACTTTCAATTTTGTGTCTAATAGATTCTTGACTTATTAGGCATTTTTTAAAATTTATGGATCTATTAGACACAAAATTGAAATGTCAGGTTTTCTTAGACTCAAAATTTTGTCCATGCATTTTTTAAAAATATTGAATATGTTATTGACCTTTTAGATACAAAATTGAAATTTTAAGGGTCTATTAGACTCTTTTAAAGTTCAAAGACTTGTTAGCCACAAAATTGAAAGTTTAAGGACCTATTAAATACTTTTTAAATTTTGGAAACTTATTGGGCTTAACAGACATAATTCAGAAGTAAACTTGTAACTTCACCCTAAAATTGTTAATAAATTTTTTATACATAAAAACTATACTACTATGAATACTGAGATAATGAAAATGAAGTCTTGTAAGAGATTGTTTAAAGATTGATGTTGGCTTCTGCAATTTTTCTTCGTATTTCCTTTAAATTAAAAAAAGAGTGCTCTCAAAAAAGTGAGGTACTGATTGTGCTTAGTGCTTTTGAGCGTCAATGTATCCAATTATCATAATGTAATGGTTTTTTCTCCGTATAACAATTCTAGTAAGAGGTATTTATGGTGTTGTCAACCACACCTTGATTCCACCTGAATGGTTGGAGTTTCCTCTAATTTTTTATAATATCGCATGTAGCATTAATGGCATATTCTGATATCTTTATTGAATTTTGCACTTCTTTCAACAAAAAAGAGAAACAAATACCTGTAAAGCTGGCTTCTCAGCTCTGTTAATGCATGATTACAAGCTTCTGTGACCATTGTCAGGAAATTGCTGACCATACAGTGAAGTTAGATAGAGTTGGAGCAGACATTCCAATTGTCCGAAGACATGGGAGTAGTTTCAGACGCTTGACTCTAATTGGTTCAGATGGTTCTCAGCGTCATTTTATAGTCCAAACGTCCTTGACCCCTAATGCTAGAAGTGATGAGCGCATTTTGCAGCTCTTCCGAGTGATGAATCAAATGTTTGATAAGCACAAGGAATCAAGACGTCGCCACTTGTGTATTCACACTCCAATCATAATTCCGGTTTGGTCACAGGTTAGAATCTGTTTTTTATGGATTTGATTCACTTAAATGCTAGGCATGATCTGATTGCATCTGCATAAAAATTAATAACTTCATTTATTGATTATTTTTTTTTTCCTGATTATGGTCATTGTATGTATAGGTTCGCATGGTGGAAGATGATTTGATGTATAGCACTTTTCTCGAGGTGTATGAAAATCACTGTGCAAGAAACGACCAAGAGGCAGATCTTCCAATTACATATTTCAAAGAGCAATTGAATCAAGCCATATCTGGCCAAATCTTGCCGGAAGCTGTTGTAGATCTCCGCCTCCAAGCTTATAGCGATATAACAAGAAGCCTTGTTAACGAGGGCATATTTTCGCAGTATATGTATAAGACATTACTCAGTGGAAATCTCATGTGGGCTTTTAAAAAGCAATTTGCCATCCAATTAGCCCTTTCAAGTTTTATGTCTTACATGCTACAGATTGGGGGAAGGTCACCCAACAAGATTTATTTTGCTAAGAACACGGGGAAAATTTTCCAAACAGATTTTCATCCTGCATATGATGCAAATGGTATGATCGAGTTCAATGAACCAGTGCCTTTCAGGTTAACCAGGAATATGCAAGCCTTCTTCTCTCATTTTGGAGTGGAAGGTTTAATTGTTTCTGCCATGTGTTCTGCCGCTCAGGCAGTTGTTTCACCAAAGGTATGTCTTGGAATTTTTTTTTCTCATAGTATTGTTGTTGTATGATTGGTGGTAACATGTGATCTACAAATCTTGGTTTTCAAAATTTCAGCAAAATCAGCATTTATGGCATCAACTTGCTATGTTTTTCCGTGATGAGCTACTGTCTTGGTCTTGGCGAAGACCCCTCGGTATGCCTTTGGCATCCATTGCAGGTGGTAGTATGAACCCTGCTGACTTCAAGCATAAGGTCACTACCAATGTCGATCTCGTCATTGGCCGGATTAATGGAATAGCACCGCAATATTTTTCTGAGGAAGTAAGCCTTCTAACCTCGATCTCATGTAATTTTTGTATAAGATTAAAATTAGAAATCCCCTAATCACTTGAACGTGTACAGTCAACAGCATTTATCACGTTGCATTCTTTCTTTCCCTTTTAAGTTGGTGGGTTGGCTATATAGAACTGTCTGATGTTACTCTCTTATGAATAAAGAGTCTGAGACTGGGAATTTAGCATTTGATTCGAAAGCCATCATATCGTTACTATAGTTTATCATATTGCTTTTTTTGTCCTTTACTAGCAATTTCTCTTGACCCTCCATACTCTCTTCAGGAGGAAAATGCCATGGACCCGCCTCAGTCGGTACAAAGGGGTGTGTCCGAGCTGGTCGAAGCTGCCTTGCTGCCGAGGAATCTGTGCATGATGGACCCAACATGGCATCCTTGGTTTTGAATAAGGTACAACCCACAACTAGGAAACAGGAGGGGACGAATACAAATTTTGTACACTGATAATTGGGGTCCGCTTCTAACATATTGTTGTCACAGCTAATTAAGCTCTTAACGTCTCATCTCGACCCTTAAAAATTATAAATGATGCTGATGTTTATAGGCGAAATCTATCTACAACTGCCAATCTTGTTTCCCATGTGTATATAAAAGAAGTAAGGTTTTGTACATTGCGGGTCATATGGTCTGTTCTCACATCTTTTCAACGTCAAATATTCACTTTGTTCAAAGTCGCTGAGGAGAAAAGTGCATCACCGACGCCTTATGGGGCACGGACATGTTCGTAAATATCAGTTTTTTTCCGTTTTAAAAAAAAAAATCATGTTTAACCATATAATAAAAAAATTTATGCGGCTGACATTATGTAATCACTTGATTTATCTTCTTCAGCTGGTCGGTTGCCCTTTTTTGTGGGATTATGCTATGAAAATTAAATATGCCTTTTCAAATATCGTTACTTGAAGTTAGTATTTACATTTTAATGAATGGGTTTTTGGGCATCTGGTTCTCACAATTCTTTTGGATGCCTCAACATTTCTATTACAAATGGGCATATACTGTATCTGGAAACGACGGAATCATCAGAAAAATGACAAAAGCAAAATTTTGCATTTCTTTAGGCAAGTCTTGTCATATGAGTTATGAGGACAGATGTTTGTTGTTGACAATAGTAGTTTGCCCTAAGAAAACATGTGATATGTACTTAATATAACCCTTCTCATGAATGGACGTTGGTTTGCCAATTTAAGTGTAAATAAGTTAGTGGAGGCATTAGTAACTCACTGTTAAAAATGTCAAATCGAGCATAATTCAATTAAAGACATTTTTTTTTTACTAAGACGTTATGAGTTCGAATCTCTCCACCCTACATATTAAACTCAAAACAAATAAAACTAACTACTATAAACAAATAAAACTAACTACTATAAGAATAGTAAGTTTGTATTCTCAATTTTATATTAAAAAAGAAATAGATCGTGGCCTCAGCTTTTCTATTCTAAAATAGATTTGGATTTTTATATTTTTCAAGGAAATTAAATTAGTTAATATTACGTGATTGTTAACTGTTATTATCAAAACATCAATTATTTCTCAAAAAAAAAAAAAATCATAACCTCAATTGAAAATGGAATCCTAAAAGCTGAAAACAATGGCCATTCCTGTTTCTGAAAAAATCAATAATCGGGTCATATTCTTTTTTTATAAAATCAATGTAATAAACAACATCCACAATTTGCAACTTCAAAATGCATTTTTTACAATTGTGAAAGTGGTATCAGACTACACTCTAATATATGATTCATTAATCATAAAGTTGTGGTTAAAATGAAAATTTTGTAAATGTTGCTTAAAAATGAAAATTGTAGGAAAATCACCTTTTTTTTTTCTCTCTCTCTTCTGATCTTTAGCATTAAAATAACAAAGATCATCCAATTATAGGAAAATCACATATATTTTTTTTCAGTAAAGGAAAATCACATTCTTAGGATACTATCTGTGGCATTAGCCAAGTAGTCAAACGTGGGAGATTTTTAGTAAATAATTAAGAAAAAAAATACTTTGAAAAAATAAAAGTGGATTCTATGATGCCACGTATTGAAACATGATTGGTTGTTTCTTCAATTATTGTTTCTTTTAGCGAAAGTCAAGAAAAAGTGCTAATGGCGCCGGCTCTGGGCCCCTTTTAATTCTGGGCCCAATGTAGTTATTTCTGGCCCTACACCCACTGTCAAAGCTCGTGGCCTAACAATTGTCTTCTAAATATTTTTGAAATTAAAGACAATTTCCAAAATTCTAGTTTTATGTGTTACAAATTTGACTAAATTTTAAAGAGTGAGAATTTTGAAAGCAAATAATTTTTTAAAAAAAAGTGAAAAAATAAGTATAATTTGAAAAATAAATTCACTATGAAATGCTTGTTTATTTGTTGGAATAATTGCACTATTCAATTTTTAAATTAAATCCTTTTACACTTTTAGTTTTAGTACATTGCCTACGTGTCAATACGTGGTATCCATGTGGGTCCTCACCCTTAATGTGTACGAAATCTTTGTAATTCCATTTTCACAGCTGAAACACCTTTTGAAAGTCACTACTTTTGTCTGCATATTTTCAAAATTAAAATTAATTTTTTTTAGTAAAAATTAAAATTAAAATTAAAATGCTTTTGTATGCATGTGTAATGTCTACATCAGAATCTTTTTTTTAAATGTTCTAAAAATTAAAAAAGGAACAATATATCAATTTTAATAACAGAAAGTTGCTATTCGTAGAATGCACTATCTTTCAAGATAAACATACTTAGGATGTACTTAGTTTTTATAATATTACATCAAATAAAAGAAAAATATTTAGACTTATACAAACACTAATATCTCACATTTTAAGTTATACCTTTAATTATCGACTTGGGCATAACTCAAGAATTCATACACTTGTATATTTTTTTAGGTTGAAAGTTTAATCTCTCATCCTCACATTTGTTGAGTTAAAAAAGAATTATACTTCTGTAGATCATAGACTGCATCCGTCATGAATATTATATTGGATGCATTTAAGTCACCTTATCTGTAAGCATTTTTTTGGAAATGTGGAACTTGTGGAGACAATGACACTCTATGATGGGATCAACTTAGCTTATGAGGCAGACACTCGACTGATCTAAACTAAAATTGACAGATTTGAGAACGGAACATAACTAATATTGGCTGATATTTGAAAGCAACTCAAGAATAGGGAGGCGTCAAGAATTACTCTCATCAGACAAAAGCAAAATGAGGTGGCTAATAGTTTAGCGATTCATATGCGAAAAAAAAAATCAATTTTTAAACATTTAGATAGAATACTACCCACATTGGGTATCAAAAGAGATTCACGCTGATCGATCAGACTTTGATTGATGAAAATTCAAATCTTCAACCTTCATAGAATGTTACAAACATCATGACTTTTCTGCTATACTCAAATCAATACATTTATTTATCAAATTAATAAATAAAAGACGTGACGTATCAAATTCGTAGGAGAGGATTTATACAAAGATAATATCAATTGTTGAAACAATAATCTATTTTATAGAGGGATACAAGTCAAACAAACAACAAATATTCAAAGATTAAAAGAAAAACTTTTTAATATTTCGAGATTGAATATAACTTGAAATAATATTTAAAAAAAAAAGCTTAATTTAATTAAAAATATGAAATTAATATTTAAAAATAAACACAACTCAAAAAAAAAAAAAAAAAGTCCACCGTCATTAATTCCTTGAAGGTTGCAAAAGCTAGAACTGGTTCCACGCGCAAAATATTAAAAGGTGAAATGTCCGAACCTACCCTCGGTTCCCTTCAGTCTTTTCACCTCTTCGCTGTCTGTCTGTCACACGGATTTCTTGCCAAAATAACCGACATGTCAGTTTCGCAATACGACATCTGTTTCTTCAAACTTCAAACACAACCCGCACACTTCGGTCATTTACACGTACCGCATTTTTTTTTTCTTTTTCTTTTTTTAAAATTTGAATATTTTAACCATCTTTTTTTTTTTTTTTTGGTTATTTAATTTCTGGTCCAAAAACCTTCATTCTGCCTCCCTACTTGAAAGTAATGGCAGTTTAAGTTCAATGGTATTTTTAAAAACATTGTTTGCTTCCCAAATCCCAAATGTGTAAGTTAATTATTGTGTAAACGCTAACAATTGACATTCAAACACGTTTTTGTTATTAAATTATTACAAGTTTTGTTTAGGTGAATAAATCAAAGTTGGAAAATGTTGGCGCGGAATCTTTTGCTCTCTTTCTTTTAATATTTTTTCGTTTAAAGTTTATAGGAAAGCTGCAAAATATAGGAATGTGGGGCTTCACGAGTTGCAAATTCAGAAAAATAGTGTAAAGGAGGAACCTTGAACAAGGAGGTGTACTCAATTCGATTCTTCATCATTATATACCTTTTTTTTTTTTTGGTCAATGAGAGGATCGGGAAGGACGCACATTTGATATACCAATTATTATGTCTATAGTAAATACTGAATAGTCAAGTGCAGAGCATATTTAACTATTGATAACATTCAAGTAGCAAGCTCATTCCAAAATGAGTGTTCTCTTATTCTGATTTCTAAAAAACTTTCGATAGCACAGAATCGATGTATAATTCTTTTAGATGAAAAAGTATATGTTGGATAGTCTTTTAGATGAAGAGATACATAAATTAATTGATTCGAGAAATTTTCGGATAGTGTATATGTATAGGATTGTATAGATAAATAAAAATAAAAAACGTTGATAGATCATAACAACAAAATGTGTCTTACTTTTACAAACCCAATTGATAGAAGTTTTTAGTAAACCATGCTTAGCTTGAAGTAATTTTATATAATTTCCTTTAAAAACATGTGAGTAAAATACAAAATACAATAAAAATAAAACTATTTCGATTGTCTAATAGTACAAAAGTCAAATTTTAAATCTTGAGTTAAGATTATACATTAAATCAAGTAGGTTTATTAAAAAGACATCAGTAGCATATCTTATAAGTTAAAGATTCGAATTTTTACATTTATATGCAATTTGCACTATAGTGTTCGTTTTAGAAAAATTAAGTAAGTCTCGCTTGGATAATAATTTCAACCTCCGAAAACATTTTCGCTTTTCTCGTTTTGAAAAGTCATTAATTATATGTGTTTCCAAAGGAACAAATAAAATGAAATGAGTAACAACAAAATAATAGAAAAGACTTTGAAGCTTGACTAGAAAAAATGAAAAATGAGCAGCAAAAGAAAGAAGACCAAGTCAGCTTTTAGACCAAAAAACCAGAGCTTAATGACCACCGAAGAAACCTCCAAGCAAACTCCTTTTGGCTCCCGGTGGGTGATTGGAGCAATTTTCACTTTTTACTCTTTTCACCCACTCTCCCACATGCCATTTTCTTTCAGCTTCATTTGAAAATTAAAATCGCCTCATTTAACTCCAACACGCCATATTTCTTTATTTAGAGTCGATTTTTTTTCTCCTTTTTTCTTTTTGCCAGCTTCAATCTCATAGACCAATCTAGAATGCTAATGTTAGAATTTTTTTAAAAGAAATTAATTAATGCATTTTGTTTTTTTTTGCAAAAATGTAATTCTATTTTCGGTCTTTAAAAAAATAGAAAACATGATGAATAAGAAATAATTTTCATTTGAAGTGCAGACAAAAAAAAAAAAAAAAAGTCTAGATTTTTTTTTATAATATTGCAAAAAAATAAAATAAAATGACCCATCTATTAAAAAACTTTTTTTTTTCTTTTCCCATTTAGATTGAGAATTGATCCTTATTTCTTTTTTTATGAACATTGCTTGCTAGGCTAGAATCCAAATCCGCTCCCATTCTTTCCAACACATTGGGAAAGATGGGGGAGGAAGGAGAAAGCAGGTTACAGCTGAGATTTGACGAAGGGTTTCTAATTTAGGACTCAAAAAGATGAGATTTCTTTTTTCCATGACAATGAATCATGATGAATTTTAATGGTTCCATTTCCGGTTGAAACTTTTCCCCAGTTTTTACCTTTCTTCGTTAAACAAGAGAAAATTAATCTCATTGACCATCACCATCACCTCCATCCCTCTCTTTCTTCTCTCCTTCCTGCTATCTGCCCTAAACTTTCCTCCCCAATATCCAATTTCCATTCTTCTCTTTCTAATTCTTCATCTCTCTGTCACTCTGATTACAAGTATATAATCAACTTCGATGGTTTATTGCCTTGAAAGCTTCTGATTAGCCCACAATAACGCAATTATGGGTCTTTGTTTTTCGGCCTCCAAAGTCAGTGGTTCCAATAGCAACACCAATACCACCACCGCCAACCACCACCGGAGAGGGAGCACAGGCGCCCAATCGAACGCAACCGATACTAAACAAGATGCTTCGAGAAATCAAAACCAGAAGAAACCCAATGTGAATCCCAAGAGGAACAGTCAACAGCTTAAGATAAAAGAGAAAAATGTTTCGCGGCGGCAGAGCGGGGTGATTCCTTGTGGGAAACGTACGGATTTTGGGTACAATAAGGATTTTGATGAACGGTACACGATCGGGAAATTGCTCGGACACGGTCAATTTGGTTATACGTATGTGGCAATCGATAAAGCAAATGGAGATCGAGTTGCTGTTAAAAGAATTGAGAAGAATAAGGTATTGTTTTTAGAACTTACAACATATGTTTTCCTCCCCTCAGTTAATTCTTCCCTTTTATGGATCTACGGCCTTAATTAATGCTTGCTTTTAATTTGCAATCTGGGTTGAATACCCCCAGCAAAGTCGTTTGGATTGAAAATGCGAGCTGGCTAGGTTTAATTTGGTATTTGAACAATTTCTCAGAGTAATGGAGCAGGAAAGCAGGAATTTCCTCTGATGGAGGTTTTGAATTTTGGTATATGTTTTTCTCGATATAGATTCTTCCTCTCCCAAAACGTTTACCTGATTGGTAAAGGTTTTCTTCACCATCGCACAAAGAAAGAAGTTACAGAATCGCCAGTTTTGCTGTAGGATAATCAAGACTAACGTTGCTGGGAACGGATTCTGGAATCCTTGAGAATTGATCAGAATTACTGGGCCATATCTTCACGAACAAGATTGAGCTATTATTAAATACAGCCTTTTTCTGAATCTAAGAGTTATGCCCTGAAATGTTCCTTGTTAGTTCTATAGTTCTTCCATGATGATGCAGCTACCTGTTTCATTGACATGTTCTGAAGAAGAAATAAAACCTATTTGTTTTAATGGAATAAATTCTTCATTCAGGCTAACTTGGCGAGATTCAGGAGACTTGTGCTTGTAATTAGCATAGCTAGTCTGCAACTTTTTAGAACTGTATGGCTAAGAATATGAGTTCATCTGCAACTTGGCTTTCGGGTCAGAGAGTTGTAAAGTTGTAATATTAAGTGTCCTGGCTGCTGATTTTTGGTCATGTTTGATAAGGAAACTGTCTTAATGTTGTTGCAGATGATTCTTCCCATCGCTGTCGAGGATGTTAAGAGAGAGGTCAAGATATTGCGAGAACTTACTGGCCATGAGAATGTGGTTCAGTTTCATAATGCATTTGAGGATGAATCATACGTTTATATTGTGATGGAGTAAGCCATTTCTTTTGGTCTTTCATTCTTACAAAGCACTATACTTTCATCGGATAACGTAATTTGCATCCTACTTGTGTCCACTTGATCTTTATTTTTTGCAAGTGGTTTTCTAAGAAAAGCATAATCTGTCAGCAGCAAAATGTCTTTTCCTTGGTTCATAATTATTCACATCTTGATCAATGCCCTTTTTGACATTCTCTTATCAGGTTATGTGAAGGTGGTGAATTGTTGGATCGGATATTGTCCAAGTAAGAAATATCTAGCTTTATTATAGTTTTTCATGTGTTTAAGCTGACAATTGTACTATTACCAAGTAAAAAAGAACTCTAGCGTTCCATAAAAAAAAATAACTCTAGCATTCACGGTTCCAGCAATAACAAACTTCAACATCATCATCGTCTTTTTCTTTCTTTCTTTTTTTCCCTCCCCGTTTCATGTTCAATTAGCTTTCATATTTAAAGAGAGTGCTTGAATCAGGAAGGATAGCCGTTATACCGAGAAAGATGCAGCTGTAGTTGTTAGGCAAATGCTGAAAGTTGCAGCAGAGTGTCATTTACACGGCTTGGTACACAGAGACATGAAACCAGAGGTAAAATATACCAGCATTCATAAAATATCACCATACTATTTGTATCCTTCTTGAACCTACGTCTCACCTGTGCCTTTTCTACATCTAGAACTTTCTTTTCAAGTCAGCTAAAGAGGACTCCCCTCTGAAGGCCACCGATTTTGGCTTGTCGGACTTCATCAAACCCGGTATGAATCAAAATCTGATGAGATGTTCAGTATCTGTACATCCTGAAGTTTTTATTACAAAAAGAAAAAAGATGTCTTCTATGCTTCCTCTTATTTTTTGTATAATACGCAGGGAAGAAATTTCATGACATTGTTGGTAGTGCATACTACGTTGCTCCTGAAGTTCTGAAAAGAAAGTCAGGGCCAGAATCAGATGTCTGGAGTATAGGGGTGATCACATATATTTTACTTTGTGGGAGGCGCCCTTTCTGGGATAAGACAGAGGATGGCATATTTAAGGAGGTATAGTGCATTTTATATTTTGGTTCTTTACGTTTAAGTTTTATTACCTCCTTGTGGGATTTACAATTTTGTCTTGCTTTATTTTTATTGTTCAGCTAGCTTTCTAGCTTGATTATCTGTAGAACTTTGAGGATGAAGTCTCTAAAATTTATGTATGAAAATTAAACTATAGGTGTTGCGGAACAAGCCTGATTTTCGCCGCAAGCCTTGGCCAAGCATCAGCTCTAGTGCTAAAGATTTTATAAAAAAGTTGCTCGTGAAGGATCCCCGAGCAAGATTAACTGCTGCTCAGGCCCTATGTAGGTCCCAGATTCCTGGCAAAGACTATACTCATTATTTTCTGTGTTTTAGCTGCTAATATGATTTGATTTGATGAGTTTTGTATTTTATTCTTCTTTTCTTCTTGAGACATTTACTCATTTGGGCTGATAATTCCATTAAATGTTTCACTTTCCAGCACACCGATGGGTTAGGGAGGGAGGCGATGCATCGGAGATCCCTATCGATATATCAGTTCTGAGCAACATGAGACAATTTGTAAAGTACAGTCGTTTGAAACAATTTGCTCTGAGGGTAAGGCAATACATTTCTTGGGTATCTTTGAAAACTAGTTGGTTTCTTTGCATCCATTTCTCCTAATAATTATTTGTTGTGCAGGCATTGGCTAGCACAATTGGTGAAGAAGAGCTTGCTGATCTGCGCGATCAGTTCGATGCGATCGATGTGGATAAAAATGGTTCCATCAGCCTTGAGGAAATGAGACAGGTAGGACAGTAAGATGGTAAATTTATTTACTCAAACATGAGGTCTTTCTTTTTGTTTGATATAATTGGTGCTTGATAACGTGCAGGCTCTCGCTAAGGATCTCCCATGGAAATTGAAAGAATCTCGTGTTCTAGAAATTCTTCAGGCTGTAAGTATACATTTTCCACTTCACAACCTTCTATGGGACTGAAGAGCAACCGCTAGCTTTTGGCATTTTTTTCCCTATCTGTCTCTTCTCATAATTAAATAATGCAATTAAAGTAGTATATATTGTTGATACAGATTGATGTCAATACCGATGGTCTTGTTGATTTCACCGAATTCGTCGCAGCTACATTACACGTGCATCAATTAGAGGAACACGACTCAGTAAAGTGGCAACAGCGATCACAGGCAGCTTTTGAGAAATTTGACATAGATAAAGATGGATTTATAACTCCAGAGGAACTAAGAATGGTATGATTTAACGGTTTCCATTTTAGTCTTATAAGTTTCTCCTCCTTGGCTGCTGCTTATTTCAAGTGTTCCCTTTCTGGTTTTCGATGAAAGTCTGCATCATTTTAGATGTGATAATTCCAACACCGAATAGTCTAGCTTGTGACAGTATATTCTATTCAACATAATCTCTTCATGAGCTCTCTCTCTCACTCTCATATCGACTTTTCATCTTGTTTTAATGTTCTAGCATCCTAAAATCACAGTCTACTTGTTTTTTGCAGCATACGGGCTTGAAAGGTTCCATTGATCCATTGCTCGAGGAAGCGGATATCGACAAAGATGGTAAGATAAGCTTATCAGAATTCAGAAGACTTTTAAGAACCGCGAGTATTAGTTCAAGACCTCATATTTAGACCTTCTAGTCCCCAAAATTCCCCAAAGATGTAGATAAGAATGCAAAGTTGGGAAGATTGATAAGAAAGGGGATGAAATAAGGTAAAGTTCAATCATCTTTAAGAATTTTTACTTGCTGAGGGACCCCAAGAACTCGTTTGAACATCTGTGCGATGAAGTTATCGGTACCGAGCTTATACAATGACGAGATTTTTAGGACTGTGAATATGTTTTATATAGTTATAGAGTTACCTTGGATCTGCATTAAAGCAGCTCCAACTGGTGTGGAATGTATTGTAGTCCTTTGTGTTGTTGGGGTTTCTTGGTTGTTCAATGGAATTGACATCTGATTGTAAACAAACTCTTAAAGAAGCATTTGATGGAATCGATTTTCTTGACTCTAGTTTGTCAAACCATCTTTTTTGGAAAGGAATTGTCTATATTTGTACCCCTGGTTGTATTGTTATTGTATTTAATCAAGGACTTGTTTGAAAAGTAACTTGTAAAATATTCATACGTGAAAATGCACCACCAGATGAAGGAAAAATATTTGTTTTTAGAAGCATATTTTTCTCGTTATTCTCCTGCTTGGATCAGTTTCAAAAAAATTTGTAGCATTAAAACTTTTTATTATTATTATTTTATTTTGTCAAATCACTCCTCCCTTCACATGGGAAAGATGCTTTGAATCTGAGGAAAGAAATTTATTCAAATCTTAACAGCTATGTTGGTGAGGCCTGTGGATAAATAGTGCTTTAATAAATGATCTGTAAGTGCACAATCAATGGTAACAAATAAAATGCAAATATAAATTCTAGACATTGTCATATGCAAAATTGACATTTGTGTTGCTCTTGAAACTGTTTAACTCAAAAGTTAATAAGAGTATAATGTACCAACTTTAATATTAGTCAAAAGATTATTCTTCAAATTCGTACTACATTTGTTGAACTAGAAAAATTTGAAGTCTCGATTTCTTATTTGAACTAAACCTGTGAGACATTCAACCAATACTTAATCATAAATATGAACTCTTAACGACAATCAATAGTAATTCATCACTGATGATTGGAAACATAGATGATTTATGTTGGTACAATTCCGTGCTCGGCGATTGACAACTTATTCAGTCGCCAAATTTTCCGGCTTCACTTGACAAGGCTTTTGGATTTTACCATTACAAAAAACTAACTAAATGGTTTTCAACATGAATTGGCCTCTGTATAGAGTCTTACAAGCAGAATACATGGACAATTATTTACAAGCAGATATTTCACTGAACTATACCCTAAATGCAGTGTCTGCACTGGATAAATGCTGTCAATGTCAGCCTAAAACAATATTATTTAGGAATATGGTAAAACTCGTTAAATTAGATGCCGATAACACCACAACATCCCGCGCACGTCATGATCGATAGCCCCGGTTAGAACTGAGCAAGTAGTTATTAAACAGGGTGTCACCAATGCTATGAACCTAAATTCCTGAACTCGTTATTTGGTTGAGAAGAAAGAAACAACCTTTTGAATTTAATCAGTTTCATGACGTTAGCAACCTTGAATTCAGTTGTTCTGTTTCGGGATGTCACCAACGCTGTTAGAGGAGCTATCTTGAAGAACTTGGGATGAAGAAAACCTACTCGAAGAACTACAATCTGTAACACTTTTTTCTTTTCTCTGCGACTGCTTAGCTTTCTTACTTCCAGAGGATGCATCCTGAAAACATATTCAATAATGTTCTCATTCAATCTACAAACACTTGTGTAGTCTTAAAAGCTATAAACTCACCTGTTGTGATGAAGATCCAGGCATTTTGAGTTCAAGGTCCGTGGCCACATCATTAGATTCGTCACATCTTTCTGCATGACTACGTCTACGCTGATCTGATGACTTACTTCTGGAATCTTGTTTGCTAGAGATATGTGAATTGGATGCATATTGGGCAGAGAGCTGTTCAATCGGATGATTGGCAGCAGCAGTATATGGAACAAATGTTGAACAAGGGTTAGGAATAGAACCGGGATTCTGATTTCCGAAGAAGGTGAACGGCTGCATTGACGGATGCATGGGAATTGGTCCTGGGGGGACAGGAACAGGAACTGGGTATGAATATGGGGGGCCCATGACCACCGAAGGATCCATTGTAGCCCAAGGAAACATGACTCTCAATCTTTGCTGATACTGAGCATTTAGATTTTCAATATCTGATTTTAATGAAGCCTTCTCTTCTCTAAGCTCATTCTTTTCCTGGGTTAGCTGTGGAATACTAGATGAGATGAGCACATAAAGGGCCCCTAACGTTTTGAAGTGAAAATTCTAAAAAGAATTAAATATCAACCTCACGTGATTCTTCAGAAAGAGCTTCATAGTCAGCCTTCAATCTACTGACTTCGGCAGTTAAATCCTTCAGCATTTGAATAGTGTCTGTAAGGATGGTAGCCTTGTCATTTTTGGGCCTATCTGGATCTGCAATAGCAATGAAGAGCAACGATGTGATTTTGAGCCAGAAACACAAAAGACGTGAGCCAGTAAGAAACTAAATAGCACAATCAGAGAAGTCCACAGCATTATGATAAACTGGCTATCGAGCCCTACAGCAATATCATACAAGAAAAAGGCAAGTGCATAAGTCTTAATTATCACACACTGCCAATTAGAATAAAATTATGTATAATCAAACCAGTGAATTGCATTCCACACAGAAAGACATTACCAAGAGAAGAAATATATGAATGAATTGAATAAAACTTGTCCCCTGGAAGAATTGAGTGAAAGCAAGAACTCTTTGAATTTTGACGATCAATACAACTTCTCCTTGCACTAAAAGTGCAATCCTAAGAATTTGTTGAGCTCTGTAGAATGCTACAGTCCGTTGTTCAATATAAATTGCATCATCCAAGTAAAAGTGTATAGAAAAACACAGGATCACATGCCTGGTTGGCTAATTATCATACAGTCTCAATTTATTAAGGCAAATAGTAAGCCATTCCTTGAGTAAGTTTTAGGCAAGTTTTTAGTATAACAAAGAGAGGAGGAAAAAAGGATTCATAGGCTTCATATACTTTACCTAATGTGTTTCCTAGTTCAAGAAAGTGTTCATTCAGTCTGTCTCTCCTCAATTTTTCACGATCTGCCTTCTGAATTTTTCTCACTGCTATTGGATCTTTTACTTCCGCATCTGTTCTTAACCTGGGAAATGCCCCATACAAGAGGATGAAGAATGAAAAACCAGTGAGATGACAATCATCATTGGGAATTGAGAAAAGTGTCAAAATCCTACAACATAAAGACTGAGAGATGTCCATCAGAAAACGAATCCCTAAAATGCTTTCAAATCATGTTCCTTTGATCAGTCCATGTCATTTAAAAGGATTGCGCGCGTTTCTTCATTTAAATGGCATCCAATGATCCCTTCATTAAAAGTTGAAACAGCCAAGTTTCTGGATCCATATAATTCATTCTGCTAGTTCAGTATCTTCAAAGTTTTTCAATTAACTGCCATCTCTTTCTTCCTTTCTTTCTTTTTTTTTTAAAATACTTATTACTCACTGTCACTATTTTTTGTTTTGTTTTGTAATCTACGTCAACTTTTGAAAACTATACATTGTTCCATATATATATATATGTTGTTGGTTTTAGAAATATGGCTAAAAATTCAAAAGTGTTCCTTAAAAAAGGTGGAAAAACAAACCAAGGAAATTGTGACTTAATGTGCTTAATTTACAAAAACAAAATAGTAATTAGACGGGGCTTAATGATAAATTTGAAGAATTGGAAAGACCATCAACCAATCACACAAATATCAGACAATTCAGAAATATGAAAAGCAAGCATCAAAATCAAACAGCGTTATTCCCCAACCAAGAAATCTCTGAAAATTTCATCTGGGCGGGCTGGATTCAACGAGACTAGGTCAATAAAAACTTACCCTTATCTCAAGAAAGATCGGCCGTTAATATCATATACTACAAGATATGAACGCAAGCATTTCACTTAGCCTAAAACCCATCCAAAACTCTTTGTTCCAGACTCAAAACAACATACATGCTTACTGTTAATAAAATTCTTGAAGCAATAGTAAACCTGGATTCAGGAAGCTGATTAAGGTGGCGACTTGAGGGCACTGAGAGAGGCTGAGGCTGAAGAGCCGAAGAAGGAACTAAATCAGCTGCCACAATAGATTGAGAGAAATCTCCAGTCTTCCACTGCTCCATGACGATCCCAAAAAGGGGTCTTAAACAGAGCACAGCGGCGAGTAAATCACAGGGCTTAATTCCAATAATTCCTCCAACAGAGGAGAAAGAAGGGAAAAACCAAAGAGGAAAATCTGAAGAATTCAGGAGAAGGGAGAAATCTGGGGGGAAAATTTTAGCGCCTGAAAGTGAAAATTGCAACGGAAACGAACAGGAAAAGGGAAGAAAATGCGATTACAACAACATCTCCTTCTTCTCCACCATGCCACAACCCAACATCGAATCGTGCACTCCACACGACCACGAGGATGCCTCGGCACCCGAACCAATCCAGATGATACAAAAGGGCAATTTTTCACTGCCCCCGTTCGTACTTAAATTCTGTACGCCCTCCCTGAAAAATGGACCTTTAGATAGCCTAAATCAACCATACATAAATAAATGGGGGATTAAGATAGAGATTTGACGTTGTAACCCTTTAGATAATTTTTTAGTGACTTAGATAGTTGAGTTGTCAATCCAAACATAATTTAATGGATAAAACAGACATCTTCTCTTCTATCGTAAAGGCTTGGTTGATCTCTCAACTCTACCAATATTGAACTAAAAAATTCCACAATTGTTGAACTAAAAAATAGTTAAATTTTTGTGAATTTGAATCTTAATTTTTTTTTTTGCAATATAATATTTCTAAAAAAAATAATCACAATTTATTAATTAAGCTATAATTGTTGGGTAGACTTTAATAATAAATTCATATTTACAACAAAGTAAGTTCAATAACAATTCAAACCTATGTCAATTTAAGTACAACTTAATAGATAAGCACATGATATATATGAATTTTTTGTTAAATTATTTATCAAAAGTTTTTTTTAGTTGAATATTTTTTGTTTAAAGTTAATCGTACGTTTATTAAGAAAAAGGGAAAAAAATGGACCCCAAGGAGGACAGAATCCTCGCCGTGGAAACGTTGCGGGGAACGTCGTTTTTCCATCTTCCAGTGGCCGCTTTTCGCCGGCGCTGCTGCAACAGACGGTTGTCCTAGCTCTTCAGAACAAATTCTCCATTTCTGTTCAGAGAGAAGGAGATGAAGTGAATTGAAATGAAAACACAACGAATTACAAGATGAAGATAGTTACTTACAACGTGAATGGTCTTAGGCCGCGCATCGCACAGTTTGGTTCACTTCTTAAACTGCTCGATTCCTTCGATGCCGATATTATTTGCTTTCAGGTTTGCGGTGTTCTCATTCTTCATTAGTTACTTTCTCTGTATGGTTCAGTTTTCGTGATTTTCTATGTTTTATTTAGGAAACGAAATTAAGGAGGCAGGAATTGCGAGCGGATTTAGTCACTGCTGATGGTTACGAATCATTCGTTTCTTGCACTCGTTCATCTGAGAAAGGTCGAACTGGCTATTCAGGTTAGCCAGCCAGTTTGTTGAACCGCCTCAACTTGGTGTACTGCACGTTTGCTGTAGCTCAATGTCATAAGTTTCTTTAGCTCATTCCTAATCTTGAGAGTTGGTTTATTGTTCACATTGACTGTTCTTTCACTATGCCTTTATCCTAGCAATATATGGAATTTAAATGTCAATTATCTTTAGTCAACAGGCATCCTAGTATGAATGATAGGTTAGCTGCGTTAGCATTAGCTTATCTAGCCAAAACTCTGCAGGGGTTGCGACATTTTGCCGTGTTAAGTCAGCATTTTTGAGTAATGAAGCAGCGTTGCCAGTTGGTGCGGAGGAAGGCTTCACGGGTCTTCTTGAAAGTTCACAAAATGGAAAAGTTAGAATGCCTACGGTTGCAGAAGGGCTTGAGGAATTTTCAAAAGAGGAGCTTCTTAAAGTAGACAGTGAGGGGCGTTGTATAGTCACAGATCATGGTCATTTTGGTACGTCAATAGACAATGGTTTATAAGTTTGTCATCCAAGTGTGAGATTATGGTTTTGGTTCTCGCCTGGTGGTCTATATTTATTGTGTCAAGTGAACCTTAGTGTTACACAATTTAGGTTGCATCATTATGTCCACTTATTCTTCAAGAATGTGCATGCGAACCATTTTCTTGTGCTTGCACTTTTGAAAATAGTTGAGTTGTTTTTTCCCCCCGGTTTTTCCTATCTTTTATAAATATATAATTTGATGGAATTGGTTTTTATTGCTTAGTTCTCTTCAACATTTATGGGCCTCGAGCTGAAAGTGATGATTCAGAAAGGGTTCTATTTAAGTTAAAATTTTACAATGTGCTACAGGTGATAATATTTCTGAACCCTCGCTAGCATTATATAATTTTCAGGCAGCATGCATGTACAATTTGCTACCCTTTGACTAATTTTGGATATTTCCTTTGTAGAAAAGATGGGAGCATCTTCTGCATCTGGGAAAAAGGATATTTGTTGTTGGTGATCTTAACATTGCACCCACTTCTATCGATCGCTGTGATGCAGGACCAGATTTTGAGAATAATGAGTAAGAATATTATCTGATTTTCTAAATGTTGGTGACTTTATGCTCTTGCTTAATTTTACTGCTGTTTTAACTTTCAACTACTATGATTTGGTATGCCTGTTTTTTTGAGGGACTTATATGTAGTGTTTTGTAGGTTTCGAAGATGGCTGAGATCTTTACTGGTGGAATGTGGTGGCCAATTCATTGACATTTTCAGAGCAAAACATCCTGATCGGTAGGGTTTTATGGATTAGAAGTTTCATGTTCGTTTTATACTGTAGGAATATGTCTATTGCCACTGATGAAAGGATATCATTGATACTGACTATGGTGGTATTAGCTAATAAGAAAAGGATTGTTGTTGGACACTAGTACATGTGTTTCTGAATAAGTGACATTCATCATTGTGTCTCAGACTCTCAAGTACCACTGGGAGTCGTTACACTTTTGAATATTATGATAAATATTGACACTTCATTCGCAATATTTAATAATGCCTCTGTTTAAGATTGTACTACGTTGTATATGCTATTTACCTCCTTTCTTCATTACCTTCGGTTTTGCCCTTGTTCCTTGGTTTGTAGACGACTGAAATAACATTTTTGTCTGTTTGTAAATAGAAGTGACCAATTGACTTACAAATAATTTTGGTAGTTCAATTGTTTTATTTTTTGCAGAAGAGATGCATACACGTGCTGGCCTCAAAGTACAGGTGCCGAGGTATTCAATTATGGGACAAGGATCGACCATATATTGTGTGCTGGACCATGCTTACATCATGACAGCAACCTACCAGGCCATAATATAGTAGCTTGTCATGTTATCGAATGTGACATACTGACACAGTACAAACGCTGGAAAGATGGAAATTCTTTTAGGTACGTAATTAGATCAAATTGGATGTTGGGTGTGTTTTTCCCTGTGAGGATAATTATATAAATGATTAAATTGATCATGAAGTCTTTGGATTTCGATGTTTGATCTTAAATTTATTCTCAGCATTAATTATTTGGTTGTATTATAGCCGATGACATAGTAAGTACTTTCGCTTGAAAACTTTCACCCATTTTTTTTATCCATTCTTTTTATTTGTTCTGCTTATGCAATATTAGATGTCATTCTGATCCTGCTACAATGATTTTAATTATATTGTTAGGAAGTTTTGTAGTTGTCGTCATCATTACCATTATTAGCAAATATCAATTTAAGATAATTCAATATATAATGGACTTCAATATGTTTCTTCTTATGGAGTAGAAGATTTCAAATGCAACCAAGAAACTCAAAGATCTGTTAGGAGGTGGACAATGCAGGATAAGGACTAGGGGTCGAATAAAGTCTATTGGGATTCCTTTCCACGTTGAGTTAGGTTAATATTTCTTTAACTACAATTGCTTTAAGAATCTTCCAGCAGATTAGAACAGAGTTTAATTAGCTTTTGAGCAGAATATTTTCCTAGGCTTATGACTGAAGTTCAAGATCCTAAATAGATTCCCAAGCTATTGTCGAGAATTTAACCCTTCTCAAATTTTCTCTATATTATTTTTTTGGTCTGTCTGAATGATACCCAAAACTGATTTCAGATTCAACAGCGACCAGAACTTTCTGAAAGGTCCAAATTCTTGAACTTAACCTTGAAGACTATTCGTATTAAATTTTCAACTGCTATCCTAGAACATGTTAGTGTCTTTGTGGTTGCATTCTGATCATTTTCCAATTTCAATCAAACTGTAGAAAGTAAGCATCACCTTTCGTCAATGTGAAGAACTATGATAACGAAAGATGGTGATGATCCCAACTTCATTAAATCAAGTGCTCCAATTTTTGCTGGAGGAATAACAAATCTCGGTGCTTTGTAGATGGATAACGAATTAATTTTTATTTTCTTTAGAGAGACTTTTTAAGAATATCCTATTATTGCTTGTGAAGTTGTACACTAGGTCTTCCAACATTTCTTGTTCATATGAAGGTCTGCAATATCACTGTCTGATATATAGGTGGAAAGGAGAACGGACCTTTAAACTGGAAGGTTCTGATCATGCACCTGTTTACGCGAGTTTACTGGAAATCCCTGATACCCCTCAACATAGTACTCCACCTTTATCTGCAAGATACAATCCCATGATTCACGGGATTCAGCAAACTCTTGGTAGGAGAAATTTCCTCTTTTTTGCTTGGTCGCCCTATTCAGAATTTAACAATATTCTTATCCAATTTTATGATCGTTGACGCAATTGCAGTTGCTCTTTACTGCACTTTGTGCACAGCTGCATTATATTTACATCTTGATTGTGTTCTGATTATATTTTGTTCATCTAATTGATTTGGCTTATATACGTGATTTTTATTTTTTAGATATATTTTTCTTTCAAAAAGTAACGGAAGAAGGAAAATTGTAGTGAAGTAGGACATGTAATTTATAGTCCTACGGTAATGGATTATTATAGTTTGAAATTCATCCGTCTCTTTGAATTGTGTATCATTGAAAAGGAAATGAACGTAGGAAAAATGCATATTATTGATTCTATCTTTAAAACATCTACTATTTCTTTCGAATTGTGTAGAAAACACCATGATGACAATAGTGGTTTTCATTGTAATTCTTCCCAACTCATAAAATTTTGACGATATACGGATGTGATACAGTGTATAAATGGATTTTCTTTGTGGGTGTATCAGCTATTTTGGGAACATTAGTTATAGTTTTGGCACTGCCAACGTTTCAGGCATAACGGAGTCACATGTTTCAATTGGAAGTCAGATTTGTAATCTGTTTTGTTGCTTGTTATATTCTCATCTCAAGTCTAATGTGACCATAAACAAATGCAGTGTCCATGCTACTGAAAAGACAAGCTGCTGAAGATTTGGCATCTTCCAAGATATCAAATTCATTTTCACGTGGGAATATCATTTTAGGGAGTTGTTCTCAGGGACTGAATGGATCATTTGATAATGGTGACCTATCAGGCTTACTTCCTAGTGAATGTTGTTCTTCAACGAACCCCGAAACTGAAGATTCTCTATTGAAAACAGAAGAGAGTTATGGTGGAGGTTATCCTGAGGAGGCTGCATCCAATACCTTTATTACGCATGAGTCTCTACATACAAAAACATCATCTGAGAATGAATCTAGGAAAAGAGTGAGAAGGAGTTCCCAGATGTCATTGAAGTCGTTCTTCCAGAAAAACTCAGTTATTAGCAATGATGCTGACAGCTCTAAGGCTGATTCTTCAGTTAACAAAGCAGATATCTCCCAATCTACTCCCATTGAAATTCCTAGATCAGATACTCAAAATAGTAATTCACAGCAATATTTTGATGCGTCTCAGGATCAGTCTCAATTAAATGCCTCTTCTGTAGAGAAAGAGAACAGTGGTGTCGCCTTGTTGGAGTGGCGGAGAATACAGCAGGTCATGCAGAATAGCATACCTCTTTGCAAGGGGCACAAGGAACCTTGTGTTGCTCGAGTAGTTAAGAAACAAGGTCCTAATAATGGCCGCAGCTTTTATGTTTGTGCTCGTGCCGAGGTATGTAGACACTATTATTTTCTCAGCTAAACATTTAATTTGCATTCCTACATGTCTCCTGGCCAAGAAGGTCTTTGTTGATTTAGACCTTAGCGAACTGAAAATTTCCTTCCCTTTACTAGGGTCCCGCATCTAACCCTGAAGCAAATTGTGGTTACTTTAAATGGGCGGCTTCCAAATCTCGGCATAAATGAAGATGGCAATTGCTGGTGTCGTACTACAGACTTGGCCATATTCATTCCTTGTGTTCCACTTTCCACCAGTATCCAATTTTGTATTTCTTGATGGATGCTGAGTCGCCGACCACCAATTGTGTAAGACTCATTGCTTCTCTCTCTCTTTCTTCGCACCTGTATATATAAAATCCAATCGTTTAGCTAGTTGGAAACGGCTCCATTTAGTTATGTCTCATGCACATAAATTATCATTTCTTTTCCTTAATGGTAAGATGAATTAGAAACCACTTTTTTTTTTTAACACGCACAGAAAACCAACTTTTTGCATAAAGGGAAAAGAAAGATTACCTGAATCGTGATCCAACTATCCTGGCTTTGCAATGGTTAGTGAAAAAAAACGTAAAGTATGATTTAACTTATCTGCAATTAGCTTGTGATGATTGTTTGCAATATGGATCCCTCATAAGCTCTTCGAACAAAGTTGCAGGGTAGTTTGCTGATGAAAAGTGTCGAGGAAAGCTTAAAAGGTATGACGACGGACTGCTGGTTCACTATTCCTCATATTGCTTTGCTCATTTTTTAACAAAATAATCTCAGGCATGATTCATGACACTTAAATGCTCTTATATTTCTTTTTATTTGCATGAAATTAGGAACCTTTTTGCATATATATTCTGTTCAGAACCTCAATGATGTGATAAGCTTTTCAAACATTTCTCCTCCCCCTACTTCACACTGTGATCAAGAACCATGAATTCACTGCAAGATCTCGGTTACGGTTACAGACGCCTTCTTAAAGATTCCTTATTCAAACATCCGTTTGAAAACCGAGAAAAAAGCATTTCCATATGCGCGACGTTTCTCATCGCCGCCGTGTTTGTATTCTCTTTGTTCATCTCCCTCTTCACCTGCTTTCGACGTCGGTTGAACCCCTCTCCCTCTAAACCCCCCACATCCATTTGTAGTAGCCATCTTACTACCATGCCTGTATACATCTATGGTGATTCGTCTTCAAATCCATCATCTTATTCTTTTACGTCGTCGTTCGAATCCAAGAACTGTGTCATATGTTTGGCAGAGTTTGAGCACGGGGACGAGGTTCGAGTCTTGCCCAACTGTAAGCATGCGTTTCATAAAGATTGCATTGATCAGTGGCTTCCGCTGAGGTCGTTGCATTGCCCAATTTGCCGAGACCGTACGGAGGAGGAGGAGATTGGAGTCATGAGGAGACCCGATTGCGCGAATGGTTGGGCCCGCAATCCGGCCTTCATATTGGCCTTCGGCCTTGGTAGTAATATCCCATTGCCCTCCCAATTGTAATTGGGATATTGGGTAATTTGCAATTCTATAGTAATTTATCTGAACAACAATCACACCAACGTGAATATAGTTCAATTGATTAAAATATTTCTTTTCAACTAAAGTCGTGGGATCAATTAACCACACATGTTGAGCTAAAAAAAAAATTCTAAACAAAAATAACAGCTAACAAATTTACAAATCAAGCAAAATCAAAGAATTCATACTAATTAATGTGTTTTTTTAAGTTCAACACAACATGTGGGGGTTGGGATTTTTTACGACCATTTGGATGAAGAGATATGCTTTAACCAA
>JAOANK020000079.1:510234-521143 GCA_026257165.2 Telfairia occidentalis
GGAAATTAGTTTTGGTTTAAAACGACTTGATTTTGTGGTGTTAATTTTAATAGTAATATAATCCAATGGTTTGTTCTTTACAATAGGGTTGCCGAAGTGGCGTCAGATCTCTGCTGGCCATTGAAGACCTTCAGAATGACGTAAGTTATTTATTTATTTTTTACTTTTTATTTTTATTTTTTTGGTTCAAAACATGTGAAATTAAATATTCAAACTCATCATCTATTGGTCAAGAAAACATACTTTTAACCAGTTGAATTATGCTCGATTTAGTAAAATGGTGTAAGTTATATCATATACTAAATATTATTGGAGCTTGCAATTTTGTATGTTGATTTTAAAATTTTAAAGATTAAATTAAATAATATCATCTTTTAATGTTTAGGTCCTTAGATTTTTCAAAACAAATACATTTTAGTCCTTGTTATTTTTATTTGTTTTTTAGTTTAATAATCGATGGAGATGAAGATTGGAACTCAATACAGCTTGATCCGTGATATATGACTTAACCAATTGAGCTATTTTCAAGTTGATGGTTCTTTGTTTTTTAATTTCATGTACCATTAAAGTCTTGTATGGTTCATGCACATACATTGGTATTTTAAAAAAACTACATACCAAAATAGATGGAAAACAATTAATTTAATACTTACATAATTTTTTTTTGTAATCAACAACATGTAGAGGTGAATATTCGAACACACTATCTTTTAGTCCTGACATATAACCTAATACTTAAATTGAATTAATTATTCTTCGATCCTTTAATTGATAATGAATTTAAGTCCACGATTAAAATCTTCCTTATCCAATTATTCCTTTTTCAATGAAAGTTATGTGGAATTACCAATCAATTTAGTGTGTTTTACTGTGACTTCTGAAAAAAATGTTTTACTTAAAAGAAAATTAGTTAGAGTGCTTAATTTAAAAGCACCCTAGGTTGTTAGAACTTTTCAAACCACTTTTTGATTATTAAAAATTTTAAAAAGCATGGCTCCTTACTTAAAAACGCTCTTTAAAATCTTAACAAAATACTACTTAAAAAAAATCACCAATAAGTAGTTTATTACATCAAACACACTTAATTATATTTATTATTTATTATTAACGGGTCCATTCTTAGAGGGAATATATATATATATATATGTATATTAATTTCATAAAAATTGAGATTGCAGGGTTATAAGCATTTGAAGGATCTGGGCGGAGGGCATCTAGCTTGGGTGGAGAACGGATTTCCTGTGGCTAAGCCAATAGTGAAGAGAACTGATCCAAAAGTAGTAAAGGACCTAAAGATTGAGCTCTAATTTTAACTTTATGTTAATTGTTAAAACATGTTCTTCGTGAATTATGAGATGATTATGTTGACAAAAATCAACTTTGTGGATAAGTAATTATAGATAATTTTCTGTTAACTAGGCGCATGAATAATATATTCTAAATCTCTTTTTACTTTTATATATATTTAAATATTATTAAACATGTCATTCTCAACATAATTTTATAGTTTAAGACATATATACTAGATTAAAAAGTGAGATGTTCGAACTTTTCCACCCCTCACTAGTCACGTTATTGAACTAGAAAAACGTATTTGTCATAAATTGTCTATTTGATAAATAATTTGTCTCTAAAATATTTGGAAAAATTTGTTTGATATGCTCAAAATTATCATTAAAATACAATGTTTGTTTGTGTATCTCTAAATTATCGTATTTTTTGTTGTAGTTTTATAACACTTTTGTTAGTTCAATAGCATATGAGAGTAGAGGACGAAACTAACATTTTGATCTATAATATATGCGATATTTGTTAAAAAAAAAATGAAAAAAAAAAACTTGGTCCTATGATACTAAATAAGCCTATTTGTCAAGGCATATGAGAAATAATAGTAAAAAAATCACATGAACGTATTTTTCTTTTTTTTTGTTCTTACTTGATCTTTAATGTAATTGTATTTGTTCGAGGTAAGGACTGAGTTAATATATTATAATTTGTTATTATCTTAACTTTGAAATTTGGCAAAAGACTTCGGAAATAATACAACGTAAATAGTTTAGTTAGAAATTTTGGTCTTAAACTAACGAAAACAAGTTTTCACACATAGAGAATATGAGTTCCTTCCAGATTATTTTGTTAGGATCAAGTCATTTAGTGTTCCATCAATTTAACGATGTCAATGTTTATTTTTATGAATAAGAAGTCATAAGTTCGAATTCTTACTCTACATTTAGTTGATGATCTAAAAAAATCAATTTACTAAATATTATACATATATATATAATTTTTAGTTCAAACAAAGGTAGAAGATTGAATCGTCAACTTTTACAATAATAATAGATGTATTGTTTAAGAATTTACATTTCGAATTCAAAATTCATAAACGTTGGTAAAAATCTGTTTATTTATTTATTTATTATTTATTTTTTAGATTCCAATGGGCAATAAGTAAAGAAAAGAATAGGGAGAGTTTTACGCAAAGTCGAAGAAAATCATGAACCCAACCAACGACGTCGTACCCAGGCATTTTTTCTCGAATGGCCTATTGTCGCAGCCAAAAAAATGTATTACGTGGTCCCCTTTCATTGGGTAAAAGACTAAGAAATATGATACTGCGAAGCACCAGATTGCATCCTCTTTGGTTTAGGCAACAAGCAAAGATTTGCAGCAAAGATCGAAGTGTTGTGTAAAGCCAGCTTAGTCTTCCAGAGTTCTACCTCTTCTGGTTCTGCAAGGATGGTGCTCGAGGTAAATTTTGTGTTATAATTTCTGTTTTTCATTTTCTGAGATTTTATGGTTTTGTATACGGTCGCGAGATCACATTCCCTAAATTCGAAGATTACGTGGTTTTCCTGCTATTGTTTTCGCAAGTTAGGGTTACTAATTTGACCATTGTTGTCTCGATTGAGTTAGGCGACGATGATCTGTATTGATAACTCGGAATGGATGCGGAACGGCGATTACTCTCCTTCAAGATTGCAAGCTCAAGCAGATGCCATCAATCTTATTTGTGGAGCCAAGACGCAGGTAACTAATCTTGAACCCCTGTTTTGGTTTCCTCTTCCTGTTTTAGCTGTGGGAGTCTGTAATATTAGGGAAGATTCTTTATTATCAACAACATTGCGGAATTAGGATTCTGTTCTATATCTTTATTCGTTTTGTACATCATTTTTCTTTAGTATCGATTCAATGAAAATCGCTAGTTGGCTGCTCACTCGCTCTACAATTCATGATCTGGGATTCAATTTGTATAGTATGTCTAGTTATGAGAAAACACGTCCCGACAATTGCACTGTTGGAATTTTTTTTTTTTTTGTTAGGAGGTTTGTTTTAGGATTTGCTTCTAGTGACTAGTCCCATGTGTGTTTACCTGTATTGGTATTGTGAGTCGTTAATGAGCTTGTTTGGATCTTCTGACAGTCTAATCCAGAGAATACGGTTGGGGTTCTGACAATGGCGGGAAAAGGTGTTCGTGTGCTGGTCACTCCCACCACTGACCTTGGCAAGATACTGGCATGCATGCACGGTTAGTTGCATTTATTCTGGTTATTGCAGCATTGCAGACCTACCACCAGAGACCAATATGCTTCCCTTAAGCGTTGGCCCTTTTCTTTATTCTTTCTCACTTGTCTTTTGTCAATAGCAAATTGAAGCTTGATGGCTTAGGATTTAATTTCTTATATTTGTATAATTATAGAGAGGAAATCAAACCAGTTTCTCTTGGAGTCCAAACTTAAAAGCGCTATATTGTTGGATATTCGCATTGGTTTGTTCTATTTATTAGTTTTGGTCCATCTAAACATATTTTTAAGTCGTTGAAATTATGTCCGAAACTTTAATTCTAGGTTTGGAGATAGGTGGTGAGATAAACCTGGCAGCTGGTATCCAAGTGGCTCAGTTGGCTCTTAAGCATCGTCAGAACAAAAAGCAGCAACAAAGGATTATAGTATTTGTTGGAAGGTATGTGCTTTAAAAGTTTTTAATTCCCTCTACCACCAATTCCGTACTCCAATAAAATATTTTAAGAGGTATTTGAGGATGCAATTTTGAAGTCAGGCTTGCACCTAAAATTTGCCACAATGCTTGGGCCTGGGCTGTGTATTCTTGGGTTAGATTAAGTTGAATGATGTTTTGAACTAGAAGTTCATTTAACCTAAATAATCCTTGCTGATTGATGAACCCCACTCAGAGCGTCAAGATTGAAAACTGATAAACCATCAATTTACCCCAAACTGTCAGCAGCCCATGAAGAATAAGTTAAAGTGAATCAAGTGATGAACTTCTTTCAATTTTGTATTCTTCCATTCTCTCAAGTCTCAATAAAAGCATGGTTTCTCATTAAAAAAAAAACTGATAAAATTCTCTCTTTCAAAGCAATGTGTGCACCTCATTCTCATTGCGAAACAAATGCTCTTAGAATGAAAAATCTCAGCCAGCAACTAAAAGTTCAAATTATATTATAGTTTGTAAAAATATTTTTGTAAATCTTATCCTTAAAGTTAAGAGCTTCATTGTCAACTTACCTACAACCCTCATGTTCAATGGTTAGTGCTCTGTAGATTTGATGAATAAACACTCCTCAAAATCAAATGATAAATCTCAATCAGCCAAGGGTAATCCAAAATTAGTCTAAATTAAATTGTGTCATTGGTGTTAAGGCAGGCCTTGCACGAGGACAATATTCAAAGGAAGACTTCAATTGTTTGGGGGATATGTCCTTTCCCAGACTTGCGTATCGGATGCTTTGAGAAATTAGGATCCTGCCAAGATGAACTTTGGAAATCCACGTTTAGCTTTTTAAAATAGAGATTTCAATATCTACTTATTTATCGTTACACAATGTCTGATGCAGTCCTGTCAAACATGAGAAAAAGTTACTGGAGATGATAGGTAGAAAGTTGAAGAAGAACAATGTAGCCCTTGATATTGTTGATTTTGGCGAAGAAGATGATGGCAAACCTGAGAAACTGGAAAGTCTTCTGGCAGCTGTGAACAGTAATGACACCAGTCACATTGTCCATGTTCCTGCTGGTCCAAATGTGCTCTCTGATGTACTCATCAGGTTGGTCTTTGACTTCTTTCTATTTCAAGATCTTTGGTATCTTTTGCGTCATAACTAGTCATATGCTCATTTTAAGTGTCCTTTTTTTGATTCCAGTACTCCTATCTTCACTGGAGACGGGGAAGGTGGAAGTGGTTTTGCTGCGGCGGCGGCTGCTGCTGCTGCTGGTGGTGTATCTGGTTTTGATTTTGGGGTCGATCCCAACTTAGATCCTGAACTTGCCCTTGCTCTTAGAGTTTCAATGGAAGAGGAGAGGGCTAGACAAGAGGCAGCTGCTAAAAAGGCTGCAGAGGAGAATGCAAAGCAAGAAAAAGGAGCTGAGCAACCATCTGGCTCACAAGATGCAACTATGATCGAGCGACCTGGACTTGCAACTTCTGATGCTGAAAACAAGACTACTGATTTAATGGTCAGTGTGGCTTGGTTTAAAAAAAATTGTATTACGGCATATTCTTATTGCTAGACTGCTCTTTTGCTTCTATTTTTTTGGGGCAATTTGATTTTAACTTTTGGCCTCTGAACAAATTAATCCCTTAGTCACACGTAATCGGAAGAGTGGGAAAGAACAATTCTTATCATTTGAGTTGATTATCGGTAATAGGATGATGAGAATGCGCTTCTACAACAAGCCCTTGCTATGTCAATGGATGATCCTTCTGCAACCAGTGACATACGAGACATAGACATGTCAGAAGCTGCAGCAGACGATCCTGAATTGGCACTTGGTAAGTCTTTTCTGTTTCATATTTTCCCATTTTTTGGTTTTGCACGAGTACGTACGTGTCTACTTTCCCTCTACCTAGCATCTTTTTATCATTGGAGTTCCCAGTGAAAATTCCCCAAAAGCATTACTTGATCACACTATTGGCTGCATAAAATTGCTAATTTTTTAGACGAATTGCCGACTAATAGCAAATATGAGGACTCTAATTATCCATCAATAGCTGACAGTTAGGCTCGTTAAATATTTTTTATTCATTCTTCAATGCTAATGGCTGTCCATACAAAATCATCCATCTGATAGTTGGCTTGCAGCTCTTCAATTGTCTGTGCAGGAAGCTTCCAGTGATTCGACAAGCCAGACAGATATGAGCAAATTGTTAGCAGACCAGTCTTTTGTGTCTTCCATTCTAGCTTCAGTATGTTTACGTAGTTTCAGCTTTTTTCCTCCATTTTCCTTTTCTTAATTGAGAAATTAAAGCATATTCTCATCTGAATCCGCGTCCAGTGAAATAATAACAGAATCCTTTTGCAGCTTCCGGGCGTAGATCCAAATGATCCTTCTGTAAAAGATTTGCTCGCTTCTATGCAAAGCCAATCAGAGGTGAGTCTTGTAAACTTTTGGAAAATTAACTGATGAAATTGCAGAGATGATGACTGCTTTCACTCGAGGCCCTGGTCAAATACCTTTCAGCTTTAGTTAGTTGACATTCAGAACATATTTTTTAGAACATGCCTTTTTTCCCCCTAGATCTTCTTTACACAGTTAACCTATCCTTGGCTAAATATACAAAATGATCCCTAATCTTTTACATAATTTTCCATTTGGTATTTAATCTTTTAAAAATTTCAAATTTACCCGTAATAGATTCAAAAGTTTGCCCCTCCATGAGAAAATTGTTAAAATTTGTTAACAAAAAGTTTATGGGTAAATGAGTTATTGTTTTATTAACATATCTAGACACATGGACATGCTAGTTGACCCATGAAATCCATATGCAAAACCCGTTCCAAAGTTTATTTCTTCCAACAATAGGCCTATGCATTCAAGTATGTTTATAAAACAATAATTTAAGGATCTAATTGAGAATTTTTTATATTAAGGGTAAAGTTAGGGAATTTTAAAAGATCAAAGAACTAAAAGAAAAATTACTTAAAAACTCAAATTATATTAATGAAACATTTTTTAGATTAACTAACAGAAGAAAACATAGATACATGATTTTTTTAAATTTATTTTATGGAGCTCAACAATTGCTCGGTTGGAGGTTGAATAATCGACTTTTGCAACGGTAGTAGATGTCTTGTCTATTGAGCTATACTAGAATTGAGACCCAGGTACATGAATTTGAACGTAGATTAATTTTACGGATGCTGTATTTTTTTGCTGCAGGAAAAGGAAAACGAAGATAAAGCATCAAAGGAAGATGATAAATGAGGCATTTTGGAGCCTGGGTTTCCAGCCATGTTCAAAACTTGGAATTTAACAAACGGGAAACTTCAGGGAAGATGATTATTATCGATTCCTGGCCATGTTTCTAAACTGTTATCTATTAATGGTTAAAATATGTGGTATCTGCAGTGTGCCTCCCCTCCATTGTGGATCTTCATTACTTATCTTCATTATAAAAGGCCATAGAAGTTGTTCACATGCGAGAAGACCAGTAACTTTGGACCATTTTTCTTTTCATATCCGCATTTAAAACATTTTGTTCATCGATTGAAAATGATATGTTTGTTCTTTTCGGGAAAAAAAAAATCTTCTTCATTATAAATGGGCGAAGAAGTCGTTCACATGCTATAGGGACCAGTAGCTTTGGGCCATTTTTTTTTGTTCGTTTGCGCACTTAAATCATTTTTGTTCATTTTGGGGGAAAGAAGAACAGAAATTGCCATGTGCATGCACCATTTTCATTAATATTTACAGAAATTGCCATTTGTAAAGTAAAATATTTATGGATACCCTTTAGATGTGTACTCACAAAAAAAAAGAAAAAATCTTCTAGATGATTGCAGATTTTTTTTTATAATATAATATAATATCAACAGATTGAATTGGGACTTCCTTTTTTATACTTCAAATTTTGTTATTATCTTTATGTTATTTCCTCCTATTTTTTTTCTTCTTTTTTCTTTTTACCTCTTGCCTTTTTGTTTTTCCAGGAATTTTACTTTACGTTCTGTTTTATATTTGTGTTATTTTATTTTAAATACAAATTTAAAAAGAATCAAATTTTAGCATAATTTTGATAAAATATATCAATTTTTACCCTAAATTTTAAATTTGATCCAATTGGATTCTAGATTTGGATAAGCATTGTAATTTATTTTTGTTCAATTTTTGTCAATTCATTTATTAATTTTAGTAAAAAGTAATATAAATGTCTCTAAAAATTTACAAATTTCAATAAAAATCATGTTTTGTACATAGTTGAGTTTATTCAAGTTCAAGGTAAAATTCATCATATTTATCTAAGTTTAAAGTACAATTTGATGAAATTGAAAATTTATGATAATCTAATATATCTTTTTAAGTTTAGGAGTAAAAGTTTATCTTTTTCAATAATTAATATGTTCATTTTGCTTCTTTTTTCCTAAAAAGAATATTAAGTAGTATTTTAAATTCCAAATAAATTAATTAAAATAAACCTAAACAAAAACCTTAAAAGTGTAAACTCTAAACTCTAAATTTGAAATCTTCAACCTTAAATTCTAGAAAATAATAAAAGAATGCGAGGAAGAAATAAATAAACATATTTTAAAAACTATAAATGTTAATATATTTATTTTATTTAAAATAAATAATTATAAAAATTTTAGATTTTTAAAAATAAATATATAATGGACGAATCAATATGAATTTAAATTTTATAATTAAATTCTACAGATAAAATTAGGAGTAATTACGACAAAAAAAACATGATAAAAATAATAGAATTAATGGAATGGTATATAATTGAGAATGTTTGATTTTGAAAAATAGTTTTGTAAATATCTTTTCTAAATCTTTCTTTTTTTCACATGTGCATTAAAACATTTTGTTCATTGAATGAAAATGATAAGTTTGTTCGTTTCGACCAAAAACATAAGTCTAGTAAAATGCTTATAGAATTATTTTTCTTATATTATTTTATTATATATTTCCCTTCCTTTATTACAGTTGTAGATTATCTTTGGAAGCTTTGGATTTTTAGAGATTTCAAATTTTTACGGATTTCTAATAAATTTCGTTATTTGTTCTCACAAGAAAGTGCATAATTTGAAATCTTTCGTAATTTGAAATCCGGTTTTTACTCAAAAAAATTTATGGACTAAAATGGTTGGATTTCGTAGGATTTCATAAGATTTTAGTTTAATTAATTATTTAACCTTGTCATATTTTTATTTTAATTAATAAATTAAGATTATAAACCTATATTAGTAATTTTCTTTCCATAACATCTAAACAATCAAATTTAAATACATTAATTTTAAATATTTTTAATTCCAAACAAGATGAAAAATATAAAATCATTTATTAAATTTCAAATCATAAAATTTAAAATCATTTTTCTAACTTTCTTGTCAAATAGAACATTAAAGTGATTGCAATATTTTTAAAATAAAATTGTCAATAAATATAAATATTTGTTAATCTCAATGGATTTCAACATTAGATATTTTGATTAGTTTAACCAATTGAGTTATGTTTAAGTTGACATGAATAAATTATTTCACAATATATTATTTAATAAATAATGATCTTTTTCCCTCTAATTCACACTATATATATATATTAATATTTTTTATAATTTAACCTATGAGGTAGAGATTCGAACTTGATATTTTGGTGGACGATACAGTTGAGTTATTTATTTTTAGTATATTCTCTACTCTTTACTATTTAAAATTTTCACTTTAATTTCTATTATTTTAACATTTTTCAATGACTTATAATGGGTGAAGGTTTCCGTTGATAAATTTACTTGTCAGAACTTTAGAAGAAGGAAACTGTTATCGAATGTCTCTAATTCTTTTGCTAAATTTTTAAGAAAAAAATTTCGAGCTTAAACACTGCATCGAAACATGTCCAATCGTCGTCTTCCCCATAAAATCTCTACAGAAAAATAGTCGCCTCTGTTAAAATACTGAAGACATTCTTATTCCTTCCATATTGGGCATCGGGAATTGACGTGGATAATCTCAGAATTCAGTTGATCAGAAACATATTTCGCTTAATTTTGCAGAACTGACGAAACAGAGTTCATATACTAAAGTTTCTATCATTGAAATTGAATATCTGTTTTTCCTTATTGCTTATTCTAACATGATTGGTTACAAGAAGAATATTAAATGGAAAGCTCAAGGAGCTCGTCAATGGAGGCCAATAATATTTCTTGTACGGAGCAGTGGTTTCGAGCTTTAAGAGCAGACTGACAAATCAAGCTCATCGTAGGCCGGGCAGAATAATCCAAAAGGTCAAAAAACCCAGCGCATTTCATTTGTCCTCTTTCAACACCCATGTTTTTCACTGCCATGTTACTTTTTTTTGTTTTTTGTTTTCCCTTCTCCGTCCTCTTCTGTATATTATGCTTATCTGAATACTGGAGTTGCGGGAATCGGTTTTGAATAATGGAAAAACAAGCCAGTTTCGGCACACACTTTACATTTTTGCTTCTTGTGCTGATATTTTTCTATGTTGAAGTGAACTATGCTTTCGGGAACTACGACACTGGAGGCGGCGTTGTGGAAGGCAAGTTGAATGTTCACTTGGTTGCTCATTCGCACGACGACGTTGGCTGGTTGAAGACCGTCGATCAGTACTATGTTGGTTCAAACAACTATATTCAGGTCACTTGATCTATCATCTTGCCCTCAACAAAATTTGTTTAGTGAGTTTTCAAACAAGTTTTTTACTGTTGAATTTGATGTTGTTCAAATAGGAAGCGTGTGTGCAGAATGTGCTTGATTCAGTTGTTGATTCTTTGCTTCGCGATCCAAACAGGAAGTTTGTGTTCGCTGAAATGGTACCTTCTTTTGGCTTCTAGAATTATTGATTTTAGCAAAATCATAAGCACTTTGAGTTCTTTATCACGTATCAATTGGTTGTGTGATTATATGCTTTTAAAAAGTGCTTATAATAAATAA
>JAOANK020000080.1:4421-19079 GCA_026257165.2 Telfairia occidentalis
CAACCTGAGCCTAGCTCAACTAGTTAACATCTATATCCTAGACCAAAAGGTCGACCCCCACATGCTGTTGAACTTTAAAAAAAAAAATTTTTAGGTTCATTGGTGATTTAATATGGTATTGAAGCAGGAGGTCCTATGTTCGAACTCGTGTAATGTCATTTTCCTCTCCATTTAATGTTGACGATCACTCGTTGGATTTCGTCCAAACTTTCAGCTCACAAGTGAGAGGAGTGTTAAAATCTTGATATAAAATTAAATTTACCATAATTTATCAACTTCAACTTTTGGGTTCATTGGTGATTTACCATTAAACCTAAAAACAAAAGGATGCAACCTTCATTCTTGAAGCTAATCAGAAGGGTTTCTGACTGTGATCTGTTCAGGCTGGAGAAGATGCCGAATATTCAACATTGGCGAAAGTGGAACTGAAGAGAATGTTCCTCAAGAAAAGGGTATGTAAAGAAAATGGAAGGAAGTTTTTAAGCTGTTTTCCATGGATTCTGATTGGTGGGGTTCTGTTTTTTCAGATAAAAGAGGTGAAGGAGATGAGTTTATCAGCAAATCAGTTGAAATCAGAGATGAAAAAGAAGACATGGAAAGTTGAGGGAGACGTTAAAATAGAAGCCATTCCAGTGAGAGGTGGCCCTATTGACCAATCAACTCTTGTTGTGGAGTTGGGCCCAATGGAGATTCGCACTTTAGTATTGAAGTTTTGAATAAAAATTTCAACTTCTTGTAATTTACACAAAATTATATCAGCAATAAAGTTGAGAATTTGAGATCATTGCCTCAAATTCTTTTCTATGTATTATCAGTACTCGTTTTATGAAGCTCTTTTTGTTGAATAATTTCTCGAGTCTCTCTTATCAAACACCTTATTGGTGTAAGCCAAATGCTTTGATGATCTTTTCTTTAACCTTACTACTGACTGAAATACGATGACAAATTTAACGCATTTACACCCATGAAGGAATTTATTTGTTTGAGATTATTTGATTTTGGGAAAATTAAGAAAAAAAAAACTGAAGAAATTGAGTATAGTTCAACTAGTTGACCAATATCTTTGACCAAAAATCGAAGTTTCAAATTCTCACTCTTCATGTAGTTGAACTCGAAAAAAAATTAAAAAAGTGATTGTAATGTTTTAAATTAAACAAAATACTATTGTACTTTTAGAGTAAGTTTCAATTATATCCCTATATTTTGAAAAGTTTTATTTTAACTCTTAAATTTTGAAGTTGTTTAAAAAATTATTTTTGGAGAGTTTTTCCATTAAAATCAAGAGGCATATATGATATTATTTACAATATTTATTTAAGTAAATTGGCATGACAACTAATGTGTTAAAATTAATTTTATCAATAATGTTGTAAATGATGACAACAATATATTTTCTTAGTTGATATTAATGGTAAAAACAATGATTTAATTTTCTATATAATTGAAATTGAATAGTAAATGACAACACATATACTTTTCAATTCCTATCCTTCATTTTATCGGAAAAAAAAAACTTTAAAAAGAACAATTTTAAAGTTCTAGGGCTAAATTTTCTTAAAAATCTAATAACATAATTGAAACCTATCAAAAGTTAAAATGATATGCTGTATAATTTAATCCAATAAAAATAATGATTAATGGAAAAGTAAAAAGAAAAAGCTCACAATCAACAAAGAGGAGAGTGGTACCTTGTTCCTCAAGTTGGGATTTCTCTCTATAATTTCAGCTACAAGAAGCAGAGTGCGAGAGAGGAAGAAAGAGCTTACGCGAGAGACCCATGGCTAGATACGATAGGGCTATTACTGTTTTCTCCCCCGACGGTCATTTGTTTCAAGTCGAATACGCTCTCGAAGCTGTGCGGAAGGGCAACGCCGCCGTCGGGGTTCGTGGCACCGATACCATCGTCCTCGGTGTTGAGAAGAAGGCTGCGCCTAAGCTCCAAGACTCCAGGCACTTTCTCTTTTATTTCTCATACTTCCATTTTGTTGTCGGTTCCTGCTTGTGGATGGATCTGTTTTAAAATGGGGAAATGGAATGGTGTAGTCTGAGATTTAGTGACATCACTTGGGCTTTTGTATGGTCCTGTGTGTTAAATACCTTGATATGTCTTACAAAATTTAACTGATCGGGCATGGTACATTAGGGGAGCTGGATTTGGAATTCTATGACGGAATAGCGTTCTAAGTAACGAATGCGCATGATGATTTTGACGATGTTGTTGTTGTTGTTTTTAAATATATATAATCCAATCGTTGCAACTGGTGGATAGGAGCTCGAGTCATCCAGTAATCTGCTAATTTCTAGCGATTTTGTTCTACAGAGCTGACGCAACTTCTGGGCCGTAATCTGGCGGTAATATTTTTTAAAAAATATATCTTGACTTGTCCAATTGATGTCTAACTGGTGGGCATTGTGAAATTTGATATAAATACAACGCTAGGCAACCGGCCTTCACTTAGATAGGAATAATCATAGCCAATCTTATAAGAGCTTTTCAATAAATGGTGTCCCTTGCGGCAGCATTACTGGTTTGTTCAGTTCGTTGGAATGCATACTTTGTTATACTAAAATGACCATGTTTATGCCAATATTGGTGGTATGATGAATCATCATCTTGGCAGAACAAACACCCATGTTCTGTATCCTTCCTTACAATAATTTGTATATGTTGGAGTATCTTCTATACATCTTCTATTCAATGAAATAATCATTTACTGATATTCTCCTTTTGTTTTCAGATCTGTGAGGAAGATTGTGAATCTTGATAACCATATTGCACTAGCTTGTGCTGGGCTGAAGGCAGATGCACGTGTCTTGATAAATAGAGCTCGTATTGAGTGTCAAAGCCATCGGCTTACAGTTGAGGATCCAGTAACTGTTGAGTATATTACTCGTTACATTGCTGGTCTTCAACAGAAGTATACCCAAAGTGGTGGAGTGCGACCATTTGGCCTCTCAACCTTGATTATAGGTTTTGATCCATATACTGGTGCACCCGCACTGTACCAGACAGATCCTTCTGGGACATTTTCAGCTTGGAAAGCTAATGCAACTGGTAGAAACTCCAATTCAATAAGGGAATTCCTAGAGAAAAATTATAAGGAAACTTCTGGGCAGGAAACTGTGAAGCTTGCTATCCGTGCATTACTTGAGGTTAGTTCGTTATATACTTTTCATTAGGTTTCTCTTCTGATATATGTTGGTAAAGTCACTTCAGAAAGCATTCCTTGCATAAAGAACCGAAGTCTCAAACCTTTTGTTTAATTACGCTGACAATTTTGTAAAGATGCTTAGCTTGTCTAATACCATTGATTGAGTGTATTGCTTACAATAGTTTATAAGAATCTTGAAGTAATTTGCTTCCTAATTTGCATGTCTTGCGTTGAGTTCTTGGAATGATAACTGACGAGTTACATGCTAGAATCTGTGGATTGCTTCACTTCAGTGCACCAGATTCATGTTGAGGTGCTCATTTTGATCTAGTTTTGAAGTTGTATTCCTAAAGTTAGTTAGGAAGCCACTCAACTCTGTATCCATATATTTTCCTGTGGTTACTTTTTGGAAGTTATTCGAACTTCAATACACATTACCATCTTATGTAGCTCTTGGATGCATGATATAACTTATGGTGGTTCCTATAGCTAAATACATGTATTTTTATTGTTATAATTATTATGATGATCATGACGTCACAATGGAGAAAAATGTCTCCAATTGGCACTAACAAAAGCAAGGGGGTCAACTACGAAATAAATTAGAAAAAAAGCTCCACGAGAAAGCGACAAAAACTATAAGGCTCAAATCTCCTGCTTACTTTTCCCACCTATGAGAAACTCTCCTATTTCTCTTTAGTCACACTTCCTAACATATAGCTTTAATTGCAATCAATCAAAGCAACTTTTGCATTTTTTTTCATCCAACTGATGACTGGACAAGAACGTCTAACCCTGCTGAAACATTCAAGGGAAAGACAGCACCAAGCCTAGAAATTTCGGTAGCTTTTACCACAGTAGTTGGAAGTTCAGAAAAGGACGGCTGCAACTTTAGCACTCCTACACAGAATACGCCAAATTGGTAGATATACATGAAAGAATTTCTAAGCTGAATTTTATCACAAGTGTTTCAACTTACATGGGCAGCAAATTTAGAAACCTTTTGCATTTTTTAGGGTAGAAATCATTCCAAAGGACTCACTCCTTGAGCGTTCAAGGATAACCACCCAAAGTATTCGTATTGAAAAAGGACTTGATTGAGAAGGAATCTGAGCTCTCCCCAGTATCGAATTCCAAATTTTGTCATCCTCCCTCTGGGTGGAGCGAAAGTTCTTAGTTTAAGAAGTTGAGAGCAGTGTCTACTGTCCCTCGATCATTCAACTGTCCTCCAAAGTCTAAATTCCAGCTGTTGGTTTCTTCATTTCTACAACTTACTGATAGACTTGGCCTGCTTATTCATTGAAGGTAAGTGAGAGTCAGACATGAAAATTAGGAAGCTTCCATGATTGATGTTGATGGATCTAGGTTAATCTAAAATTATGTAATATAAATATATCACCATCCAAACCAGTAACAGCTGGTGAAAAATAAAATTACATAATTACTTTTATTGTGTAAATTAGTTGGCACCTAAAGATACGGGATATATATATTGAATTTCTTATGTCCCTTGTGTCTAAATAGCTCGGGGCTTATGGATTCTGCTTTGCTTCCTTGCTCTATTTCTGCCTTTAGGGCTTTTGTACGAAATGAATCATGTAGACGGGCGTGTAATTTTTACAATGAATGTTAAATGTTTGCATAACAATGCCATTCATCAATTCATTGGAAAAATGATTTTCTTTTTCTCTAAAATGCAGGTTGTTGAGAGTGGGGGAAAGAACATAGAGGTTGCTGTGATGACAAGGGAGCAAGGACTGCGACAATTGGAAGAAGCTGAAATTGATGCTCTGGTTGCAGAGATTGAAGCAGAAAAAGCAGCTGCCGAGGCTGCAAAGAAAGCTCCTCCCAAGGAAACATGATCTCTTTTCTTCCATTTCTTCAGGCATTTTTTAATCCTTTACTTTTCTGGTGTAGTGAGTGGACCGTTAAACCTTATTTCTGAACTTTCAAGCGTTACCATTTTGTGTATCATTGACATGAGGTGGCCATAGTTGTCGCCTCTGAAAATTGCCTGTTATTGTTCCAGCCTCTTTCAATATGATCTGATATGATGTGTATTGTTGTTGAGAGAGTCTCTGTCTAAATATTATCTGAAAGATTCGACAGCGATGAATGCGCGAGAGCGGAGTAGCAGAAGTTTCGTTACATTGGGTTAGGATGTGGCTCATATGAATTAGAATGTCAGAAGGAGATTTGTATGAGTTTTGAATAGGAAACAGAGAATTATCCTTTGCAATGAGTTGACAAAATGATCTAGTGATGGACCAGTTATGTAATGGTGTCTGGAAATTCTTCATTCAGAAAAGTAACAGGAAGAACGAATGAGAACCTAGAAGGTAAGTTTTAGTCTCCAAAAAAAATACAGATTTATGTTTCTTCTTATGTGCTCTTTTAGAAATCATTTAAAACATTAGGTTGTTAAAAAGTATTATTATTAAAAATATAATATTTTTTAAAAATAATTTATCCAAAAATATTTTTTTTAGTTCATTCGCTATCATATGAGAATCAAATGATTATTTTAAGATTATAATAAATGTTTTATTCATTAAATTATGTTTGATTCGGACCAACAAATATTTATTGAAAAATACATATCTTTTTCTTTAAAAAATAATTGATTTAATTGTTTCTTTGAAAAATGTTTTCCATAAATTTTAAAAAGAATTGAATTCTGAAATTTTAAAATTTTATTTTTCCTAAAACAATTACCGCAAATTCTGCAAAAGAAAGATGCTTATTTATGGATGGATAACATGCAGTGAAAGGGTCTTAGTATGGTTTTGATCCTTGCTAAAAATATTTTTTCAATTCAACTATTGTGCATTTGAGAATCGATAGTAATAGATATTTTATTCACTAAATTATGTTTCAATCAATATCTACAATTGTTTGTTAAAAAATGAATATCTTTTTCTTAAAAAAACAATTTATTTAATTGTCTCCTTGAAAAATGATTTCCATAAATTGAAAAAAAAATTGAATTCTGAAATTTTAAATTTTTATTTTTCCTAAAACAATCACTGTAAATTCTGCAACAGAACAAAAAAAAAGCACTAAAAAAATACAGCCCAAAAGTCGAGAATTGGAAGTCCAAAATTTGTTAAATATAATCTCTCCGCGAGAATAAACGGAAGCGATCATCCTTCTGTCGCTACCAGTATCGGAGCACAGCCATGAAAGATGACTATGAGGTATGCGATTTCTTCCCCTACTATCCTCCAATTTTAACACCTGAAAACAAACTCTTCTTCTTCTCCATATGTATTGCAATTCGAATCCCTTCACTCGCGATTGTGGCTATTAATTTATTATGCGATCTTGCGCTAAAAATCAAGGTACTCAAGTCAGTCCCCCCTTCCGCCCCTCTCCCGTTTCATCCTAAGGTTGTTTTCATGGTTAGATTACCAACTTTGTTCTGCAACATTCGTTGCCTGTCCGAGAGCTTCTGCTATGCAGAGTTTGGTGGAATTAGATTAAATCTTAAATCTTGAGCTGATAGGTTAAGAATTAAGATAGAATTAACCTTTTCAATATAATCTCAACATTCTTCAATTTTGGTGAGTAGTGATTAGTAACAGTTGATATTCTTTATTTCCCTTTTCAATATTCAGAATGAAATAATCATGTTCGTGAATAACCCTTTTCCCGTAAAATAAAAATTCGTATCTCAACAATATCCAGCTGATGCAGTTGACTGGGTTAGGAATTTATTACATTTTAAGAACTTTTCTAATTCCCAATTTCTGTAAGTTATATTTACTAGTTTATTTCTCATGGATGCCTTGTATTTGTACTTGTAGTTCCTGATTTTTCTACCTTGCTTCTGCCTGAATTTGTTGTAGTTAGCTTTCAAGTTTCTATAATTGCCTTTTGTTTTTTCAATCCTTTTTTGGCCCTTCAGAATATCAGAAATTATGTTGATGAACAAAGGGCTTAGTATTATTTAAGTTTTGAGGGTAACGCGGTAACATCATGTGCTTGAAACATCAGAAAGCTAGATAAATCTGTGTCACTTGTTTTGAACCTATCAATGTCAATATTTTGTTTCCAAAGGAAGAAGCCTACAATCAGATTCACATTAGGCATTAGGTCATTTCTGGTGTTGTGCCTAAATGAAGAAGTCTATGATTCAGATTCAATTTAGGCATAGGTCAGTTCTGATGTTATTCCTAAGAATGTTTCCCGTTCTTGCTGAACTGTTTATGCATCATGGGGCAACTTTAGATAGGTTGTTTTTCTATCCATGTTTCAACCTTTTGTGTTGTCATTCTGATAATAAACACTGACAAATTTGCAGACTGAAGAGAAAAAGCAAGCTGCTGCTGATGTAATGTTTCAGTATTCAAAATTTGTAATGGCCTGTATTGGCAATCAAGTAAGACCATGTGACTTGAGATTTCATTTGATGAAGGTAAATTTTCCTTCCCTGGACGTCTCATCTATAATGGTAGAAATCCCTTTCTTTTGGTTGAGTTTATTTAATTGAGGCATCGTTTACTTCCCTTCAATCGGAATCAAGGAATGAAAATGAAAATTTTCATTCACTTCGATAGTGTTTACCAAAATTAAGAAATGAGAATTCATTAATTGTTTTACACGCCCTTCCCTCTCCTTAATAATTGTCATAATTTTTTAATTAATTAAAAATACAAAAGATTATTTTTGTAATCATCATTTATCTGATTCCAATTTCATATGAAAGTAAACAATATGAATGAGTTTCTAATTCCAATTCCAGACAACTCCTAGTAAACAGCATCATAGGAATAAGATTTCAATTCCAATTGATTTCATTCTGATTACTCTATTCCGATTGAAGGGAATTAAACGGGACTTGAATATGATGTAATAACTTTAGCGTTCCCCTATACATTTATCCATAATTGAGAACACCACCCATTTTTATCAGAAGTTGCACACTTGATCCCTTTGCAGTTGAATTTTTTTTCCTCATAAGAACTCTTGGACTTGAAATAAATACTCAACACCACCACGTATGTGGTAGATTCATAGGAGTCTTCCCTTCTGCACCTGCTAACAGATGAAAACATAAAAGAACATTGTTGTTATTTCTTGATATGTTCAGGAGATTTCTGGAATACCAACTTCTTTGAAGAGGGAGTCATCTCAACGAGCAGCTTCTCCCGATGCCATGGGCGAATCGTCAAGCTCGGGTACAGCTAGACTTGATAAGGTAGACAGCTTTAGAGCGCTATAGTTTGAGTCCCAGTTGAAGGCCTTCGCTGCATTGTCTATCCTCTTCTCTTCGTTAACTCATATTTTTCACCTCATTAATTGAAGTTGTCTGTTTGCTGTTTACGATGAGATGGAGACCTTCACTGTTTATATGTATTTGTTCGAAGTTCTGTCATTCTGTTGATCGAATATGAATACATAATGAGTTATATTATGTGCTATAGGAATTTAATTGGGCCGGGGCCTATATCTTCTTTGTTTTGGGGGGTGATGGTTTAAAAATCGCTCTCCCACAATATATTTTTCCTTTCGAAACAAACAAATGTAATTCTTTTAAGGGGAAAGTTAAATCTCTCTTTTAAAAGATTACATCCCCCAAGGAAGAGTGGTCCATGGTATCTCCTTCGGTGAAATTGAAAGTTTATAGTGACAATTAACGTAACTTACCGTTAAAATTAATATTTGTCTATAATTTTTTTTCTAAAAAAAACTAATAAGTTGGGGAGCGAGAAATGATATGAATTAAGAGTAAAGAGAGACTATTGATTATGCAATTGGAAGTGCACCCTTCCTCATTCTATAATCTCTTATTATTATTATTATTATTATTATTTTGAGTTGAGCATTTGCTGAAGTGGGGGATTGAACCATCCATCTCTACGATGGTAGTATAAATCTTTATCTACTGAGAATCCATTACAAGATACTTTTATTATTTAAAAAAGAGTTGAAAAATGCATTTTTATAATCTCTTATTATTTAAAAAAGAGTTGTATTTTGAATTTCATTAATTACACATTAATTAGGTGTCGTTGGATCACATCAATTCACATGAGAAACCATTACGAGATGCTTTTATTATTACGATGGTAATAATCTTGCATAATAATATTAGCATTTCCTCAAATCACTATTATCACAATTCTTAAATTGTTTGAAGAAAAACTATCACAATTCTTAATAACAACTTCTAAAAATTATTGTGCAAAATAGAGACGGAAGATTTCATATGAGAATAACAAGATCATATTAAGGACGGATTAGAAGGATTATTTATTTATTTATCTTTATTATTATTATCATTATGTATTTTAAGAGTATTATTAAAATTATGGTAGTTTTTTTTTCAAATGTGGTAGTTTTAATGATATGACGCACCGTGGAGAAACTCATCTTACTAAGTGTGGTCCCCCTCATCCTTTTCGCCCATTTCCATCCTTAGTCGTTGGCTAAGAAAACAAGTCATCGTCCAATTCGTGTTTTGTTTAGGATAATAATTCCTAAATATAACTATAATGAATAAGACACCTTTTACATTTTTCAAGATTGAAGGTCGAATCGCCAAACAACATAGTTCAATTAGTTAGAAACATATCTCCTTAACTAAAAAGTAATGAATTCGAATTCCCTTACCCCGGCATGTTGTGTTGAACTAAAAAAAAAGATTGAAGGTCGAATCCCTACATCACATGTTAAGGCATATTTCTCCGATCAAAAAGTTGTGAATTTGAATTTTACACCCACATAATACTATATATATATATTCAAATACATTTTTTAGAGAAGTATTCAAATATTTTAACTACTAAGCTTCTTCAAAAATATATATATTTACTTTTTAACTATTATTTATGTGTTAATTTTTAGACATATTTCTATATTAGAAAAATATTAATTATTTACAATTTTTCAAAAAATAATTTTCTCTAATTTTGGCTTAAAATGTCTACTTTTTACAAAACTGCCAAATTTCAAATATTCTTATTTAAAAAAAAAAAAAAATCAAACTACAAATAAATATTATAAAATATTTTATTTTTTTGGACAGCAAAAATGTAGATTATAGACAAAGCCTATACATCAACATACAACGGCTAGTTGTAGGAACGGTAACACACCCAACGGTCAAAAAATTCAAAAAAAATGGCATCATATTAGCCCCCTTCCATTTCGGCTACATCTCTCATCCTGAAGTCTGAAAGCCCCTTACGCTCTTTCCTCCATCTCTCTCTTTTTCTCTCTTCTTCTTCTTCTTCTTCTTTTTCGAACTTCCATTCTTATTTCTACAATGCTTCAGGACATGTGGAACGCTCCTCCAGGCTTCCGGCCTTCCAAATCGGCCCCTTCTTCTCCGGCGAAACCTCTCGGCGTTTCAAGGCTTCGTTCAGAGTCATTCCATGTCACTCACAAGGTTCCAGTTGGTGATACGCCCTATGTTAGGGCAAAGAATGTTCAGGTTAACTTTTCTAGGTCTTCGAATTTCGTTTGGCTCTTTTCAGTTCTGTTTTTTGCGTCTTTGGTTGAATTGTTCTCAGTGTTGTTCATTTTCTTCTTGTTCAGTTGGTGGATAAGGATCCGGATAAGGCGATTCCTCTCTTCTGGGCCGCCATTAATGCAGGCGATAGAGTCGACAGTGCCTTGAAAGACATGGCGATTGTGATGAAACAGCAGAATCGAGCCGAAGAAGCGATTGAAGCAATTAAATCGTTGCGGAATCGGTGTTCTGATCAGGCTCAGGAGTCTCTGGATAATATCCTTCTGGATCTATACAAGGTCTCTGCAATTTTTTTCCCCCTTTCTTTACATGCTTTTGCTTAATCATAACTGAAACTGATCTTTTTTTCTCTTCAATTTCATAATGAATTCACAGAGATGTGGAAGATTGGATGACCAAATAGCTCTTCTGAAGCATAAATTGTTCTTGATTCAACAAGGTTTAGCGTTCAATGGTAAGCGGACTAAAACAGCCAGATCTCAAGGAAAGAAGTTTCAGGTCTCTGTTGAGCAAGAAGCAACTCGGTTACTGGTAAGACAATGGCATCTCTTCATCAACAATTTCTCTGTAAACTCCAACTCTGGTTGCTTAAGTGTTCAATTTTAACTTAAGATCTTCTTGATCTGATCTTCAGGGAAACTTGGGATGGGCACTGATGCAGCAGAACAACTATGTCGAAGCCGAAGATGCTTATAGGAAAGCACTATCAATTGCACCAGATAATAACAAAATGTGCAACCTTGGAATCTGCTTGATGAAACAAGGGAGAATTTCTGAGGCTAAAGAAAATCTGCGCAGAGTAAAACCAGCAGTTGCAGATGGGCCAAGAGGTACAGATTCACATCTCAAAGCTTATGAGAGAGCACAGCATATGCTCCAAGACCTTGAGTCTGAAATGATGAATAGGGGTGGCGACCGGCTTGAACAGCGACGGCTCTTCGACGCCTTCCTTGGTTCTTCGTCAATTTGGCAACCTCAGCCTTGCAAGGATCATACAACCTTGCCAACTGTGCCGGTCGCAAATCTTACTAGAACAATTCAAGATGACTTTGCTGATGAGAACATTGATATGAACTTGTTATCCAACCAGATGGTTCCTCCTCAACAACAGAAATTTATCAAACAAGTTCCTCAAGTTCCTATGGGGGGGAACTCTTTGAATGTTGCTGCTCAACCATTTTTTTCATCAAAATTTGTTAGTGAACCAATAACCAAAGTCCCCTTAGGGAACCAATTCCCTGAAGGCCTGAAGAGAACAAGGTCTGGAAATGCAACCAATTCAATGAGAGCGAATGACATGGTGGAAATAAAAAGGTCATTTGTAGCAGAATCAGGAAAACCTGAAACTAAGCCAGCAGATAAGTTGACAGCAATGTTGCCAGATGACAATGACTTTGAAGAGGCTATTCTTGCTGCAGTTCTGGGCCCAACAAATGAAGCAGAGAAGAAAGCAAGCAATGCCAGCGACACCGTCGGCGGCATACTTCAGAGGAAGATTGAGAAAAGGCTCAAGGTTTTTCAAGACATTACACTTTCCTTGAGTCCCAGAGCCTAACTGTTCTAATTTTAACAATAAGTTCTATTTACTTTCCTAATTGAATTCCTAATTTTATCAGTTCTCGAGCAGAGGAGATGAACTTGTTCTCCTTTGTTTACTTCGGTAACCAGTCTCTACATAATCTTATTGTTCTCTATTTAATTTCGCATATGCCTCCTAATATGGGGCATATGATGATAATAATAATTTGTTGTAGTTTTCTGAGCTTCTTGTCAATTATGGCATCACTTAGAATTGGAAAGCTTTTCTTTTACCTCATGCCTTATTCAATCAGAAACAAATTGTCGAACGCGGGAGCATTGAATTATTCATAAAACATATCATCACAATGTATGTCACAATTATTCACAAACAAACAGCTCAGAATAACTTCATGTTTTTAGTATAATCAGAAGACAGCCAGAGGAAAGCCATTCCTCTCAAGCGACACAACTTTTTTGAAACACAGTATCGCCACAACTCCTACAATTGCAGCTCCCAGAATTCGATTTGCCCATATGGCTCTGCTGCTCTTGAGAACTGTGGAAGGTGGAGTGAAGAAGCCTAGCTCAGACAGTTTCTTGTGAGATGCTGCGTAATCCTCGAAAAACTTGTCTTCATCCTATTGGAGAAAGAAAAACAAAAAAAACATAAATTCTTCCGAACTAATCTTTGTCCTCTCAGTTAATAATTATGTGTTTCACCTTTGCATATGCCTTCACATATTGGGAAAACTGTGGATCTTCAAGCAAGGCCTTGTCTGTAGGAAGCTTCAAAAGTTGTTCCTCAGACCGAGAGTCTTCTTTAAGCAATTCCCTGTTCGTATTACATTTGCAAGGACTTGTTTAAACTACAAGCAAGGGGAAGTTGAATGCAAAAAGTGGGAAGATGTTTTTTCTCATTCTCACACAAAGTAGGAGTTATCAAACTTCAGCGGGTCCTTTGTCCATGGGCCTTCAAAATTTGATCTATCCTTGTGTGCTCTTCCCTACAGAATTAGAAACATGAAAAAGAAAAGAAACAGAAAAAGCTGAAGATCCGATTTCTTCAGAGTTGAAAGGAACAAGAGAAATTACCAATGTGTGGCCTCCAGATAATGCCACAATATCCTTGTCAGTTAGTCCCATCCTGTAAAAGACATCTCTTAAATGGGACGCACCTGCAGTGATGTTTCATGTAATGTCCAATCAATCATGGCTTCTACTATGACTCTAAACAAGAATTGTCATACATGTGACTAGTAGAAATTTCAAAACATAACCCACATTTAGATAAAAGCCTAAATTATATAAAATATTCATCAACTTTGTATTTTGTTTCAAAAATACACTTATGCTTTTAAAAATTTTAATACTATCCTTGAACTTTGCTAAAAGTTTCAAAATTACCATCTTTAACTAAAAATATGTTAAAAACTTAATAGAAAATTGAGGTGGCCCAAGAGGACGTCCTACGTGGAAGACGACATGACCTCGTTTAAAAATTAAGACAACCTCATCGATTTATAAGAAAAGAAAATTAACAACCGGTTTTTTTCTCTATTTCTTCAACGCAAACATAAATTTCTTCTTCGTAAATAATTTGTTTTCCCTTATAAATCAATGGGTTTGCCTCAATTTTTAAGTGAGGTAGCGTCATCTTCGACGTATGAACGCCTTGTTGGCAACCACCTCAATTTTCTGTTAAGATTTTAATAGAGTTTTAATTAAATGATAGTTTTGAAACGCTTAGCCAAAATTTAAGGATAGTATTGGAACTATTGAAAGTATAAGAGTGTTTTTTAAACAAACTACAAAATTCAGGGGTATTTTATATAATTTAACCTAGATAAAATGTCAAAGTTCAAGTCTCATTTTGATTCTTAAATTTTTAAAATTATTTTATTTTAGTTCCTAAAATTTTAATATGTTGGTTCCTAAAGTAATATGTTCATCTTAGTCTCTAAATATTAAAAAATTATCATTTTGGTCGTTACTTTTATTTTACTTTAATAAATAGATAACTTTAACTCAAGTACATGTATTAACGTTGAGGTGAGTATTAGGTAAGTGAATATTAACTATAATAGCAATGGCTAAAATGAATTTTTTTTAAGATTAAAAACTAAAATAGACATTTAAAAAATTCAGTAACTAATATGAAATAAACATTACTGTTCAATGACTTTATTGAGATTTGGACCTATAATAAACCTACCACTAAAAACAATCATATATATATATTTCTGGACAAAAAAAAAAGTTACCTTGTGTGGCATCTGGAAGGCGCCCTTCTTCTGGAGTAACATTTGAGTCCTAATCCATCGATTTAAAAGAAGAATGAAGTTAGTCAATTGAAATGTGAACTTCAACCAAATTTTCTCGTGTGATACCTTTCTTCCGGGGACAAAGTCAATAGATGGCCCGCCAGTGACCTCCACTGCAACAACCCCAGCAAGCTGGAAATTTATAATTTGAAGAGAATGAGCCAAATTTCCAGTTGATTGAAGGGAC
>JAOANK020000080.1:23579-33637 GCA_026257165.2 Telfairia occidentalis
ATTCAATTGGTTAAAAGTATACTTTTTTAATTAAAAGATTATGAATTTGAATCTATTTATTACAACTTATTATTTAAGTTTAGAAAAAAAATCAAAAAACATTACGATGTGTGTTCCGTTACAGTAATTTGATAGGAACAGGTAGGACAATTTCGTCTTTTCCATACAGTTATAAAAATTACAGGCTCTCTGCCCAATGCCCATTGTCTCTCTGGGCTGCATCTTAAACCTGAGCTATGAACTGAACCTCTGTCCACCACCACCAAAGTATATACTTCCAACTTCCAACCTTTTTTTTCCCCTTTTCCATTTTTTTTATTAAAAAAAAATTCCTTATAGTTTCTGAGTACTTATTTTTTGAGTGAGTGAGTGAAGTGGCCAGAGCTCAAGGGTTGAAATGGGTCAATTGCGAGTCTACGAGAGTGAGAAAAAAGGCTCCGGCTTTGCCAGCGGGTAATAAGGAAGAAAGAGAGTTGCTTTTTTAGGCACGAGTTTGGCAGTGGCTGAACCACCACCACCACCATCAATGGAAGATCTGCCATTGTAGCCACTTTCACCGGAATGTGGGGATCCGCCGGAGATCGGAAGCAGAGAGTCGCCGGAGCGTTCTTCTGTTCTTGAAAAGCTTCTGTTTGAGATTTTGGCCGAAGAAGATTCAAAGGGAAGAAGGTAAGTAAATAACGAAGCTTGAGGTGAGAAATGGGTTGCTGGTACTCTAAACTAGAGAGAGAAGAAACTGTGTCGAGGTGCAAAGCAAGAAAGAGGTACATGAAACAGTTGGTTAAGGCGAGGCAAGCTTTTTCTGCTACTCACAGCATGTACATTCGTTCTCTTCGCGGCACCGGCGCCGCTCTTCGCCAGTTTTCCAATGCAGAGACCTACATTCGCCGCCCTCAGCACCACCACCTCCCGCCGGTGCTTCCACCTCCAACCCCTCGAACTCCGCCGCCTCCTCCTCCTCCACCCATCCCCATGAGTCCCAGTTCCGACACCTGGACATCGATCACGGCCTCCCCAGCTCTACCTCCGCCGCCGCCACCGCCGCCGTCATCCACTTGGGATTTCTGGGACCCTTTTGTGCCGTCGACGTCTCGGACCGTGACTGAGGAAGAATGGGAAGCTACCACCATTGCATCGGAGGCTATGGTCACTGTAACAGGGGCGGCGAGCTCAGCGCCGCCGCCGTCCGTGGTGAGCGGTTTCTCCAAAGACACGTCGAGCACTGAACTTGCGATGGTGGTTTCAAGGAACACCAAAGATCTAGTGGAGATTATCAAGGAGCTTGATGAGTATTTTCTCAAAGCTGTCGATGCTGGTGCTCAGCTCTCTTTGCTTTTGGAAGTCCCCACCTTTTCTTCTCAGAATAAAGGAGGTAAATCTCAGATCAAAGAAGTAAAAAATCAATCAAATTACAGTTTCTCTTCCAATTCTTCTTTATCATTCATCTACATTAACCTTAAGAATTTCATATCACGTTGGTTTGGAAGGAGGACAGATTTACAATAATGGGTGGAGCTTGAGCCCGTCGTTGAGGATGTGGGGTTCAACCACAAAACCAAATGTGTTTGGTAAGTTAAACGGAGAAATAACAGCAATGAGTATGGGAAATGGAAGTGTTGGGAACAGCAGCAGCAGCCACTGCTCCACAGTGGAGAAGCTGTACGCTTGGGAGAAAAAACTGTACCAGGAGGTCAAGGTAATGCTTTCACTTTCGCATATCTCAATCAAATCTCCAGTCAGATTGGTGGAATAATATGACATTCTGGTACTTTAAAATATAGTCTTTAATTTGAAATGATTATTTCCACTTTCCTTTACCTAATGGGGTCCAATATCATCATACAAAAATGAATACGTTAGCGTTTCTCAATGTTTTTTAACGCATTTAAGAACAAAATGTGGAATTCTGTGCACTAAAGTTTGTGAGATTATGTTTGGATGGCTTTTTAGACTGCCGAGGCCATAAGGATAGAGCATGAGAAGAAGGTGGAACAATTGAGGAAGCTGGAGCTGAAGAGGGCCGATTATGTAAAGACTGAAAAGACTAAGAAAGAGGTTGAAAAGTTGGAGTCACGGATGATGGTTGCTTCTCAGGCCATTGAAACCACATCTGCTGAAATTATCAAGCTAAGAGAAATTGAGCTCCACCCACAACTCCTTGAGCTTGTCAAAGGGTTAGTCTCTTTCAAACTTTTGTTTTGGCCTTAGAAGAAATGGAAAATCACTAGTCATGTGATTGTATTTTGATGCTTGATATTTAAGCTGTAAAGTCGATAGCTTCGGTGTTTTCCAATCTTTTACCTTCTCAGTACTCATATTGTGCTTGCATCATTCCCCTGAGTACATGAAATAGTCACAGAACCATTCAAATTGGCTGAAGATTTTAAAAAGCCATTATTTTCCGTTTCACCTTTTAGGATATGATGATTGATTTGAATTGGTTGACACAGACAATCTGTGTGAGATCCACCATTTTCTGCATGATTTCATGACCTGAAATATCAGTCTTATAATCTGTAGAGATCCTAACTTTCACAGTTCACTTGTACAGATTTTGTGTTCCTACATTCTGGTAGCTTAGGAAGCCTAAAGGAAAATTACTAAGCACAGTTTGAATGTCTTCATGGACATAAATAGAATTGCATCTTAACCTGGAAGTTTCTTATTCTGAACACTATGATTTGCCCTGGTTTCTACAGATTGATGTGCATGTGGAGAAGTATGTACGAGTGTCATCAAGTCCAAACACACATTGTTGAGCAGCTCAAATACCTGAACATCATACCATCGGCTGAGCCCACGTCCGAGATCCACCGGCAATCAACTCTCCAACTTGAGCTTGAAGTTCAGCAATGGCATGTTTCTTTTTGCAACCTAGTGAAAGCTCAACGGGATTATGTCCAATCTCTCACAGGCTGGCTCCGGCTTTGCCTTTTCCAGATAAGCGGGAACCCGTTATTAAGAACCGGTCAGGATTCTAGAATTTACTCACTCTGTGAAGAATGGAACCTTGCAGTTGATAGGATTCCAGACAAAGTGGCCTCCGAAGGAATCAAGAGCTTCTTAACCGTAATCCATGCTATTGTTGTTCAACAAGCTGATGAATATAGGCAAAAGAAGAAGGCAGATTCGGCCTCGAAAGAGCTCGAGAAGAGAGCTACGGAGCTAAGATCACTAGAAAGCAAATATGTCTCACATTCAATGCGAGAATGCTCAGCATCCAGCAAAGGGAGAGATCCAGTCCAGGAGAAGCAAAATAAGGTGGAGAACTTGAGGATAAAAGCTCGAGATGAGAAGCAAAAGCATGAAAATTTGGTCAGTGTGACAAGGTCAATGACAATAAATAACTTGCAGATGAGTTTTCCCCATGTTTTCCAAGCAATGGTAGGGTTTTCAAGTGTATGTATGCACGCATACGAGGCAGTCTACAATCAAACTAAAAATCCTGACCAGCATGAGGTGAAGAGATTACTACCATAAGAACAATACCTAGATCAAGAGAGGGTTATTCCGGTCAATTCCTGTGCATAATATATCAGAATTTCAACCAGGCGAGAGTTTGCAGGAAAAAAAGGAAGCAAGCCATCTCTATTCTGCTTGCTCTTATCAAGTGAATAGGAAAGGCCACGCCTGCTCCTCTGAATTGGCGTGGAAGTCAAAATTACAGAGCCAGGAATTTTGTTGAACTGAGAGTTTTTAAACGCTTATGGTCAAACGTGTAGTTTTTTGTAAATAGGTATCTCATCAAATTTTCGTAAGTTTATTTGCTTGACACATTATCTCATTATATTTCTCTGTGATCAATTGCCCGGTTCGGGGATTCTTATGGTGTTCCAAGAGGAAAAGGGCCCTTGGACGGACCCTCAAAATTTTATGGAATTCATATATTTGTGTAAATATTTCTCAAAAAACGATCATACATATATATGCACTAAGGCTGAAATTATTAGACTAATATCGTGAAGATTTAAATCATATCTTGGTCTTTAAGCTTATTCTATTTTGGTACTTGAACTTTTAAGTTCGTTTGGTCCTCAACTTTCAAAATGTCAGTTTTGAGATCGAAACTTTAAAAAAGTAATCATTTTGACCTTAATCTTTATTTTATTTTTAAACATATTAATGTGAACATGTATTTATATCACATACATAGAAGACAAGCATTGAACAAATAAATATTAACTGACAAAATTATATAACAATGTCAAAATAGTTACTTTTTGAAAATTCAAAGACCAAAATAAACATTTTAAAAATTCAAGAACCAAAATAAAACAAACATAAAAATTCAAAGATCAAAACATATATTTTGAATGTTTAAGAACTAAAATAGAACAAATTTAAAAATTATGAGATCAAAATAAAATTTAAATCTATTTTCAATATATCTGAATAACATACAACCGTACCAACTCAGAAGTCAAACTCGGAAGTTTCAGTAACGCCTCTGGGAAAGCATCTGTGCTGGAAGCTAATTCCCGAGGGTCCATTTTGGCAGTCTTAATTGAAAAGGCGACAAGATTTCTGTTACAAAGACGACGATTTGTACTCAATTTCGAATCAATATTTGAATAATGAAGAAAGGTTCAACATTATATTTTACAAAATCACAAGTGGTGTGGAGCAAGATATGCAATCGTCTAAATATTGCTTACATAACGGAGTGCCCTATCTAATTTACCAATCTTCAATTTCTTCATCAGAAGTATGACTTTCCGGATCTCCTGAATTCACCAAATCAAAATCAGAATTTTCTCCTGTCGACACCCGTAAAGTTTCATGGTCTCCGGATGCACTACTACCAAGCCACTTCAATGCAGGAACGTACTCGGTGGCAACTACTGAAATATCAGCTAAACTGAGCCCACCATAAGCAATAAATCTTTGTTTTACCATCTCGTTCTGCAAAACACCGGGGAAAAAAACCAAAAGAAATAACCTACCATTATAACTTCAACTTTCAACATTCTTAGGCTATTACAACTACAAGTTAAAAGCATTCTATTGAATAACTTACTCCAAGAGCGAGGTTACCTAAGACTGTGTGCCTAGTTTGATGCACTAGTCAGAACACATGTATTGTGCATTTGAACAACTTTTCAGTTGCTCCTCTTGAATCTAGCAGCTAAAAACTTAGAAGAAATGCTTAACTATATTTCTTTTATCCATTATACGATAACTACTGTAGGTCAAGTAGTGAAATTGAAGATACACTCTAATATGCTCTATGGGAGGATCTCAGCCGGTAAGTTCAATAATTAAACTGAAATAGAAGAACTAGATCCACCTTATTGAACAATGAAGATCCCTCGATTTGCCAAAGCTTCGGTCTACGAATAGCATGCCACCTGCGTACTTGAAAGAGTTGGAATTTGTATAAATGTAATAATTGTTGTTTCTGAATAGCCAATTAAATTTCATAAGAACCACCTGGAAGACAATGGATGAGAGTTGCCAAATAATACCCCACGAACGGCAATTGAAGCAGCAGCCAGGTGTAGAATATTTTCGGCATCAGTATGTCTGGATAGGATTCCATCATAAGAAGAAAGGAGCGTGTCAGCATCACCCAAATACGAAGCTACAACCCATGCATCATCTACAGCTTCCTCATTCATGAAGTCGAGAACTGCAAGAAACGGGTGAAAAGTTGAAAACAAATAAAACTTGTTTTGAAGAAATCCAACGAGTACATTAACTTCTGCTAGTGTTTTCTTTTTGTGCACCTTGAAGTCCCATAACACAAAAATATAGAAAAAGTAAAATGATGGTTACATAATAACAGTGATACATCAACAAATAGCAACATTGCGGATAAACAGGTACCATTTTCATGTAGAAAATCAGCAATGGGCCTGGCTTGCCCATGTGCTTGACACAGAACCTTTTCTGGAGGATCCATTTTAAGTGGCAGTCTATGCAAACGTTCTTGAACAGAAAACTCATTGTCTGCAACATTAACAAGGTACTAAGTCCAGAAACCTTTCATAACATGCCATAAGAATAGATTCCCACCCAAAGTTCGCATTGTTATTTTTCTTAATTCGAATTTCAAATTACAAGCACTTCACCTCAGCACGTTATTCATAGATGAAACAGACCTAATACCAAATCATTTCCAGTATGTCGTTTGTTGTGCAGAAATTTTCCCAGGGCATGAAATAAAGTGAGTGTCTCATCTCGGCCAAATTGAAATGAGAATCCATCATCCACCACAATAGGTGGCGCCTCTTCATTATCTTTTGTAGATTTCAGAGCACTGGATGATGTTAAAGAACATATCTGACTTGGTTTCAGGCAAAATAATTGTAAAGACATGATTGCATGTCTGAGATCACCACCACTCGATTGGGCTATTGCATCAACTTGTTCGATTTCCAGATTGTACTGTTCTTGACAACATATTCTAGAAATTATCTTTTTAATGGAGTTATTCGTTATTGGGTTAAATGCAACCTGAGAAAAACAACCCAATGTCAACCAGCACCATAGATAAGCTTTAATCCCAAAACAATGATAAGCCAACAATCTTTATCAGGAAAGTAACCTTACAAGCCCCAGCATTCTCAAGACAGAGTTGAAGCTCTTCCAAGTACCGCACAGTCAGGTCTGGTGTTTCAGCTTTGGCACAATCTGTAATCACAATGGCTGTTGGAACTTGTGTTGATTGCACATAAAGATGCAAACAGTTCTGAAGTCTTTTAAGAGCAGCCTTCCCGTTGGCCAAAGGAAGATCTTCTATTAAGAGTATGACCGCTTGTTTTGATTCTCTGGGAAAGCATGAAGGTATTACTCCATACTTCCTCATTCTCCCAATGAAATTTTCAAACTCATCCAGTTTAGACGTGTACTGGATCCCTGATTGAAGACAAGTCAGCGCCAGAAATATTTTTGCAATAATTAGAAGGTGAAAACCTCTCATCAATAATAGAAAATATCATCACGTTACATACACTAGACATATCAAAACTTTACCTAGCAGAAGCATATCAGAGTAAAATACATGTGTAGGTGTGTTCTACTTCTACACGTTGGCTTAATTAAGTATAGACATGCAAGTTGCAACCTGATTAGAACATTAAAAAAGATTTCACGACTCATTATGGTATTAAAAACAAAATGGATGGGAAGTTTTCAAGCAACTTCAAGTGAATGCAAGAGTTTCACATGGCTTAAAAGTTGAAAGATCCAATAACATGAGCAATTTTCTTTATCTAGGACAGGAGGTAGTAATCTGCAAATAAGTCACCAAGACATACTAGGATAAGGGTTAAGTCACCATAAACCTTGCAACAATTATTAGCGAACACCTTGGACTATTATGATATTGCATTTGGTCTACTCCGTATGTAAGACTTATATTGATTCATTAGAGTACCTGCACTCGAGTTGTGCAGATGTTCTTGCCAAATCACAGGTGTAGGTGTGTCCCATTCACATAATCTGGCTCCAAGATGAGATGCTATTACATGAACAGTTGCCTATCAAACAAGCAGTGATTCTTTTTAAAATTCAAAAGAAATCCTACAGTCTGAATTGAAAGTAAAGTGAGAAGGAACAGTATGAATGAAAATCCTGCATGCACTAATTAGGTTCAGTTTCAACTCACGACAAATGGACCAAAATAACAATAATTGCAGAAAGCTCATCAGTGGCTCAGCACAGTGTATTGCTCATCACAAGAAACTGTACCCCATTATTAATTACATTTGGTCCAAAGGTTTCCAAGTTAGAGGAGATCACAGAACCAATGACAAGAGGTTTACATATTGAGTATCCATACTTCAAAAGAGAAATGTAAATAACTAAGAGCTCAAATCCATGAAAGAATGGCACAGCCACATACAGATTTCCCAACTCCAGCAGGACCAGTGATGACAAGAACATTATTGCCATAAGCATCCTGTAAACAGGGCAAAATGATATCATCACATCCACTAATTGAATTAAAAATGAAAAGATCAGAGGAAAAAAATTGTGCACGTATGAGAGAGAGAGAGAATAAAAAACCTTCATAATAAAAGGAGTACCTTAGGCGTCCTCAACCTTTCTTCAAACCATACCTTAACTTCTTCTACCTGCCATCACATAGACAAAAACGTCAATACAGCATTTGAAACGAAAAAGAAGCAAACTAGAATAACCTTCTTCTTGTGTACAGCAAGCTCTTCCATTGAATGTGGTTTATATTTATCAATCCATAACTCATTTCTGCAAATGCCTCCAGAACCTGATGCACATCAAGCAAGAAGCTAAACAGAGCTAATCTAAAATAAATTCTCAGAGCTTCTAACTTAATTATGCAATTCAAAAACTAGTAGTAAAAATCTCTGAGATGTCGGAAGATGAATGTCAACTTCTAATTTAGATTATTCCACAGTAAAAATATATTATTCTTTCAATTGATATACACTAAAGTAATCTACAGAAGGAGGGGAAAAAAAAAACCTACAGCAACCCAGTCATGGCATACCAGCAGATACCTTGAAGGTAGAAAAGACTTGATCAAAATCTTCACAAATTAAGTTGAACTGCATTTACGAAGTAACATATCAAAATGCATATTAAAGAAGAATGGTAGACTTACATGAAAAGCCCTTGAAGATTGAAGAAGAGTAATTAAAGAAGAACAAAAATATCTGGAACATTAGCAATCGAAGAACCAGCCAAGAAGAAGCAGGAGAATATTCGAGTATTGTAGCAAAAGAAGCTTAGCGTTGGAACATCAAAATTCCTTCCGATTATCAACATGTCGCTTCACATAAAAATAAACCTCGAGACAGTAAGACGAAAATGGGAGCCGAACGCATCAGCTAATTGATACACGCACACTCCAGAATCTACGACGGAGACAAGAGAGTAATGTAAAGCTTGGACAAGCAACAAAAAAATTCCATACATACCTCGTCAACATCACGGGAATTCTTCTGCAAGCAAGACCGAGAACCTAGGAGCCGAGCCTTCTTCGCTTGTCGAGTGCTCTTCCGAGGAAATGGTGATTTCGACTTCGTCTTTCTATATCTGCGTTTCGAACTGGATGATCGACCATCACCGTCCTCTTCATCCGACGATAATAAAACCAGATTGTTCTCCCTCTTCGTCATCCTCCAGGACGTAATCCAGAACTCAGGAAACCATAGGAAGCAACCAGAGTAGTAGCAACTCCATTTTCGAGATTCGGACTCTCAAATCAGCCTTCCCTGAACTGGAGCATAGTGCTTTTTTTCAATAGAAAATTTCGTCTTCAGGTAGAAGAAGAGAGCTGTTTGGTCGTGCCAGAGGTTTACAAATTTACCGGGGCGGATTTCGCGGGTTCGGGGAGAACGCGGGGGACTTTTAGAGGGGAAATTCGGAGAATTGGCGTCTTAGAGAAGCTAACCAGACGCCTCGGGCAAGTCTTCAGGAGCCAGCCCATGTCGCAAAATTATTTGGGCCTAGGCCCAATCATATTTGAAAAAGTATGGTTTTTTTTTTTTTTTGGAATTCACTTTTCTAAACAATTATTAGAAGCCATATTACGAAATTAAACAAAAATAAATAAATGCAATGATACATTACAATTGAATTAACTAATTTATCACAGGTTCAAAATTTTCAATAAGATTAATTAATGAACCTCTTGGACTTACAAAATTAATTGGACTCTCATAACTATAAATTTACAACTATAAAATTATAACAATTTTAGATGTAGCTGAACCTTGATCTGAAAATCATTTTTTTAACAATTAATATTATACATTGTCAAATTTTACAAATTAGAACAAAAAAAAATTGTAACACTTCTATAATTAAAATTAAAATTTTTAATTTTAATTATCAAATCATATTCAAAGTTATGTAATTGTATCGATCCCTGATTTTATGAGATCTTAGCTTACAAATGTGAATGTACGAATGAATCCGAATTAGTTTTTTTATTTATATATTTAAAGGACGGAAGTTTTTATTTATTTAAAGGATATATATTGACTTTTTAGTTAAAAATATATATTTTAACGAGAAATGGAAGGTTGAGCATGTTGGGAGCTAAATTGGAAGGTTGAGGAGCAATATTT
>JAOANK020000080.1:36621-50283 GCA_026257165.2 Telfairia occidentalis
AAATTAATGATACAGTTTCAAATATAAAAATAAGTGTGTTAATGTGAATATGTATTTAAGCCACATTAGTTGAAGACAAGCATCGAACAAATAAATATTAGATGATAAAATTATATACCACTGACCAAAATGATTATTTTTTATAAGTTCACGGACTAAGATAAACATTTTAAAACTTCAGAGACCAAAATGGAACAAACCTAAAAGTTTAGGAACTAAAATGAACATTTTGAAAGTTCAGATACCAAAATAAAAGAAACTTCAAAATTTAGGGACCAAAATGAGATTTAAACCTATTTTATAAAAGTTTACTGGATATATTTGTCATTATAATAGCAAATTACTTGTATTTGCTCTCTAAAAGAATCAAACAAATTTAACAAGTTTTATTGGTTACACGTTACCCTATCTATAACATAATTAGTCAAAACTTTATTTCTACTTTTTAATTAAAATAATATTAATTTTTTTTTTATTTTTTAATAAATATGTCTGATCAGATTTCTATATTATTAAAATAAAATGTTGAATCACGAAACTCATTTAACATCTACAAATAAGTATTTTCTACTAACTACCCTTAAAAAATTTAATAAGTGAGAGAAAAGAAAAAAAGAAAAAAAGTTTTTTTCATTTTAATTTGTATTTTGATCTCTGAATTTTCAAAATATAACTATTTTGGTTCTTGTCTTTATCTAATTTTTAACCAAACTTAAATGCTAGTGTGAGCATGTATTTAAACCATATATGTTGAAGACAAGCACGGAATAAACTTAAAAAATTAGAAACCAAAATAAAATAAAATTGAAAGTTCAAAGATTAAAATAAATAATTTAAAAGTCAAGATACTAAAATTAAATTTAAATCTAAGTGCATGTTTGATATAACTTTTAAAAAAAATATTTTTACGTAAAACGTTTATTATATAAGTATTTTTTGGAAGAAAGTTGATTAAATATTTAATTTAAAAAGTTTTAAATATACAAACTATTTTTTTTTTATTAAAAATTATAATTAACATATTTAATCAGTTAAAAATACTATTTAAAATTTTAACAAAATACGATTGATTTTGGACAAAAAAATTAAAAAAAACTTGTTTCTATCCATAAACCGTTTAGAAGTTCCAAACAAACACACAATTAAGTAATATTCATCAAAAATTTTAAAGAAGAGAAGGAAAAACAGAAAAGGGAGGGAAATAATACTTGCGGTGCGCTCTTTTATGTAAAGAAAAGATGTACCTGTATTTCGCGGGAATGGCAATGTCGCAATTTGAAAAATATGGAGGGCTTTTCCGCTGGTTACGCACCAAGCTAGTTGCTTCAACGACTCGCATGGCGTGCGTGTGGGGAGAGCGGTTCTGTGAAAAAGCGAAGGCAAGTTCCCACAACTCACGGGAAACTGTGAATGCGAATTCCAGATTGCGGTGGAAGTAGACTTTAAATGAAGATCAGCGCGATTTAGTGGTCTCTGCTCTGAATTTTCCAAAGTTCACGCAGAGAGACGAAATATAGAAATGAAGATCGTTACCGATTATTGGCAATGTAAGTAAGCAAAGCTTTCTTGCTTCTTCAGTGGAGAAACCGTTTGGCTTTCTGTGAAGTAGTTGAGTTTTTCTTTTTTCAGCATGCTGTTTCGTACTTATCGTTCTGCATTTTATGCTTCGGATGCAATTTCGAGTTCAGTTGAAGTTATATTATCGAAGGTCTGTTTGTAGGCTTCGTCTCAGTAAAAGAAGTACGATACGAAGTGTTGCTGCTGAACTGAATTTTCTCTCTCCTTCTAATTTAAATTTTCAGATATGAGTGTGAAAATTTCATGTGTTCTTCTTCCGTTTCGGTCTTCTATGTTGTTTGCCTTCTTTTTCCTGTTTCGTTTCCTTTGCCGAAAAGTTCGCCTGAAACTTAAAAAATAATCATAAAGATATTGTAAATTTGTAATATAGGTTTGAGATTGTTATTTTATAAAATATATGTTTGTGTGTGTAGTTGTATATTCTTGTTCTTCTTTGAAATTCGACTTGCAATTATTCGGATAATTTTGCGTGCAGCTGAAAATTTGAACTTCTAGAAGTTAAAGCTCTTCGATGAAGATGACGCTGCCGAGATGATCTTCTTGCGGGGAGGTTGTCATTCAAAGCAATGCATATATCTTCAGTTCAACAATCAAGTGCAGTAATCCATATTCATCGCAGATATTACTGATGCAAATAGAACTGGCAACTCGAAATTAAGATGGGTGATTTTCTTGTGTAATCAAGAGATTGTTCCTCACAGATTTCCAGAGTCCAATTTTTGCTGATTAGGAAAAGGAATTTTGAATTTGGTGACTTTCTTGGTCAGAAATTTAGAAATTCTGAGGGGGTTATGGGCAGTGGCGTTTCTAAACACATTTAGACTGGTTCAGAATGTCTTCGTGGGAAAGTCTTGCGGACGTTGCGGGTGTGGCCCAGCTAACGGGAATCAATGCAGTTCAGTTGATTTCGATGATTGTAAGAGCAGCGAACACCGCGAGGATGCACAAGAAGAATTGTAAGCAATTTGCACAGCATCTCAAGTTGATCGGTAACTTACTGGATCAACTCAAGATCTCCGAGCTGAAGAAATATCCAGAGACTCGAGAGCCTCTGGATCAGCTGGAGGATGCTTTAAGAAAATCATACATTTTGATTAATAGCTGCCAGGATCGTAGCTACCTCTATTTGCTGGCTATGGGATGGAACGTTGTTTACCAATTCAGGAAGGCTCAAAGTGAAATCGATAGATACCTACGGCTTGTCCCTCTGATTAATCTGGTGGACAATGCTCGTGTCAGAGTAATGATTCATTTTCTCTTACTATATTTTTGCTTTCTGTTTGTTAGTTTTACAAATTTAATGCTGTATACTTGTTTGTTCAAACTTATGTCCTGTTTTCTTACTTAGTGACTGGTTCTGTTATGAGTATTCTTTTACTACATAACTGGAAAATGGAAATTCATTAATAATTACCTATCAAAATGAACAAAACTCATTTTAGTATCTTTACTACCTGTCCTTTAATATGAATCATCTCTTTTTTCATTTTAGAAGTAAAAATGAAAATAGTTCTTAGTCATTTAATGCTTGTTCTTATTTAATAAGGCCTAAGTCTATTAATGTTATTTTCTCTGTTATTCTTTTCAGGAGAGGCTTGATGATATTGAAAAGCATCAATGTGAGTATACATTTGAGGAGGATGACAGAAGGATCCAGGATGTGATCCTCAAACCAGAATCCATCAACAACGATGCTACAATATTGAAAAAAACTCTTTCCCGTTCCTACCCAAACTTGGCCCTGCACGATGCGCTTCAAAAGGAAAATGAAAAACTTCAGCTTGAGTTGCAAATATCTCAATCTAATATGGATGTTGGTCAATGTCAAATAATTGAACGTTTATTTGATATCACAGAAGCCTTATCTGCAAATTATTTTATTGAAAAAGATTTACAGAAAGGCATCCCGACACAACTGGAATATAATTATTCTGATGCCAGTAGTGAAACTGCTCATTCGTATGATGAAAGTTTTCATAAGAATAGAGATTCCAGTATGGCAAGGTAGGTCTGTTTTTCTTTTGGTCCTTTCTTTGTGTTTTTGTGGGCATGTGGATATGATTATTCAAATGCCAGTAGTTTTTCTTGCAAATGATGAAAGATTTTACTAGGATGAAGATGCCAATATGGCAATGCTGGTTTTCTCCCCTGGTGCATGCCAGACGTTTATTCAATTTATTTCTAGAAACCACACACCGTCACTGAAAGCCTGAGGAAATCACAGAAAGTATATTTTATCTTCTAACTTGTATAAAGTTACATATTTGGGTTGTTTTTATCAATTTTAGGTAATATCTTTTAAAATTCAAGAGCCAAACCCCCTGTCCGGTGGCTAGTTCATATATATGTGTATGTCTGTTTTGAAAGTTCAAACCCCTCCATTTCCATTAGGCTTAGAATGCTTTGATAAGTTATATAACTAATATACATAATGTCTTCAAGAGAAATTGGACTTCACGATGTCGTTCATTCTTGGCATACTGAAAATCTTGAATTCTGTCATATGGTGGATTCTGTTCCATTTTTTCTTTTCAGAAAGGGTTCATCAGTTTCATCAGGGCATGATCTGCTATCCAGCAATTGTCAACATGAAGAATGGCATGCCGATTTGCTTGGTTGTTGCTCACAACCTTATCTCTGTACGTTCATTTAACTTTTGGAGTTCTGATTGTTGGCTTGCAGTAATGTTAGGATTTCTGTTTCTTCTTTTTTCTTCTTCCTTATGTATGTGTATATATACATATATTTATTTATTTTTAATTGTCTACTGGTATATAGTTTTGTCATTCTAACAACAAGGATTTAGGATCTCATATACATGCTGTGAAGGAAATACAAGAAGGAATTATCCTTCATCTAACCTTTATCCCGCTATAACTTCCTGAGATCATCCATAACTGCCAAATATAATCATGACGTTTGACTTTTCACTATTTTTTCACTTGTCTCTTTTTCTTTTACATCTTATGGCCGTGCATTCCTGACCTGATTTTAGGGTTCTTCCTTAGAGTTCACTTTATATTAACTTCAAAGGAAATCAAACATTGATTTTCATTTGTTAACTTGTGGGACCAAGCATACGCAGACATATTGCATTTTCAGTTAATTCTTTTTGAAGTATTCTTCCTTCCATTCCATCTAATCTACTGTTGATTAAACATAGAATGGCAAAGGTAATGCACAATTACGTTTTGGAAAATGTTATACATGATTCATTGACAGTCAAGTAAATTGACTATGGTATGTGCGTATGTTTTATTTTTCATTCTAAGTACTTGTATACATGTTCCAGGTATAAAGACACTTTTCTGTCCTTGTTGGACATTGTCAAAGGTTGCTTCTGTCGCTACCAACAGGCATGTGTGTAAGTAATCACTGAACGTGGCCAAACCTTGCTAAAGCTGGTCTGGTGTTTGGTTTTAAAAGTTGAAATCTGGACAAGCCAACAATGATAACTTTGTTTGAATAGGACTATCAACCGTTGATTCTAATGGATCTATTTTTGTATGCTATAACACATGATAATCAACGATCTTGGTGAAATTTCAGGGTAAAACTTGATTTTTCTCTTCCTTGTAATGGTGCAGTCTTAATGTCGAGTTTTCAACTCGAGTAGTGCTTCATAATGATGGTTCAGATGGCATGATTCAAGTGTGATATAGAGGGAGATAATCTCACGAGTTTTGGGTTTATACAGAACCATATTAAAAAATGTAGAATACGTCAAAGAATATCCCTCTTGTTTGCTTTTTCTCAACACCCTGGTTACAAGATCTTGAATAACTTACATGCCTCATAACGTATCGAAGCTGAAAAAAATCCTACATTTCCTCTGGTTATCAGCTTCAGCAGATGCATGTAACGAGTTGATGGCATATTCTTTGGTGTTCTCATGCTGTTGTTACACTTGCTGTTTCCGCCGAAAACTCCGGAATAGGCTAAACATCAAGGTAACTCATGTTCCAACTTGTAAATTAAGACACTTTTCTTTTCATGCAAGGGTGGATGGTGTGGTGGGTGCAACAAATGTGCTTCTTTTCCAAGTTTAGATGTTTATTGAGTTCATGACCTAGGAAGCCCAAAGCTGCTAGGTGATTGCACAAGTATATCAAATTACTTGGATGCTTTGTGACAATCATTATGACACTCTTCTTGCTCCAAGTTCTCTCGCTCTATTTCTATTTGGTGTTTGCTTTGAGGGATATGTATTCAACCTCTACATCTACATTTCTGGTAAGAGGAGGGAGTAAGACTTCATAGCTTACGACTTGCTTTTCTGGACATATAACCTTCGGCTACCAACCCCAATTTTCTGCAACTGGTTTCTAGTCCTGCGTCTGTATTTAAATCATGAATACATCAAATCCAGTTTTGAGATACATCTTTCGCTTCTTGTTCATCTTCTTTGGCAGGGAGGCCTTATTGATGATTTTCTAGCTCACTTAATATGTTGCTGCTGTGCCCTCGTCCAAGAATGGCGAGAAGTAGAGATGCGCGGTATTGGTAGTATGTCTTTTAGTCGCACTCAATTCTATTTTGTTTAATCCATGTACTTTAAATATTATATTTCAAATCTTAATCTTTTCATAATTTTTTTTTTGTTCTTGCTATTAAAAATTTTGGCATAAATTTACGTTTTAATTCACATGTATCAAGCATAAGTTGATAGAGTATGGGAATGAATGACCTAGAATTTATGAAAAATGTCAATCATAAGGATCCAAACAAATTTCTACGAAAGTAAAAGTGATGGAGAAACGAAAACATTGTTGGAAGTTATATTGTCTATATGAATATTGCGATTGCAAAACTTAGTGCTGCATCATACATCCTCTGACATGTGTATGTTGGAAAAATGTCGAAAAACCTTCATATCGATTCTATTATAGGTAGAAAGACCTTCCCAAATGTTTGATTCAAAATTTAACTTGCAGGTCCAGAGAACACAAGAACAAGCCCCCCACCTTTGCAGTACATGGAATCCTAAATAGACGAAAAATACTAATCCAGTCGCCTTGGAAATAAAAATAATTGATCGTTGTGCTTCCATGTAAGTTGTAAAACAAACAATTCTAGGTCTCTTTGATATTGATTAACCCCGTTGTAAGGTTGGCTTTCTTTCTTCTATTTTCTTCTTAAAACTCTGTACATAGTGTAAAAAATACTCTCTGAAGTGAACAGTTCTTTCAGAACATTAGAGAAAAAGCTTGCATAGGCTGTATAATAGATGTTCATAGCTCTAGGAAGGATTTGAACTTGATCTTGTGACTCAGATTTGTGCAAGACAATTGGTTGTACAAATAACAAATAAATCGTCAAGAGTTTCTCTCTTTTTTTTGGTTGTCCTTTGATTCATGGGAATTGAATTAGTGAGAGGCAACATTCCTTTGATTCATCTTGCTCGAGTAGCCTTCTCTTCGGACTCCCGTGTTGTTTAGCGCTGCAGTAGCTACTGGCTAGACAATTAGGTTGCTTTCCGAGGCAAATATTTAATTTCAGGAAACTTGCAATTTCTTCAAATCAAATTGATCCAGAAGAGAATGATGGAGCTCGTACGAATTGGAGTTAGCATCATCCAATCAAGTTGGAAAGTTGGATGACAGTTGAAAATTGAAACGAGAGATTGATCAAGAACAATTGCTCAACAAAATCGTCTATAAATTCAGACAATAAATGTAATAACTATTATTGCCCCAATGCAGCTAGGTTGAAGAGAAAGCTTTGACCATAAATCATACGGCTGCATATGGGAGAAACTAAGGCGGCAAAGCCAACAGTATGAGCTGAAGAGCAGGGCAAACAAACCTTTACTTTCTGCATTTGCACATCTATTATATGATGTTAAAATCATAACTCTGCAGGACTGTGTGCTCATTTTTGTTGGGTAGCTGTAAGCTGTTCTCAAGACATGTTCGAGAAATCGCCCTTAATCTGTGAGTCTAGCTTCCGATCATCTTTTTCGTAATATAGTATCAAGCCCTTGAGATCTTAAACAATGAGCAATAAGAACTTTTGAGTATAGTGTAGTATGTGGTTGGTTCATGTTAGAAGTTAGCAACACATTGTCCACACTTCTTATCTTGCTAGCAAATGGTTCAAATTCTAACCTCCAGTATGCCCTGCAGCAATAGTGGACCATAAACTCACTTCACTAGCGAGCTTATGCATCACTGTGTTAGACTCCCCCATCCCCTCTTGCAGAAGATTTCCCAATTTTAATCTGTGAACAATCTCTTTCAGGTCTACCAGTCTACAACCCGGCACGGTTCCTAGTCTTTTTTCTTTCATCAACAGTTTGACTCTAGTAACATCCTCCCATTTCCCTGCTACGGCATAAATATTCAGAAGCAATCTATAGTATGATTCATTCTTAGGTTCCATGTCAATCAAATAGTTTGCTATCTGTTCCCCCAAAGAAACATCTCCCACGAAGCGACATGAAGCAAGCAAGTTGATCCATACAACAGAGTCTGATGAAAAGTCCTCATTATCCTCGGGCATGTTCCTCAGGATTTCCACAGCCTGTTGAATCAACCCCACAGCAACATAAACATTGGCTAAACACCAATAATGGGCAAAATTTGGCCTCACAAGAAACACGTTAATCATCTCGTCGAAGTAATTAGTTGCATCTTTCAGCAGTCCTCTTCGGGCACAGGCACATAGAACACCAATGAAGGTAATTTTGTCTGGGAAAACTTCTCCTTTATCTTCATTTCGCCCTATCTTCTTGTCATGGCCTGTTTCCCCATTTCTATCTCGTAATTTGGCAGCCATTTCCTCAAATAACTCAAGTCCATCTTCAGGATTCCCATGTAGGCAATGCCCCAAAACCATTGCATTCCAGGTAACCAAATTACGATTCAGCATCCTGTCAAATACTCTACGTGCAACCGACACTCTCTGGCATTTGCTATACATGTCGACCAATGCTGTGTCGATAAATATGCAACACTTCACCAAAGCCCGGTACATAAAACCATGAACCGATCTTCCTTCATTCAGCCTAGCCGATCGACCACAGGCACCAAGAACATTCACCATTGTTGTATTGTTCCCTCTGATTCCTATCTTCACCATATTCCTAAACAACTTTATAGCACAGCCAGGATTCCCACCTCTCACATACTCACTAATCATCAAATTCCAAGACACAACATTTCTCTCAGGCATTGCATCAAACAAGTCATGGGCAGTATGTAAATCTCCCAGCCTTGCATAAGCAGTAACAATCGAATTCCAAGATACTAAATCCCGAGTCGACATTTCGTCGAACGCTTTCCGACTGAGCTCAATATCCCCACAACAGCCATACATATGAATCAAACTATTTCTCAAAACCATCACACAGTCAACCCCATTCTTGAAAGCCTGTCCATGGCACTTCCGTCCAGATGCCCCACAACCAACACTCGCACAAGCACAAAAAAGTGACAGAAAAGTGTACGAATCTGGCCGAAACCCATTACCAAGCCATTCAAAATACACGAGCACAGCCTCTAGAGGAACTTTGCTGAGAGAATAAGCCTTAATTACTCTATTGACACAGAACGTATTGGGAATGTTTATATGCCTGAAGATCAAAAGAGTGTAAACGATATCGCCAAACTCAGAGGCCTGCAATAGAACTCGGTTGGCCCAAAAATGGTGTTTAAAAAGACCTGAGGCAATCAAATGGCCATGGATTTGAAGTAATTCTCTTATGCTCTGACATGCTTGGAGAAGCGAGTGGCTTCGATTATGTGTAGGGGGATTTGGATTTTTGCCCTCGTATGTGAGATCTGGTTCTGGGAAAGAGCAAAGAGAAGACGAAGATCGATCAATGGATTTAAAGGGGAGAGGGTGGGCGGCGTGTGTGAAACGAAATAGGTGTCGTGTGGAAATCCTTGCCATTCATTTGCGGTACGACATTGATTTACTTGAACTGAATTCTTCTTCTTCTTCTTGTTCTTTTTCCACTTAGTTTCCGCCATTAACGCATATTCGTCGTGGGCTTGCAGGTTGAGGGTTGCCCTTTGGAGGCGATGGCAAATCGTTTGAACGGCGTTTGACGGCGACGTAGTGGAGAACTGAAGAAGAAATGGAAAATTTTTCTTTTGATAGAAATAACTTATATATATATATATATATATATATAGTTCATGTAATTTTTGGAGAAAGCTAGTAGTAAGATTAATATTCTCTTCCAAATCAAACCAATAAATTGTTCAAAAATAAATCTATAAAACATCTAAAATTTAGCCAATTTAAAACTAAAAATAAGTATAAAAATTGCCATTCTAACCCTAAAAACCCAAATACCTAGAGAATAAGATTAGTTTATTCATGCAAGTGAGCTTTCATATTGATAAATTACTCATTATTTTTTTTCAATGGTGTATTAGGAATAAAATTAAAGTTTGAAATGAGAATAATACCTTTATCCTCATCCATAAGTAGAAATCACGTGTCGACTATTATGTTTTTGACAATTAAGAGAGGAATATAAAAAGAAGAAAATTTTTCTTTAAAAAAAAAAATACAGTCAAATTTTTAATTATGATGAGTAAGAAGATTTCTCCCAATTAATTAGTAAGTATTTAGTATTGTTCTTCAAATGAATAGATATGAAATCTCATAGACTATCCATTTTTTAAAAAAAATATAACTTCAAGTGTTAAAGTATGCGTTAATGAAAACAAATTTAAGTTACAAAAAAAGAGATTATTTTTTATAAGGAAAAAAAGAGATCAGAATAGAATATAAAACATATTAACTTTTAATTAATTAATTTTTTTAAAAAATAATAATAATAATCGGAGTCTGCGACCTTCGTCCCCTACAGTGAATTTAAACCTTTCGAAGCAGAAATTCAAACCGCAAAAAATTGAATCCAATTTTCCTCGAACTTGAAAGTAAAATGGTGAGAATAAGCAGAGCGCTTCTGAAAGATGCGGCCTCTGGTCTGAGCAAGACTCTCACAGCGATCCTGGTCTGCCCGCTCTCCAAACAACCTCTTAGGTGATGATTCGATTTGGACTCCATAATTTTATGTCCTTCTCGTGAATTTGTTGTGCATTATTTGGTTTGATTGTGCGTTTTTGCTGTTAGGTATTGCGAGGCGTCGAATTCTCTAATCAGCGATACGATTGGCGTTTCTTTCCCTGTAAGTAAGTACATTAAGAGTATGTATTAGCTTGAATTGTGTAATGAGATGCATTCCAGTATAATTCTTCATCTTAAACCGTTTTCTGTTTTCATTTAGAATTTCCTTTTTCCATATTAGCTCTCTGGTTCATTTGTTTGACCATTTAGAGTGAGTAGCAGTGATCCGGCTTGTTTAACTAACGAAAGCTTACATTAACTTTTGAGTCATATTAAGGTCTAACTATTGATAGATCAAGACACTCCTTGGTTTGATCGATTTAGTGAAATCTTTCTCAATTTTGCTAGCGTAGGTAGTAAGAATGGCTACATTCCATTGGCCCTTGGGCTTCTTTTTCTCTTTTCTCCCCTCATTTGTGGGAGTTAGGCTGCAAGGCATGTGCCTGTTTCTGTTTTATGTTGTGTTTCATCCTTCTTACCTATGGTTATGTTAGATAAAGAGCGGAATTCCTTGCTTGGTGCCGAAGGATGGAATGATACTTGAAACTGATGATGCATTGAAACCGGAGGATACAGTTGAGATTCCTCGAGAAAAATGAGCAGAATTTGTTTGTGGGCGGGACTGGGTGGAAATTTTTGTTTCTTGAGCTGAATAACGAGAACAGATGTCAACATAATGGCACTACACTTGTATGTTAATGCTTATTAATCTCCACTTTTGACTTGAGTTGTTTCATTCCCCGAAAATTTCTGGCGATGAAATGGTCAGATTAGACCACTGGTCCTCCGTCCCTTTTTACTCTTTTTTAGCGATGAATTTGTTACGGAGAAACTGAACAGGAGAGTGTTCTCTAAACTTTTCTGATGAGAAGTGAAAATTAGTTAATTTCTTTATCTAGAGAGGTTCAAAATTTGGGCTTGCGCTCAATTATCTGAGTGTGATTTTAGACTCCAGAGTTGCTGGGTCATCCACAATTTCTCGCTGTTCACGGTAATATCATCTCCTTAACCTTCGGCCTTAAAATTCTATTTGAAGAGGTCTTTTTGCTTTGAATTATACTGTCCAAGTTATTTTGTTCCTTTTGGGGGTTCTTCATAAATTAATTATGAAGATAACATCGCCAGTCATCTCTAGCTTTTACTTATCTGGAAGCCATAGTTCATTGGTAACATCTCTTTAGGTCCCCAAAAATGAACTTTCATATTCATCTATCTAGTCAACCGTGTGCATTGTAGTTGGAACATACTGAGGACGTCAATGATTCAGTGGATCAAAAGAAAACATTACTTGTTTATAGTTGATTATATTTTCTGCACCAACGTACTTGGTTCGCTGATGGGAAAATTTGCTGCTTCATCTTGCATCAGTGCGCACAGTATTTCTTTTTACTTGTGTCTAGTTTCTGTTCACCTGAAAGTCATGCCCACAATCTCGTAAGCCTTCAACTTTGTTTAATGTTTTTAAGTTAGCATCATTTCTCCAAATCTTTTACCATTTATTGTCTCTAGTTTGTATTTTTTACCTTAGGGGAAAGGTGACTTGCATTTCTTTTTCATGAGACGGTGGTGTTTCTCTATCAATTTCCTTCATGAAATGAGTTATCATTTTATCAAGTTTGGAGGTTGTAGCTTTTTTTACACTCGGCATTGGACATTACAACACGGAAGGTCAAGAGTAATAATCTTGTTTAGGTGCAACCACTTCGTATTAGAAATTTGGGGATCTTCTTTTTCAATCTAACTACCCTTCCACCAGCTAAGTTATCTCCCCATTAAAGAACTATAAGCAAATATCCTTCTTACCTTTAAGTGGATGGGATGGTGTACAGGAAGATTGTCTCCTCCTTTTATAACTTCATTGTCCTCAGGTTCTATAAGGGAATCAAGGATGCATTATTCTGCTGCAATGATATTGAATCATGTGTTCAGCAGAGTGGCAAGGGGGTAGGTTGTGGGATTTTGGAACATCCAACCTTGGATGATGATTTGGAGAGGGAGTGGTGTTCTGTGTGTTTGTCAAAAGTAATGGAGGGAGAGGAAGCGAGAGTTCTTCCTTGCCTACACGAGTTTCACAAGATATGTGCGGAGAGGTGGTTCCATGAATGCCAACAACCGAAAACTTGTCCAATTTGTTGGTTTTGGATGAAAGATGAGGAGGGTCAACCAACAGAATTGCTTACTGAGGAGATGGTAATATGGTTCACTTCCTTTCATGTTGTTGGTTACTGAATTGAAGTGCAGGTTATCATTTTTTTTCTTTAAAGCAAGTGGAGTGGAGATTCACATCTCTACCCATGTGGTCAAAGATTGACATTTCTTTGTGCTACCTAGTACCTAAGACCAATGATTAAAATATCGATGTCGATATTAAGATTTTGATTGTACGGATATATCAATAGATAGATTGATAAAATATTAATATCAATAGATATTCTTGTAAACCATAAAATTTATAAAAATTATTTTAGTGAATAATTTAGTTTTTTTTCACTTCATAAAGAAGTTGTAGATCTTGTAATTAATATTTACTCGTTTTGATGGCTAATTGATGATATCTTATATGTTTCATATCTTTTAATATTGATATTGAATCCTTCGATTTACGACATATATTTTAATCCGTCACTTAGAGAGAGATGGAGAGAGTTCATGTTACATTCCTATTCCAAAGTACAAATAGTACTTAGTTTGGTGAAGAATTAAATATATAGCCGCAATCTTCCTTGTAAATCATGTAAATGTCAACAATTTTTCTTCATTTGTTTTAGATGTAATTTTGGAAGGCAATGTACTTGTCAATATTTCTTGATTTCAGACCTGGGAAGTTTCTCAAGGAAAGGAGTTTGAGCCCTAAGAAAGTTAAGGTCCATAAGAAAATCATTTCTTCCAATCGGTTGAGTTGAGCTAATGACATTGTATTTGCCTCCAATTGCTTCTAGAAAATTTCACAGATTACGTTGATCAACTGCTAAGAGTGAGTGAATGTTATCAGTTATCAAG
>JAOANK020000080.1:52063-67509 GCA_026257165.2 Telfairia occidentalis
CCATATAAATGCATCCCTCCACCACAAAAGGAACTTATGTTTAGTTTCTTTTAGTTTCAGTTTGAGTTTGAGTTTGAAATTTTTTTTTCTTTTCTTTTTCGTCAAGCAAACCGTGTCACTAACATCTCCTCACTTGGTCTCTACAACCCAAATCTATTTTTCTTTGGACTGGTCAAATGCAACAACCCAATTCTATTTTTCATCCAAAAGGACATGGGTTCACATCATAAACTTGGTCTAATTCCTTTCATAAGAGGAATGATCTGAACCTGCATTGATATTTACCTGGCCTGTACCATCATCACCAGACTGCACAATCAAATTTTCAAATGGCCTGCTATTTTGGAGTGCCTCAACATGAGCATCCCCCTGATCACCTTCAGAGCCCCTATGATTAATATTCTCTAGCGCAATACCTTGGACACCAGCTGACAACATATCCTGATGGGAACTTACTGGGCTTAATGGGCTTGGAACATTAGGAACTTGAGCAGAAGGTCGCATTATCCATCTATCATAATCATTTCGCCTCCTTACTTTGTCTCCCTAAAAAAAGTAGTTTACAAACAAAAGGATTAGAGAAACGTAATTTTAATATTTACTTGTCTATTCCTTTCACTATTATTACTATTACATTTTAAGCATGCAAATCTCTTTAAAAGGCTAGTTATGGAGCTGATGTCACTTATACCAGAAAATAAAATATCTCGAGACGACCCTTAAAATCTTCCAATTTCACATAGAGGAAAAGGCTAGTTGTGGAGCTGATGTCTACTGACCTTTACTTCCACAACTGTAGATGATTGCAAGGCATCCAATATAATTTGGATATTGTCAGTCAGAGATATAACCTGCAAAATAGTGCCAGCGAAGATGACATATTCTTGAAGGATAAGAACAGCACAAAATTATGCACTCTGGTCCACAGAACGGTTCATTCTAACTTTCATCTTTATAAGCTACGTGATTTAGCAATCTAAAAAGACCAAATGGCAATCTATTGACAGAAGACATGACCCATGACCTTCTCAAAATTGAACTTAAAGATGACAACTAGATAGTGTGCTCTATAATAACCCTCAACTGCATCTAATAAAAACCTCTGTCTAATTAGGCCTTCCGTATTCTCTTGGTGAGTCTTAGAAATGATATTTTAAAGGCTTGTCACTAAGCTGATGGGCCTAAATCCCTTGATGTCACTCATTATCGAGTCAACTTGACCTACGCATAAAAATACAAATCCAACTTAAAAATGTCCCACCGCCCATCCGTAGATTCATTACCATCATCAATCTAGAATTTTCCTGTCTCGGCGTGAACATTTACATTCATATTCTACAGCAAACACGTATTTGACATAAAATTCTTGCAAAATAAAACATGCGTGTCATATTAAACTAATGTCTGGAAAAGCTCATATTTCATGAAGCCTAAAACAATGTGGTGACATGCATGATTGATGAAACATGGTTCATAAAATGAAGGGAAAATGAAAAGACAATCTTACGAGGAAGCTGCAGAAAACCAACCAAAGAAACATCCATACTTGAATAATAATAGGGTAAAGTGTAAAATTTCAGCCTCCTTGTCCCATCAGACCCAAAATCTATTCTAGACGCCAAAACTATGCTGCTATAAATTGATTTATTTAATCAGATAAATTAGCATCTCCAATACCAGAACCATTATTTTAACTGTGCAGCTATTTCAGTTTCAATTGATGCTATTTTCTTCAATCATTTGCCCTTTTTTTTAGATACACCGTTGACACTGTTAATAAATCATACATAAATAAACTTTCCAAATTCGGACTGACTATTGAATATGGCAACGTGAGCTGAAATACCAGGGATAAATTTACATTAACTACTAAGTCTAGAAGCAAAGAGAAATAGAAGATTATTCTTTTAGTAAAAAAGTTGCCCTGATAATTTTTTTGATATGTTTCTGTGTTCTCTAAGTCTACTCTGCTTACATATAATTATTGTCTAATTTCTAAAGCATGATTTGATACATATGTCTTGTATTTATGTAGAAGTAAAAGAAAACAATAACAAAAAATATATCTTCCCAACATTTTTCAAATTAGTAAAACAATATAAAACAACCTGAAAAAATTACTCAGCGAAATGACATTTCAAAGCAATAATTAGAAAACGCACAACACAGTAGAAAGTAATTGGCAGTTCCAAGAACGATTCCAAAAATTACATTGGCAGAACTTTTCTTCAAAACAGTTCAAAAGACAGTAGAAAGTAAGGGAAAACATTAAGAAAAAATGTCAATAGTTCTTAAAGTAATTGCAGTTTTAGAAATCATTCTGAAAATAGTTCTTTTGAAAAGTATTTACAGGGAAAAACATGCAGACAGGCCAAGAGGCAGAAAACTAACAGAAAAATGAAGATCGTACTGTCATCATAGTAAAGAAAAAAATTAAGTAAACAGTCTTTCTGAAAAACGTAGACAAACATGGTTTTATCGTGAAATACATTAATAAAAAACTAATAAAATAAACAAACAGACGAAAAAAAAAATCCTCTAATCAACTCACCTTGTTGAAATTTGCTATTAGTCTAATTGGAACCCATCCATCTTCATTCATATTCTGCCTCAAGAAAGTATCTTTTATTAAATTCTCACCACTGCAATTCACAAATATAAGGTGCAGTCACCATTAAAAAGCTTTCGAAATTCTCAACACCCAGACAAGGATGATAGGAAACAGTTAAAGCTAGAGCATGAAAGATACCTGAAATAATATTCTATTTGATTCACTATCTTAGCATACAATTGAGTGTCTGGGGCATGAAAAAACATTGCATTAGGTGGTATTGGAGTGACAAAAGGTACACCTCTAAGAGCCTCTGGAGGAGGACCAACATATACCATTGGAGGAGCAAAATCTGCAAACAGTTTCAAGCATTTAGCAAGTTCATGTGATAAAAAGCATGAAACCTGACCAAAAAAAGGTGTAGAACCTACCAGGGAAGGGTATGGGACCCCCAATAGGCCTCATTGGTGGAGGAGAAATAAAGGCAGCAGTATTAGGAGGCGGAGGAGGCCTAATAAACCTTTGAACAACTCTATGAGGCTGTGCATTGAAATTTCGATTTGAATTCCAGTCTTGATTACCATGATCATGATCACGTCTAGAACCATGATTATGATGATGGGAACCATCCCCACGTGGATGTGGAACACCACCACGGCTCCGAAATGAATTACGTGGTTGTTGATGACCATGATCATTATGTGATTGTGATGCAAATTCAGTTCTCTGTGTCTGATCCTTTGAAGAATTATTAAGAGTTGTATCAATTACAGGACTAGAAAGAGCAAACTGTTGGGGGAGGCCACTATTATATGAATTGCTAGAACCATTACGCCTCATCGATTTCTGACGTGAGGTCATTGGATGATTAAGAGTTGAATCAGAGCTAAGACTCGCACCATTATTACCTTCTTTGTTTGATGAGGACGACAGAGTTCCAGTCCCCTATGAAAAAAAAAACACTCAGCTAGTGCCAGAAAAAGAATTAGGAAAGAGTAAAGACTCTCCTTACATTTCTGGTAACAAAAAAATAACAACTCTACGTCATTATCTCTGTTGTCTTTATTTTTCTTCATAAGACAATGAATTTCACTGTTGTATGAAATTTACAAAAGGGAAGATTCTATCTCCTTATTCAACAAGGAAAATATGCAAAGAGTAGCTCCATGGGGAATTTGAACCGAGAGTTTATCCTTTTCCCATGCTTTTTCTTCACGAGAACATAGAGAATTGACCAAAGCTATCACGCAATAACAAAATAAAATATGTGCAAGAGTGACCAATATTCTATTCAATACAAATAAAGATATTAAGTCAATCTATAACCAATTTAATGAAATGACTCTTGTTACCTCCTGTAGTACACATTTCTAGTTCTTTTCCAGACCTGTTTGCTAGGAGTATCAGCATAAAAATATGCCACCACAACCCGGTTAATGTTTCTCAGCCTATCCAAGATACTCATAAAGTTCATTCAAATTTTAACATTTTTTCAATTTATATGGACCAACTTAAACAATCTTAGAGACAGTTGCTTGAATCTATTCCACTCTAATTCTGTCATTTAGGTTAAGAAAATGGAAAGAATTAGCTTAATCATAGATTACAAGAAACTGAATCAATCAATTTTTAGCACGTGTTATTAACAAAGCGTTCTTCTTCACAACGCCGACCGTAATGAAAACAAATGGAAAGAACAGAACCTGCAATGCCGCGCCAGCGGATCCATCCCCTAAACTTTTAAGTGAATCCGAAGATGCTTTGGTTGTAGTGGCCTTAGCGGACTCCGATAAAGCAGGCCAAGAGACAGCTCCCATGACAGGCCCAACTTCAGCGCTTCCATTAGAAAGCTTGTTCCACGCCGGTTTCTTTCCGGCATTCCCACTGTCCAAACTCTCACCCACTGGGTCGTCTGCCGCCGAAGGCGAAGGCGAAGAAATCGATACCAGTTCAACAACAGCCGCCAGATTCGAAGGAGACGATGGAACGGCCGCCGCAATTGCGTCCAACTCACCCCGAACAACCTGAGTCCAAGGCGAAGATACTGTGCGCCCGATGGAGCGGCGTGATTTGGGGCTGCTGATGTTTTGACGAGGAGAATGATTTGGACTCGATGCCGTCACCGAATTAGAATCAGATAAATTAGCAGCAGCCATCATAGATTATGAATTAGGGTTTCTTTCAGATGGAAGTCCCTTGATCGACCGAAAACAGCAAAGAAAAAGGGGAAAAAAAAGAAAAAATAGTTAGCAAAAGAGATCAAAATCTTTGGAAGAGTTAGTAGATAGCTGCTAAGAAAAGAAGAGAGAAAGAAAAGAAAACTGAAAAATAATCTAAGAGTTTTCAAAAGCTTCAGCGATCGGATCGCAAGAGAGAAAGAGAAGAGACGTAGGTCTGTTGGAGAGTGGGAAAGAAAGAGGTCTCACTCTCAGAAACAGAAGTCTCTCTCTCTCTCTCTCTCTCTCTAAAAAAACGTTTCTTTTTCTCTCTCTCTTCTTGAGGAATACTTTGTCCAGGGTTAGTTTATAGTTACCTGTCAAATTACCATAATACCCTCGCTTCCCCGCGTGCGCCGGTATGGGCTTTCGTACGACGGTTCTGGCCCATATGGAAATAAACCTTTCTTCTACATATCAATTATTTATCTTTTTTTTTTAAGCAAACTTTTCTTTTTTTGTTAAATATATATTATATTTATGATTAATTATACAAAATACTCTTATACTTTTTACCTAGTTTCAAAAATATTCTTATTCTTTCAAAAGTTTCAATACTTACCCTTCACCTTTGTTAAATGTTTCAAAAAATATCTTTCAAGAAAAATTTAGTTCATATATTTGATAGAAAGTTGACATGTCTACTAACGTATGAACTACATGAATACAAATTAGCTTACATCACAGTTTAAGTGAAAAAATATAATTTTTCATTTGTTTTTGCATGCATTTTTAAATGTTGATTTTGATTTTTTTACAATATTTTTTTTTATTTTAAAGCTTCAAATCAATCCTAAAATGCTACATTTTTCCACTGTATTAAACATAGACTGTTTTGTATTCACGTAATCTATATGTTAGCAAACACGTCAACTTTTTGTCAAACATCCAACCAAGTGATTTTTATTTTTTGAAACATTTAGTAAAATTGAAGGATAGTATTGAAACTTTTGAAATAATAATGATATTTTTGAAACAAGATACAAAGTATATAAGTATTTTGTATAATTAAGCCTAATATTTATACAAAATAACTTTTTAATTGGAAATTTGCAAATGATCTTTTGCTAAATTTATTGTCCATTATTTCACTCATCTATGGTTCATTAGTGAGTCGTTGTAGCCTTTAAAATAAAATTAATTTTTAATTTATGAGTAATATTATGTGCACAATAAGTTGTTAGGATGTAATTAAAATATCTAATACTTTAATCAATAACAATACAAATCAATTTGAGTAGTTTGGTGGATAAAACATTTACTATCATCGCAAACGTCCATAGTTTGATCCTTCAACCTCTCAATTGTTGAACTAAAACAAACAATACAAATGTTTAAATAAAGAAAACCAACAAAAATTAATATCATGCATGGTTTTTTATATGTTTGCATTTTTTTTTTTGTTGTTAAATTTTATTAATGGTATATTATATTTTAAAAATTATTTTAAACACGTGTAGTTTGTAAAATCTTTAAATCAAATCATTCTATTTCAATTCTAATGAATTTTGAATGTGCACGAAGTGCCCAATTGAGAATCCTATATCTTTTATTAAAAGGAAAAAAAAAATTCTTTGCTTACCCAAAAGTGGAAAGAAAAATAAAAGACTTATAAGAATCCTCATCTATAGGTATCTTTTCCTTCTTTAATATATACTATTATATTTTTTCTTCCTTTCGGACAAAAACACTGGTTGAAGCCAAGGTGGAGTTAAAGAGGAGCAAAAGTATTTAAAGCCAATTTTGATATTCACAAGTTTCTTTATTGAATAAGTCCAAATTTCACATTGATTATACTTTGAATAAAAAATTAAAAAATATATATATGTGTGTGTGAGAATAGAAATTAAAACTCACAACCTCTTGGACGGATTTACCAGTTGAACTATACTCAGGTTGACATTACATTTTGATACCCATGCCTTTAAAAATGTTGTTTTAGGCCGTATTCTCAATATATGTAACCATGTAAAATCTATAATAAATACAGTATAAATTAAAGATTGTTTTTAAAATGTATTTTAGAGACGAACATAAGATATTTGAATGTATAACAAGCAAAGTAAAATAAATATAAAAATGATATCCAAATAGTTAAGGGTAAATAAAATCATATGATACCATAAAAAACTAATAGCATTTCAAAGTTTTGTACTGGTGCTAACAACCAGTTCTGTGCCTGATCACATTTACAAATTGCAAACGGGAGTGATCAGTAACAATAGTTTTTTGTTTCCTTTAAATTTGAAAAACAATATAAAAACATAAAATCTGAATGCTTTTTAACTCTAATATGTTCTGAAAACTTTGCTTTTATTAAATTTTTAGACCCAAAAAGAATTTTAGCTCATCTATGGTCATTTTCACAAACTTTGAAAATAAGAACAATATGAAATGTGATTGAAAAAAGTTTTAAAATTACTATATATTAAGTGAAAGGTTATATTAAATACATGTACTTGTACTTTGCTTTCTTACTATTTAATTTTGCTAAACATTTCAAAACTAAATTTTGTTAAAAATTTTACAAAGAAAAATAAGGTCACTACCAATAGGTGTCCTACGTGAAAGCTAATGGAAAGCTGATGTTGAATGATCTTAATCGACAAAAAGTTAAAGATGACATTAGCAACCACCTCTTTTTCTAAAAAAAAAAATTTTAACAAAATTTTGTTTCAAGAGTAATTTTGTAACATTTAGCAAAGTTAAAAATAGTATTGAAACGGTTGAAAATATAAAAGTATTTTTAAAACAAAGTATAAAATACAATGATATTTTAAATAATTTAGCCAGAGTGAAATATTTTTATTAAAAAATCCAAACATATATAGGCATAGATCACTAGAAATTCGGAATTTTTTTGTTTCTAATAACGCATTAAAAGAAATTGCTCCAAATTCACTAAAATAAAATATTTCTAGATGAAATATCCGTCCAACTATTTATAGAAACATACAACACTTAAAAAAAACTCCAAAAAAACAAATTAAAATATGTTTTTAAACGAAAAAAACTCTAACAAAATGTTCAGTAGATGAAGCAACCAATTTTTAGAAAAGATGCTGGCTATGAAATGCATGTTCCAAACCCTCATTCTTCAAACGTGGTTCTGGAAAAAAAAAAAAAAAGAACAAAAAAAGTTGCTTAAAAACATTGAGACTCGAACAATGACACTTGGAAAAAAAAAAAAAAGTTCAAAACAAGATGCGCCAACCACCAACCCGTATTAACAGTGGCATTTTATGCAGTCAAATATTCAAAAAGTTGCAAAGTTATTCCATTGACATTTATAGAGCAAACGATAAGTCTTAAGAAAAGAAGGGCAAAAGAAAAAGGTAAGAACGAAAGAAAAGGGCCTTCAAGATGGAGCAGCTGCGGATCAGCATCCAAAGAAAGAAAGTCTTGTCTAGATTAGCCATGAACAAGATCAGATCAGCCAGCAATTTCACTTCTTTTGCAGAACCATTTTGTCTTCTTCCTACAACTCCAGGTTCTCTGCCTCCGGAGATATAAAAAGAAAAAACAGCTATGGTGCAGGAGCACAGAATGGGGAAGCAAATCATGATTCCCAACAGTTCACATGCCATCATCAGGGAGAACCAAAAGGACATAAATTTAAGTAACAAAGGCAACATCCCACAAAACCACAAGTGGATCCCTTTTAGTCGCCGTTAAAAAAAACAGTTGGGTATTTTCTAACCTTTCAGAATTGTTTGTTTCTCTTTTTCACCTTCATTTTGACTCCTTATTCGCCACGGTTTGCCTTCTTTACTCAGTCACACGAGAGAAAAAAGATTCATCGTGCATCAAGAAGGCCACCAGATCCTCTAGTGTTATAAGTTATATCCTTAGTCTCTACTACCCACATTTAATTTTTTTTCCTCATAAAAGACATGAGCTTCAGCATTTACAAAATCTAATTCCTTGCAGAAAAGGAGTGATTCAAACCTGTCTCATTATTTAGTTGACCTGGTGGCAGACTGACTGTTAAAATTCCAAGGTGATCTACTTTGCAGAGCTTCAGCATGAAAATCACCCTGACCTTCCGTACTGCTATGATTAATAGTCTCAAACTTGATACTCTGAACACCAGCAGCCAGCATATCCTGACTGGAGTTTGTTGAACTTATTGGAGCAGCAACATTAGACGTTTGAGATGCAGGTAGTATTATCCATCTACTATAATCATTTCGCCTCCTTACCTTGTCACCCTAAGATACAATAGTTCAAATACAAAATTAAAGAACGTGACTTTTTTTGCCAAAAAAAAGGTTTAAACTTTACTTCTTTCTAACTTGTCACATTGTGAGCATGAAAACCTCTTAAAGCAACTGTGGGGCCCAATAACCCTTTTCACGACGTGTTTTAACAAATATAACCATACAAACGTAGACCAAATCCCAAAAGGGGCTCCCAGTTAATCCACCCCTCCGTCCTCCCCCAAAAACACAAAACTCCCCATTGCCACTTTCAACACAAGAGAAAGTACTGCTACAATACTGAATAACCCCCAAAACACAAAACTCCCCATTGCCAATATAAACATGAGAAAGTAGTGCTAGCAAAAATAACTAAACAAGTTAAGAATCCATAACCAACCTGTACTTCCACCACAGTGGATGTCCGCAAAGCATCCAATATCACCTGGATATTGTCAGTTAGAGCACGAACCTGCAAAAGAGTGTCAAAGACAATATAAAAATCCTTAGCAGGAGTGTACGCAGCTTCATTCACATGATAAGCTCTCTCTACTAGCATCATTCCAATTCAAGAAATCCAAACTATTGCCAGCAGAATTCATTTCATAAGATTTATAAAAGGAAGCTATCTGATAATAGTCATATCTCTTATCCAAAAAACAAAATAGTCATATCATGTGGTTCTTATCCCTCAACATAGCTAAGCCTTATATCTAGTGTACATTAACCCTATCTAACATATCCTTATAGAGAACATTCTATCCTAACTTTGTTGATATACACTCACATGTCACAGCATATGTACCTTCATAAAAGAAATCTTGGGAACGGGCAAAAGAAAAACCTAAATGATTCATTAAACAAATGAATCAACCTCACTTCGAGCCTTCATGGGAAGTGGCTAACTAACAATAAAGATTCTATTATTTGGGAGCTTGGGTCGCTGAGGTACTTTTTCCTCTTGGTTTTTATTCAGCTACCTCACTAAGAAACTGTAGAAGACCAAGTGGCTTTGCCTAAACACTTGGCCAAAGGTTCCAAGGTTAAATTGTCTGTATGGGGCCTTGTTATTGATGGCATAAATAAACAGTACCAAAAAGAGGCACCCCTGTACTATAAGTGTGTTTATGCAAAATAGCCTTGAAGCTATTGGACAACCCATTTTGATATCACTCGAACGGAAAGCTAAAGCTTTGTGGCTAACTACGCTGAAGACTGTTCCTTGAAAGTTTGATTGGGAGATGAATAGAATGATGTTTGATAATTCTTCCAGATGATTTGAACTTTGGGACTTCGTTAAATTCTTGAGTTCTTAGTGTACTCTGTTCTAAATCCTTCTGTAATTATGATTCTCTTATAATTTATGCCAATAGCAGTAATTTGTTGTATTCTCCCTTGACAGGCAGCTGTCCCACTCCGTACTTCTCATATATTTTAAAAAATTGTTTCTTCTCAGAAATAAAAGCGTTGCAAATAAATCCCCAATTCCTACAAACTCTAAAAACTGTGGCAATAAGAATGATATAGTAAGAATGAAAACAACCTCGTATAATGATGGGAACATAAAAGAACAAGTATTAAAAGCCAGCTGCAAAGAGATGACAATTACATTGCATTTAACAGAGGCAAATTTTTATGGATAAATATACAACTAAGATTTAAACATTAGAACTCGAGGACACAATTGTACAACCTAATAAAACAGATCGAGGTCAAGTAAGGTCATAACTAAACTTTAATAACCTATGTTGCTGCGTTGACAAACTATGTATAATTGTTGTTTTACTTAATTAAGCCTCAAATTGGATTGCTTTAGATAAAGACTTTTCAAACTATCCAACTTAATGCTTTTTTTTTTTTAATAAGACACTATAATACATATTGAAGGATGTCCTTATGAATTCTCGGTAGTACTAGTAAGTTGGGATGATTTCTTGTCACCCTCCCAATTGCAATTCCTCTATTTGTGGAAGATAGATACTGATCTATTTCCTATAAAAGAAAGTAATAATAATAAACTGACATCTTCAACACCAAAACTGATATATTAGCTCTACCAGATATTTTGGATCTCCATTAATATTATTTTCTTTCATCATTTAACATGAGTAGCCATGGAAGTTTTTTCATCTTAATAAGATCAATAACAATTTCATGATAACTGTTAAATTAGAATAACATTCTAATCAACTAATAAGTCTAGGAATTATGGCTGAACTATAGCAACGACTTTCTCATTTCCTAATGTATTTCTTTTCGGTAGATTGTGTTTACTAAGAAAGTATAAAAGCTAAGAGAGACCGATAACAGGAAATTGGGCACCATACTATCATTCAATAATAAAGACAAGTTGGGTTAAATACAGAAAAAGATAATAAAAGAGTAGAAATTATGCAATTATCATCAGGAAAATAAACAACAAATAGAAATTTAAAAAAAAAAAACACCAGCTCTCAACTCCCTTAATTAACCCACCATTTTGAAGCCAGCTATTAAATTAATCGGAATCCATCCATCTTCATCCATTTTCCCCCTCAAGAAAGTATCTTTAATTAAGTTCTCGCCACTGCAATTCACAAATTTAAAGTGCTGCTGTTAAAAAACTTTCCAAGTTTCAACTAGACAAGGATGATAAGAAAAACATAAAATTTAGTATTCCATTAATCATATGTGACAAGAAAGATACCTGAAGTAGTATTCTATCTGATTGACTATCTTAGCATACAACTGAGGGTCTGGAGCAGGGAAAAACACCGCATTAGGTGGTATTGGAGCCACAAATGGTACACTTCCTGGAGGAGGAGGAGCTGCAACATATACCATAGGAGGCACAAATTCTGCAGACAGATACAAGCGTGAAGCAAGTTCACATTATAAAAACCATAAACCTCACAAAAATAGTGTAGCTTTTACCATGGAAAGGTATGTGACCCCCAAGAGGCCTCATATGTGGAGGAATAAAGGTGGCAGTACTGGGGGGTGGTGGAGGCCTTATATATCTTTGAACAACTCTTTGAGGTTGTCCATAATTTCGATGAGGATTCCAATCATGGTTTCCACGATCTTGGTCGCGCCTAGCACCATGATTGTGATGGTGAGAACCATCACCTCGTGGATAACCAGAGCCACGACTCCTAAATGAATTGCGTTGATGTTGATAAGTATGATCATTATGTGATTGTGAGGCAAAGGTACTCCTTTGAATCTGGTCCTTAGACGAAGGATTACTTGGAGTTGTCTCAATTATAGAACTTGGAGTTGCCGACTGCTGAGAGACACTACCATTGTACGAATTTCCAGCACCACTTCGCTTCATTGACTTCTGACGATAAGTTGAAGCAGGAGTTGGAGTTAGAGTTGGAATTGGGCTTGCACTACTAAATTCTTTCTGTGGTGAGGATGGTGGATTTCCTATCACCTGGTCACATAATGCAGAAAGATATAAGTGAGAAAGATCAAAATAATTAATAACATGCATTCGTTAGAGCAAAAAATTTGAGACAATAATAACCAACTATCAATAAATTGACCTCGCATCTGTAAATGATAAAAGAGTGCTAACAAATCTAGCAAATAACCATGTATGTCATTCTTTTTTATAAGACCATGTATGTCCTTGTTCAACAGGGAGAGTACAATAGAGCATTGATGCAACATTTTAATGTGGAGATCACCCCCTCCCTCTGTTATTCATAAGAACCAAGTAAAATGATCAAATGAAGAATGCAATTATATAGGACCAAGAAGGTAGCAAAGTTAGCATCGTTTAGTTTTATCGATAAAATAAAATATTTCTTTTTTTTTGGAATAAAACTAAAACTAAAACAAACAATGGAAATAATATAAAATATTTCTAACTCATGCTACCTTCAATCAACAAACAAAGAATACCATCAACTGACTTCAATAACCCTTTTACCCGAACCCTAACTTGTTCCAAAAGTAAACATATTCTAGCCTTTCCCCTGTCTTCGACTGACAATGAATACAACAAATGCGTGTGAGCGTGTATCAGCCCAAAAACACGCCGGCACAAGTTATCTTCGTCAGCGTGGCTAATATATACTGAAATAGATCATTCAAAATAAAGCATTCGATATAAAACATATTCTGGGTTCCAAATTAAGAAGAAAAAAAATAGAGACACTCTAAATGACCACGAAGACTACTGCAGTTTAAAAATCTGTCAAGAATCAAGACCCAGTATGAGCAATTGAATATCTAATCTTTAACAAAACTGGCCCTAAAAACTACGTTACAAGATGAAGGGTCAAAACCTGGCATGCAGATCCATCAGCTGATCCCTTCGGCGATTCCAAAGACAATTTGGTTGTGAACCGAGTGGACTCCGATAACGCGGGCCAAGATACAGCCCCCATGACAGGCCCTACCTCCGCAGCCCCATTAGAGAGCTTGTTCCAGGCGGGCTTGTTTCCCACATTGGTTTGTGACCCATTACCACTCTCTGATCTCTCTCCAACTGATTCTTCCGGAGCCAAAGGAGAGGGCGGTGAAGAAGAAGACGAAGAAGAACCCCGTTCAACTATAGCTATATTTGATGGAGAGCGGGGAACAACTGCGGTGATTTCCAACTCCCCACGGACAACCTGGGTCCACGGTGACGACACTGGGCGCGTGGACCGACGTGATTTGGGGCTGCCGACGTTTTGGCCGGAGTGACGAGAATGCTGAGCGCCGGTGGCCGTTGCGGGATTGTTGTCAGATAGATTAGCAGCAGCCATAAGAACCAAACAGAAAAAAACAACGAGCGAGTTAGGGTTTTCCGGGCCCGAAGTCGACAAGTTAATCGACTAGCAAAATGGGGAAATGTACAAAAGCGATCAAAAATTTTCCCCCAGTTAAATAGCTGCAATCAAGAATCAAAATAACCGGAGTCCTAAATGTGAAGGGTTTCCAAAAATTTCAGCGATCAGATCGCAGAAAGCGAAAGAGAAAGAGAGAGACGAAGGTCTTGTTGGAGACTAGGGAGAAGGGCTCAGAACCAAAATTCTCTCTCTCTCTCTCTGAAACGGCCTCTCTCTCTCTCTCTCTTTCTCCCTTCTTTTGGTTGCTTCCCACTTGAAACTCTTTTAGGATACCTTGCCCTTCGCTGATTTGGTTTATGGCTGCTCTTGTACGATTACCGTAATGCCCTCATCTGCTTCTTGGGCCGCACCCGACCTCTCCCTCGGGCCCAATTTGAAAACCTAACAACTTCTGTTTTTATGTCTATTTTGTTTTAGTAATTAATATTATAAGTATAACTATTTTATTTCTTAAAGTTTCTTTTTTTTTTTTAATCCTATTATATTTTTTAAAGTTCACACAAACAATTTTTATAATTCTTGCTCTCAATTATTTTTAACAACGATTTAAATATATTCAAATTTTTGTTTGAAAAGGTAAATATATTCAAAATTTTAGTTTGAATATTGGTTACCTAGAGATCGTTACCTATTAGCGATTCATACGTAAAGGCTGCAACTTTCGAAAATCGATCAAATGACACTCAATAAGGATAGCGAAAATTTTGTGCGTTCATCTACCCCATGAGGGAGAATTGGTTTAATTTTTTTTTATGGTTTTCTTATTACTCTGTACAGAAAAAAATTATAAATATTTATACATAATCATAAAATATTAACGTGTGTTGCATGTGTGAGAATTATTTTCTAATTTTATCTTTATATTTGTTAAAATAATAATAATAAATTAATGAATAACTATATTACGAAGAATAAAATTAAATGATTAACTTGATATGTAATGTTATTAATTTCAAGTTCGGTTCGCTTAAAATAATTAAATAAATAATTGTTTAAATGGTGTAACATTCAACAATCAGTGGTAAATTTAATTGTGTCAATTCAGGTGTTGTAGTCAATTTAATTCCTTTCTTAGTTTGATAATTCTATTTTTTTTAGTACGTTTGATAATTCTAATTACATTTCCGTCATTAGTTTGGTAAATTTAATACCTTTTTTAATAGGGTAAGTTTCATTTTGTCAAACTATTATAATTGTAAATAATTGTAAATTGTAGTTTTTTTTTTTTAATTCACACATATAATCAATTTGGTATAAAAAACCAAAAATGAAGGAAACAATTTGTTAGCCTTCATTTTTTTTGTTATATAATTTGCAAAGATTAATATTGCATTTTTTCCTATGTTTACTTACTTTAATATAATATTTTTCTTTTACTTTTTTATGCTTTTAACCATGGATGGACAAAAAACCTAAAAACACCCACTCATAGAGAAAAAAAAAAAAAAAAACTTTATTTCCCATGCATTTACTTGAAATAAATAACAATAATATAAAATACAATGACTTTTTTAATTCACACATATAATTGTTGTCTTATTATTAAATAATTAGACAACAATTACATGCTTATCATGATTTTATTTATAAATAATATCTATTTAGCATACAATAAATGTATAAGATTGAGAGACACCTAAATTTATTTGGCAAC
>JAOANK020000080.1:74101-90414 GCA_026257165.2 Telfairia occidentalis
TATATATTTTTTTAGTTCAACAATATGTGAGGGTGAGAATTCGAAGCCATGACCTTTTGGTTAAAAAAATATGTCTTGACCAATCGAAATATGTTTGGTTTGACTAACATGGCTAACAATAAATGTAAAAAGTATTTTTTAAGCAAAAAAATATTTAAATAATTAAAAAGTTATAGGTAGTTTTTAAAAATAAAAAAACAGTGGAATAGTTTCAAATTAATTATTCAATTTTGAATATGCTTTAATCATATTTTGTCAAAAAAAAAAAAAGAAACAAAAACACGTAATATTTATAGTAATGGGCCTAGTCAGACCCCTTTAATACCTGGGCTAAGCCCAACTTGTGGACCATTAATGGGCTTTTGGCATTCCGGGATCGAATCCGGTTATTGCTCCGAAACAATGCTCTCATGTTTGGTAAATGGTTATCTCTTAGTCATGTGAGGGTTACAGTAGCGCCGCGTCCAAACATCGGGCATAAAGATAAGCCCTAGAAGCCTAAACCCCGTCGTCAACCTCAGACCATTATCACTGCGTTTCACCAGTTGCAGTGCGTACTACCGTTTATTTCCGGCCGGTTTCGACGCAGAGGCGAGTTGGCCGCCGTCATGGGCTCCAAAAACTTGAGTAATTCGAAGAAGAACAAGAAAAGTAAAAACAAAAATAAGAATGAGAGAAACGATCTGTCTTCGGTATCGGAGCAAACTAGCATCGGCCGTGATCGAGACAAGAAGAAAATTATTACTGACGCGCGGTTCTCGTCCGTGCATTCTGATCCTCGGTTTCAGAATGTTCCCAAGCATAAAGCAAAGGTCGCGATTGATTCGCGATTCGACCGGATGTTCGTAGATAAGAGGTTTTCTTCGTCTTCCGCTCCATTGGACAAGCGAGGCAGGCCAAAGAAGCATAATTCGGAGAATCCGTTACGTCATTATTATAAAATTGAAGAAAAAAGTGAAAAGGATGAAGGTGACAGCGAGGAGGATGTGGAGGTGGAAAAGGAGGAAGAGGATGACAGTGATGCTATTAGTGGCGATGTTGAGGTACTGGAAAAGAATCAAAGTTTAGAGAAACCTGATTCAACCAGTGAGTTGGAGGAGTCTGAGTCGGAGGATGATGATGCAGTGACTGGAGAATACGACTATACTACTACCGATACGGATGAAGGTGATCTCGAAGAGAGTTATGGCGATGAAACATCTGAATTGCCGGTAAATATATACTTTTTTATTTATTAAACATAAAATGGTCGCATCTTTCCCATTTTGTTTTTGCTTTTGCATATATATATATATATAATATATTTTTGGTACCAATCTCTATGGGTCTATCTACAAAGTACAGAGGACGAACTCATTACTTAGATTTTTTTTTAATAAAAAAAATGAATGCGCACATATACAGGGTTACTTAATTTTGCATTGTTGGCAGTCAGTGTCAGTGGTCTGATCTTAGTTGTGTAAATTTGGCTGCAATTTTTGAAGTTATCACTGATTCTTGTATTGACAGGTGGAGAATATTCCAGAAATTGACAAGGAAACTCACAGGCTTGCAGTTGTTAATTTGGATTGGAGGCACGTCAAGGTATGTTGTCGTGGAATGGTGTTTTTATAAGAACGAACTGTAGCTTCAAGCGATGTAGCCATTTTTTGGATCATGGTAATTCTTTCAGGATGAACCAATAGCCTTCTTGGGTAATGTTTATCCTGGAAATTATTCATCTCAGCCAAGATCGGCCGGGACCTGAATTTTGTTCTAAATAACACTTCTAACCCCATCTTGAATCATCAGTTAGTTCGTGCTGGCTTTCTATTTTTTATGTACCTAAAATAATTTAGGTTCAAGCCTTACCACTGTACAAGGAGTTAATCGAAAATCATGTAACTGATCAGGAATCTGAGCAAAAGAGAGGTCGTACTGGGTATTGTCTGCATTGACGTAGTTATTGTGCTCAATATTTTGGTTTGGCTGTTCTTAAGGTGCTATCCCCTGAATGAAAATGTTATTGTAGTTAAGGAGATAATTTATATGGATTTATTTCATTTTGTAGATTAATGAAAACTAAAAGGAATAGTGAAGTCTGTATTGATTGGCTGAGACAGGGAAAGTTCATTCTGCTGCTCTATTGGATATATTTTAATTTTCAGAGTCCAGCATCTTTTCCATTATTGCCCATTTGTAAGTTGAAATTGTGGTCGATTAGATTTCAGTTTTATCGTCCAAGTGTTCTTTTGCAATTCTTGTTTGCCTTGTTTCGTTCACTGGAATGACATCTTTATGTTGAGAAAAATTCCCCACATTTACATGTCAATGTAGAGTAAAGTTACAGTTGTTTTCTTGGTACAAGCCTTTACCCAATTCACGATGCTTGGATTTGTAATAGGAATTCAATTACCTTTTTAAACATGAACCGTCTCTCACACACTAATTTGCAGTTTATTGCTGACTTGCGATGATGATATTCTATGTTTACCTCCTTACCTGTACTTGACTTGGTTAAATCATGTTATGTAGGCTGTTGATTTGTACGTTGTACTAAGTTCATTTCTCCCAAAAGGTGGACAAATATTGTCTGTTGCAGTCTATCCATCTGAGTTTGGGCTTCAACGAATGAAAGAGGAAGAATTGCATGGTCCAATTGGACTGTTTGATGATGAACAAGAGAAAAATGATGAGGACGATGATGAAGAGATTGACAATGAGAAATTGCGAGCTTATGAATTGAGTAGGCTAAGGTCTTTTATTTTGATGCTGCTGCTCATATTCGTATTGAAAATCACTTGTAGTTCATTTTTTAAGTTCTTTTTTTACTATTGAAGATGTTAGAATCTATATTTATTTAAGATGTACAGTGTGCTGTGCTCTTAGGAGATTGATGTAATTATTAAATTTTCTGGATTATCTCTCATGAAGAAATGGTGGAAGGCATGGAAGTATATTCCATAGCTGGAAAAACTTGACTTGATTTAATTTCTTAAATCTTTCCCTAAGGTGGATGGGGATATTTTGACAATGTGAAGACAAAATTCTGGACATTGTCTGATGCGAAAAATAATTTGTTGCAGCAAACTTCATGCCCTGCCTAATAGTTATTTTAGATTTGTACTAGCTGAGTAATCAGAAGTGCATTGCACATGTAATAAAGACTTTGTTTACTTGATTTCACCATCAGGTTTAGTCTGGTCTTGGTTGAATCAAATGCATGCTGTGACTAATATTTGTAATATCCTGTAATGCTGCCAATCTCTCTTTTAATCATAATAGCAATTTGCCATCTGTGTACAGGTACTATTTTGCTGTGGTGGAATGTGATTCTATTGCAACAGCTGATTACCTTTACTCAACATGTGATGGACTGGAATTTGAAAGGTCATCAAATATGCTTGATTTGAGGTTTATTCCAGACACGATGGAATTTAAACACCCTCCTAGGGACATTGCTACAGAGGTTTGTATATTGATCATATAATGGTACCTGTCTTCTTTGATATTCATTGCGAGTGGCACAGATAATTTTTTCAGTGTTGAATATCATATACTCAAGAATAGTTCTTTAACGCATGTAAAACATAATGTGAAAAATTAGTCGAACTCATAATAGGACCAAAAAATTGATTTCTGTTTTAGTAACTTACAGGTAAGTTTGATTTGATATGGATATCAAAATCTTTTATTTATATCCAGAGATTTAAGGCAAACTGCGTAACTAAAGAAAACGTATTTGTCTTTAACATTTGATGACTGAATCTTCTTTGTTTTTACAGAATAATGAAAATTGCATTTTAAATCCAAGATGACAAGTTTTATATAAAAATATATATCAGTGAGTATTGAATTCAAAATTCAGTACAGTAAAAATAACTGAAGATGGAGTCATGTATTTATTCTTAATCTGGCTTGGAATTCTGAGGCTCGACTCAATGGCCGTGGTTGGGACTGCAGGAGCTAGTATTAAGAGAGCTTCAAAGTAACAGAAGGCACGCTGTTTAAGGAAGTATAGAGAAGATTAGTGTCCATGGTTATATTAGCTGGCTAGGATTTATATAGAGATTGGTGTTTGTTTTCATTTGAAGGTTACTCCATTAGGAAGGAAGGAGGAATCAACAAATCAAAAGCAGTTAACTGATCTCTATACTTATTGCATAAAATATGATGTTAATGTCTCATTAACCAATTTTTTTGTATAATTTGTGAGAAGTAAAGTCAATCTTCTCGTATTGACTCAATATGATTTTTGTTATTTGTTCTTGGCTTAAACCTTTTCCTTCCGTTTGTAATTGCACACTATATAGAGTTCATTATGTGGTGCGGGAAAGGTAATGGGAAGAAACTTATAGGATCTCATCGTTTATACCTCAGGCACCTTCAAGTTATGAGGTTTTGAATTTCCATACTCCAGCACTGCAGCATACTAAAATCCATCTTTCTTGGGATGAGGATGAACCCCAAAGAGTGAAGGCCTTGAAACGGAAATTCGATGCAGATCAGGTTTGTGCTCAGTGATGCAATTATTCTATGTAATATCTGAAAAGCATTTCAATGTTCTGTGTTCAATTTCAGATGAGTTTTCTGTACCTTTTGGCTTGCCAACCGTTTACGGTAGCTTGGGTTAAATTAGTTAGACTTTGAGGCCTGTCCTGTATGCATTATCGTTTCTGTTTTGTTGGATTTTGTTGCTCGATGTATATTTAAGTAATATATCATAAATTTTGTCAAACTTGTGTATGTTTGTTAATTTATCTAATAACCGAGTAACTGAAGTTTAAATTATAAATATTTATAAAAAAATAGGTAAAGGCTTAGTTTTTCTGAATTCCACACCTGTCAACCTCTTGTTAACATTGATTTTGATTTAGAATTTCTGATTGAATATGTGGTATGAATAGTAAGAATCAGTCACCAGTTCCTGCTGAGAGATGTGGACATATGGATTTTGATGTCATGAAGATTGGAGACAATCATATAATCTTTTCACTGCTAGTATAATTTAAGGCTCAGTGGAGCAGTTTCTCATTCAAAAAAGTAAAAAAAAATTAAGACTGACTGGAGATAATGATCTATTCCTTTCCCTGTTTATTGTACTCCTCTACTGACAATATTTTTTGCCTATAGCTGGCTGATTTGGAGCTCAAGGAATTTCTGGCATCCGATGAAAGTGAAAATGACGACGAAAGTGATGATGGAGCGGAGGACGAAACAGACAAAAAGCGTAAGAAAGGAGATAAGTACCGTGCCTTACTTCAATCTGATGAAGATGGTGAGCAGGAAGGTGGTCAGGATATGGAGGTGACTTTCAATACTGGCTTAGAGGATTTAAGCAAGCGCATCCTGGAAAAGAAGGATAAGAAATCAGAGACATTGTGGGAGGCTCATCTTTTGAAAAGACGCGAGAAAAAGAAGGCTGCGAAATATAAATCCACACACTCATCAGATGATGAAAGCAGTGACACTGATAGAGAGGTCGGTGAAGATGCAGACGACTTTTTCGTTGAAGAGCCTCCAGTTAAAAGAAGCAAGAAGGATCCAAGTAAAAATATTAAAGACAGGGAACATGATGTGGATAAGGAAGCGGAAGCAAGCAGAGCAGAGCTTGAGTTGTTACTTGCTGATGATGATGGTGTTGAAACTGCTGTCAAAGGATACAATTTGAAACATAAGAAGAAAAAGGGGAAGGAAGACATTGCCGAAGACAAAATACCCACTGTTGATTATGATGATCCGCGGTTTTCAGCTCTCTTCAATTCATCTCTCTTTGCTTTAGATCCCACAGACCCTCAATTCAAAAGGTAACTCAAATACTTCAGAGAACTATTAATATACAAAGATTAGAAAGCATCATTTTAGATCCAATTCCAAAACATATATGACCATAACATCCTTTTAATATCATTCCAGCGCCTCATATGAATTGATCAGGTGATCGTGCCTTATCCATTCTCGCACCTCATAGGAACATTTTAGTTCGCTCATGGTTCTGATATACTGTTTGCAGGAGTGCTGCTTATGTGCGTCAAGTAGCATTGAAGCAGCAAAAGGGTGACGGAGGCCAGTTAATGAAAGGCCTGCATACGGAGTCTTCCGCGAAACAGCCTGCGGCGTCTGGGGAGGACGAGGCGAACAACGACATCCCTGTTAAGACTGAGGGAGCTTCCTCAAAGAAGGAGAAGTATGAGCTTTCATCGTTAGTTAAATCAATTAAAATGAAATCAAAGCAGCTTCAGTTGCAATCTGGTGGTGATAAGATGCCAAAGAAAGATGGAAAAGAGCGGTTGCGAGCAATCGAAGAGGAGCTGCAACCGCCAACGAAGAACAAGATAGTCAAGAAGAAGCAAAGAAAAATGAGAGTCACGGCGGATTGAAGTCCCTCACCTCCATGTTCTACCATCAGGTTTGTTAGGATGAAGAAAGCTTGGGGGTGCTGGTGAGCATATCCTTACGCAGCGATGGTGTATTTTGTTTAATTTAATAATTTAGAGTTAGTTCTGTGTTAATTTAGCATCTTGCCTTTTTTTTCCTTTTTTTTTTTCTTTTTGAACTGTCAGGATATACAAATGAAATATGGCGCTATATTATAGTTTTTTTAATACAACAAATGTGAAAATAAGTAGATGTTTTTTTAATTGTTAAATTACATTCAAACTACTCAATTCTTGTTCAAAATGTAATTTTTAAATTTCTTATAGATCTGTTCAATTTTGAGCATTTATCACTCCTATCCCACATGGGCGCCATAGTCTTCAAAATATTCAACAAAATTGCCTAATAATTGTGTTTAGGGAGAAAGAGAAAAAAAAAACTGTAAAACCACACGAAACCCCCTAATAAAAGGGCAAATAAAAAAGGAAGAAATATATTCGGTAATTTTGATGAACTCCCGATTGAAATATATTCGGTAATTCATTAGAATAACATTGATTCACAAAACCCAAAGAAGACGAAGCAATAATACTGTTTATTTTTTTTAAACTAAACAAATAAAGAAATAAAACTGCTTCTTTTTCAACATTTATTTTGAGAATAAAAGTAAAATACAGCAAATGAATCCGAAACTACAGGATGAACCCAAAGAAGAATCAAAGTCAGACAACAGCCAAAATTGCAAGAACGGTAACAATTACACAGCCAAGTGGATTCTTCAACCGCGTTGCGTCACCCGTCCCAATTTTCGGCGACGGTTGAGATCTGTTGCTTCCCTCTGGAGTAGAAGCGGCCGGAGGAGATTCGCCGGACGGGGGAGACTCGCCGGGCGGAGGAGACTCAGATGGAGGGGTGTCGCCGGAATGAGTGGCGGCGCCATTGTCGTAACCTGGTTTTAAGAAAACAGGGTCACTGAAACTGCACAAAACCAGAAACACGGAGACGAGCTTCAGGTCAAGAAATACTCACAGTCAACTTCCGTCCAGCCCAACACCATCTTTTCACGATTGAACACAATGCGATAACCAGTCATGAAGTTCTCTGCAAGAAAACAAAAGGCCTCAGATCATAAGCTTCTTCCACCATCAACTCAACACCACTAGAACTAAGAAAAAAGGACAAGATAATACAGCTTCATAAATTAGATGCAGTGACGGGCACTCACGTCCAATTAGATTAATATCAGTGCTTTTGAGAATGCCTAGACAAATAACATCTCCACCATCCTGAAGCCCACGAAACCCAGATCAAGAAAAACAAGTGAGAGAAAGCCATGAAAGCAAAGAAACAAGTCCGAAAATTTATTTTAACTGCTCGCAGTACCCACATCAGTAGAAATACCGAAATAGGGAGCCGTGACGCCATAATTATCGCCACCCTCCATCGTAAAATTCAGTCTCGGTTGTTGAAAGATGCTTGTTCTCATACTGCATGGAAACACCGAGTGGGAATCGGAATCGGGAAATCCTTTGAAAGGCAAAAACTGGTTTCAGAAGCTATATTATCAGTTACTTACGGAAGTTGGTAGCAGTACTCAAATGGGAAATCGGGATCAAATGTAAAGCGCTCTAATTCTATCGCTGCATCCATCTGCACAACAATTCTATACGTAAACCAGAGATCGCATAAAATCATATGGAAATTCTCAAGAACTGAAACTGCAGATAGCTTACTTTCTCAGTAATAAGAGAGTAAATTGGTTCGGTCAGGTGTGCAAACGAGGTACCAGAGTCGAAAATTGCAGTAAATTCAACATTGGTCGGTTTTCCTATCACAATTATCTGGATGAAGGTGACATTATAGGATGGACTGCCAACAAGAACAAGACAATTCCGTTTGAAAAACCAGCTTCTCCAAGAGAAACGAAGGTCAGAAAGTGAAAAGTTCTTACAAGTTCAGCATGGGATTGAAGGGTGTTTCTCTCTGGCCCGATGTGCCTATGTCTCCAAAATGGATCCTCCCAAGACCATCATATCCAAAGCACATAGAGAATGAATCTGAGGTAAGCCCTTGGCTAGCTAAGAAGCTTGGAACCGATATGTTTTTCATGCCAAGCCCAATAAGACCATTGGCAGCTGCTCTTTCTGCAAATACACCACTCCGGATCTTACCGCACCTGCCATAAAGTATTTTAGTACATACTTTTCGAATGAAACTAAAAGTAAAGTCACGAAAGTTTACGTTCAAAGTGGACAATATGATGTTGTAATAAAAATGTGAAAGGCTCCATCATCCTAAATTCAATCTATGAATGATCTCGAGAGAAGTCTAAGTTAAACGAAAAGAAATCTATTGAGAACGAAACAAAATTCAGCACAAGGTAATATAATTCAGAGGATTTTGATACAGAAAGATGCAGCAGAATTCACCCAAAAGTAATCTTAGCATCGACGGGTTTGAGGTGAGAATCATCGGTGGTGAAGTGCAATACGTCCTCTACCAAGTATCCAGCGGACGAGGCATTGGCAGACAGGTAATGATTTTCGTAAGGACAAGTATTTTTGGTTGAAGAGCATTGGCCTGCAAGCTCGCACAAAGGGCTGCTGCAGGAGACATTAGCGCTCGTTTTTGAAGCTTTGGGACTGTAATGATTCAACTTGAACTGTTGAAAGATGAACAAAGAAAAACAGAATCAACTAATTGATATCAGCATCAACTTGAAGATTTAGAATCGTTTGTTTGTTTTCCATAGAAAGTACCTTTCGGCCATTTGTTGTGTTCAAATAAGTAATACAACTGCTGCATTCACAGGGTAACCAGAACAAATCGCTCCCAGTGTCCAACGCCACTAAGAAAGGTAACCCCGGCGTTCCGACCGATACATTGGCGTAGTACAAACTGAAAAGCCCCAAACAAAAGAAAACAAACCAGAGCAATTCAAGCAAGGCATTCGAAAATGAGAAAAATTAGAACTACTGAAGATCTTTGTATACTCAAAAACAGAAATGGAAAGAAGAAATTAGGGAAATGAGCGAAGAAAATAAGGAGAGCAATACAATCCCAAACTGTAGGCGAGGTAGGTCTCGTTGCCATAAGCGAACGTCAGCGGCGTATCATCGTCGTTAGTGGTGGCCAATCGGCGGCCGTGAACTAATCGATCGCGGTGGACCATTGTGGCATAATATCCAGGGCTGTGTTTCTCCGGCAAACCTTCTGAGCCGAGAATGCCCTTGATCGAATCCGAAAATCGATGGTGAATACTGAACTGAAAGGAAGCGGCCTCGCAGCTGCTCAGCAGGCCGGAGAGTAGGAAAACAGAGAAAAACAGCAGCATTTGGGCGCCGGAAGTGAACGGCCACGCCATGGACGCCGATTGGAGGACCTGAAAACATGGAAGGATTTGAGAGGGAGGGTTGAAATAGAATGGGAAGGAAGAAGAGGAGTTGAGAGTTGAGGGATTGAAGGTGAAGTAACATGAGAAGATGGAGAGAGTGTCAGAGTGAGGCGTTGAAATTCTGAAAGAAGATGAAATTGTGGACTCTGCAGTCAGCTCATCAAAGTCAAACGTAAAAATACACGAACAACATCCATTTTAATTTCATGCGCGTTAAACCATATAAATGTGGTCATTTTTACTTTTAAAATTTTGTACATTTATCGTTGAAAAATGTAATTTCATCTACGTTGAATAATAAAATATTAAATATATATATATATATACGGTATATGCATTTGATATAAAATTGATAAAATTTAAATAAAAATCACTTTAGAGCTTTTTTTTTTAATTTGAAAAAATGGTAAGGTTTGGTAGAATTATTTTATGGTCAATTTTGTGAATTAATTTAACTCAAGTTTTTACAAAACTTGATTTTTATTAAAGGAGTGAATTTTATTTATTTTTTACTTTTTTTATTCATTAAATAGTAGGTTAATTAGTGAAATTTGAATAAAAGTTAAAAATTGCAACCGTTAATGAAATTAAAAGTTAAAGGTCAAATTGATACAACTTGTCAATTTTAATGGTAAAGGTAAGAGAAAATCATTTTTTACCCTTAAATTTGGCAAATTGTATTAATTTATCATTCTAAACTTTCAATTTCATCAAATTAGCTCTTAAACTTAGATAAGTCTTACAATTTTATCCTATATTCCATTAATTAATCCACTAGTTCTGACAATGAGCAATGTAAAATTTTAAAACACTCACTAATTTCTATGAATCCAAGTTTTGTACAAAATTAAATTTGATCAATGAATAACTATAAAAACTCACAAATTTCAACAAAAAATTAACTCTAATGTCGTTTTTCTTTTAAATGAATTTTGTCCAAAGATATGTTTTATAATTTGATTCAAACGCTTTTAAAAATACTTTTTTAACATATTCCTCAAACGATATATTTGACGGTAATAAAAATATAGGATTTAGACATTTGGTTTGGATTTTAAGCACTCAATCTATTATTTTCTTTTTAAATTTAACATGTGAGTGTGGAAATTCAAATTCATAATCTTTTGATCGAAGACATATGCTTAACAAATTAAAGTAAAGTTGACATAAAATTTATAATGTAATACATTATACATTTATATTTAACAATTGAAAATATAATACGTACAACTAGTTCAATTATTTTAACCTAAGATAAAGTGTATGATTAAAATACTTTATTTATAACTTAAAGCAAATTTATAGATTGAATGAATATATTTGTCAATGCTCGACAGATTAATTTTTAATGTACAACGACGTATATGATTGAAATACCTAATTTATAACTTAAGACATAAAATTTATGGATTTAATGTATATATTTGACAATTCTAAAATAATTATTTGCACAATTTTATTTTGTATTTATTTTTCATTTATATTTGCAGAACATGGAACGTGGGAATCAACATAGGGAGGTAAGGGGATACGAAACAATGACCTATTGGTAAAGAGATCTGTCTTTAGCAAATTGAGCTATGCTCGATATAGTACTGGAAAATCATTTTGCTTGTTAAGAAAAAGAGGTATTTTAGTCTTCTAGCCTACTATCCCACATGGACATCAAACTGCCTAATAATATTGTAAGAGAAAAATTAAATTTAGGTTTAAATCTTATTCTTGGTCCCTGAACTTTTAAGTTTGTTCAATTTTGATTCTTAAATTTTGTTCCTGAACTTTCAGATTTGTACCATTTTTGTTCCCAAATTTTTAAAATATATATTTTGGTACTTAACTTTCAAAATATAATCATTTTCATCCTTACTATATAATTTTTTTTGTTTCATATTTATTTGTCAAATGCTCATTAGCATACTTATATATATATTTGAATATATGGACTAAAATAGTTACTTTTTTATAGTTCAAGGACCAAACAAACATTTTTAAAGTTCAAGTACAAAAATGAAATAACTTGAACGTTCGGAGACCAAAACAAATATTTTGAAAATGTAGGGACCAAAATAAAATAAATCTAAAGATTCCGGATCACTTTTTTTTTAGTTCAACATTTGTGGGAATGGGGATCGAGCCATCGACCTCTACGATGGTAGTACATGACTTTATCCACTGAGCTATGCTCGGATTGACATCCATTGATCAAACTTAATGTTTAGCAATGCTTGATTTTATTTAAATTGGTAAATTTACATATATTTTTACGTTGTTTATTTGTAAAATTAATAGGTGAAGCTTTAAATTTTCAATATTGATCTAAATTTAGGGTATAATTTGATGAAACTAAAAATGTAGTGTGAAAATTGATACAACTTGACAATTTTAAGTTATACAAATTGATTTTTTTTTTCTTTAATACTTGTTAAATTATAAATCTGGTTTCAATGGTTTGGGCATTATCTCAATTTGATCACTATGGTTTTAAAAGTTTCAATTGAATTTTTATGATTATATCTTAGTTTTAATTTGATTCCGATAGTTTTAAAAGTTTCAATTTGATGTATATAGTTTAGTCAAATTTTACAAATTCATCATGCTGTTAACATATTAACACAATTTTTTTTTTTACAATTGAATGAGTTAATGTTAAATATTTAAGTAATTGTGATATTAAAAAATAATAATAATAAGTAATTGTGTTGATCAACTGTTTAGGGTTGAGTAAAAAACAGAAGGAACTTTGTAGGCACTTTAAGTGAGTAAAACATATTTGTACTTACAAAAAAAAAGTGCTTAAAACAATTTTTAATGACAACAGCAGATTTAACCAAACGTAAAAACCAAATTGAAGTTAACCCTCTTTTTTAGTTTTTATTTTTTTAAGTTCAACAAAAAAATCATAAGCTAAAACTTTGCTCAGTACTAAGTTTAAAATTTAATTTCTTTAATAAAGGTATGAATTCGAATCTTTAAAAAAAAAAAACTTTTTTTAATTTTATTAATTTTTTTTTAAAAGAAAGAATATGTAGGAAAACAACACAAAACTCTCTAATAAAAGGCAAATAAATAAAAATAATAAAAAAGGGCAAATAAACAGGGATATATATCCAGCAAATCGGTAAACTTGGATCGAACCAATATGTAATGTCCTTAATTTGAATAACATCGATTTACAAAACCAAACAAGAGGATACAATAAAACAGAAAACTGGTTTTTCTTAAAAATTATTATTTATAAGATTAAGAATAAGAATAAAATACAGAAAATAAGTAAAAAAACTACTCGATGAAAAAGCCAGAGAATAATAATCAAAGTCAAACCACAGCCAAAATTGCAAGAACGGCAACAAATACACAGCCAAGTGGGTTCAATCGCGTTGCATCACCCCCAATTCTCGGCGATGGTTGCGTACTGTTTCTTGGAGGGGAGTCGGCGGGCGGAGGGGAGTCGGCAGTCGGAGGGGAGTCGGCCGTCGGAGGAGAGTCTGGCGGAGGAGGAGAGTCGGCCGGAGGGGAGTCGGCAGGAGGAGAGTCAGCCGGAGGGGAGTTTCCGGAGGGAGTGCCGGCGCCATTGTCGTAACCTGGGTTAAAGAAAACAGCGTCACGGAAACTGCACAAAACCAGAAAAACGAAGAGGAGCTTCAGGTCAAGAAATACTCACAGTCAGCGTCCGTCCAGCCCAACACCATCTTTTCACGGTTGAAGATAATGCGATAACCAGTCATGAAATTTTCTGCAAGAAAACGAATTTAGAAAAAGAAAACCCAGAGATCACATAAGCTTCTTCCAACACTGGAACTTAAAAAAAAGGCCAATTTAAATGGATTTGTGAATTAGATGCAGAGATAGGGGCACTCACGTCCAATTAGATCAATATCAGTGCTTTTAACAAGGCCTAGACAAACAGCATATCCACCGGAGTTCTGATACCCACAAAAACCCAGATCAATAAAAGCTCAAAAGATTGCAGAATCAAACGAGAGAAAGCCATAAAAGCAATGCTCTCTGTTGTTATCTTCTTATCTAAAATCTGAAAACTAATTTTAACTGTTTGGAGTACCCACATCAGTAGGAATACCAAGAAACGGGTCCGTGGTGCCATAATTATCTCCACCCTTCATCGTAAAATTCAATATCGGATGTCTATAGGTGTTTGTATTTGGACTGCACATATAAACCGAGAATGAATCAAAATCTTGAAATCTTTTGGAAGAGAAAAACTGGTTTCGTTCTATGTATCATCAGCTACTTACGGAAGTTGGTAGCAGTACTCAAATGGGAAATCAGCACCGAATGAAACGCGCTTCAATTGCATCCCTGCATCCATCTGCACAGCAATTCTATATAAAAACCAGAGATCCCATGAAATCATATGGCGCTTCCCAAGAATTCAAACTGCAGATAGCTTACTTGCTCGGTAATAAGAGAGTAAGCTGGTTCAGTCAGGTACGTAAACGAGGTACCGGAGTCGAAAATTGGGGTAAATTCAACAATGTTGGATTTTCCTCCCACATTTATCTCAGTGATGGTGACATTATAGGACGGACTGCCAACATGAACAAGACAATTCAGTTAGAAAAACCAGCTTCTCCAAGAGAAATGAAAGGTCTAAGAAATGAAAAAGTTCTTACAAGTTGAGCATGGAATTGAAGGGTGTTTCTCTCTGGCCCGATGTGCCTGTGTCTCCAAATTCGATTCTCCCAATACCATCATATCCAAAACACATGGAGAATGAATCTGAGGTAAGCCCTTGGCTTGCTAAGAAGCTTGGAACCGATATCTTTTCCATGCCAAGCCCAATAAGGCCATTGGGAGCTGCACCTTCTGCAAATATACCAGTCTGGGCCTTACCACACCTGCCATGAAGAATCACACATAAGCAACAACAAAACAAACTGCAGATGCTTTCTGTAACATGGTACTGTTAACATTCAATTTCATTACGAAGTGTTACAAGATCACTGAACTCCCACGAAGCAAAATACCACCTCTCTTCGTGCAGCAGTGGATAAGTTTCCATAGTCGAAATATATATAATTGGGTCATTGCATACTATCTTAAACTAGCATTGATTTTGTATATGGCTACTTTGTTATCTTAACAGAAATCCAGCACAAGAAGATACAATTCAAAGGACTTCGATATAAAGAGATGCTGCAGAACTCACCCAAAAGTAATCTTCGCATCAACGGGTTTGAGTATTGAATCATCGGTGGCCAAGTGCAAAACGTCCTGTACCAAGTACCCAGTGGATGAGGTATTGGCAGATAGGTAATTAATTTCGTAAGGACAAGTATTTGTGTTTGAAGTGCATTGGTTTGCAAGTTCACACAAAGAGTTGCTGCAGGGAACACTTGTGCTCGTTGTTGAATTTTTTGGACTGTAATGATTCAACTCAAACTACAGAAACCATAAACAAAAAACGATCAACATCACTTCAAGATTTTGCATCGTTTGTTCGTTTCAGAACGAGAAAATACCTGTCCCCCATCCGTTGTGTTCAAATAAGTAGCACAACTACTGCATTCACACGGTAACCAGAACAAATCGCTTCCAGTGTCCAACGCCACAAGGAAAGATAAGGCCGGCGTTCCGACCGATACATTGGCATAGTACAAACTGAAAAACCCCAAACGAAAGAAACCAAAACAGAGCAATTTAAGCTAGGTAATCGACAAAGAGACAAAAAATCAGAGCAGTAGAAAATCATAAAGTACTCAAATCAGAAATAGAGAAATAGAGAGAGAATAAATTAGGGAAATGGACGGAGAAAGAAAGGAGAGCAATACAATCCCAAATTGCTGATGAGGTAGGTCTCGTTGCCATAAGCAAACGTCAGCTTCGTACCATCGTTAGTGGTGGCCAAACGGCGGCCGTGGACTAACCGATCACGGTGGACCATAGTGGCATAATATCCAGGGCTGTGTTTCTCCGGTAAACCTTCAGAGTCGAGAATCCCCTTTATCGAATCCGAAAATCGATGATGGATACTGAACTTAAACGAACCGGCTTCGCCGCTCCTCATCCGGGAGAGGAATAGGAAAACAGAAAGAGACAGTAATAATCGGGCTGCGGAACTGAACGCCGACGCCATGGACGCCGATTAGAGGATTTAAAAACTTCCCGGGAAAGAACCAGAGAAATCCGAGAAAGTGAAGAAGACATGGAGGGATTTGTGAGGGAGAGTTTAAATAGAATCGGAAGGAAGAGAGGAAAATTTGACGGATTCAAGGTTGAAGAAGATGACAGAGAGAGAGAAACAGAGGCGTTGAAGTTCTGAAGAAGATGAATTTGTGGACTTTGCTGAGAGAAGTCAAACGCTCGCCGGGAAGAAAAATATATTAATATATAATATAATATAATATTTAATCTTTTTTTCTTTTTGGAATTTACATTGTTCGGTCCATGAAGACTCCGTAAATCAAAAAAATGGGCTGGAAGTTTCACATTTCTTAAATGTGCCCAATCGTCATTCGAAGTTGAAAATTCTGTTCCCATTTCACCATTCCATGGAGTTATTTGAATGGAGAGTTTTAATTTTTTTAATTTTATTTTTAATTTT
>JAOANK020000080.1:91497-106692 GCA_026257165.2 Telfairia occidentalis
ATCTCTAATATCTGTATAAATATTTATGAAACGTAAATAATATCTTGATTTTAATTAATATAAATACTAATAATAAGAACTAAATTATATATGAATATAAAGTAATTCAGTTATTGTTTAAAACAATTTTTATAAATCTTCTAATTTACACAAATATCCGTGGATGTCCGTCAATATTTTAATCCTCAGTTTTATGAAAATTTAAAGATGTGTAAAAAGAAGATAATGATGAACATTCCATTTATTAAATTTCATCATTTAGTTTACATTAATCAAGAATAATTTACTAATTAACAACAACGAGTCTACTTGATGTTGTTTTTTAATAAATAAATAAATAATAGTTTTAAATAATTATTTTAAGCGAAATAGTCAAACTGAAGTAAATTACAAGACAAATACCTAATCAAATTAAAGCATCTACTAAGGTCGCACTATTCCTAGTTTAGATACCAATGACCACTTCTTTAAGAAATTTGAATAGATCAATTAACAAAAATTTAAACCGTGTTAGATTTTGTGGACTAATTTCAGATTGGCATACCATTTAAAATAATTGAAATTCATGGGTTAATAACGTTGCATCAATTTATTGTTAATGTGGAAAAAAAAACTCAATTAGTTAAGACATATGTTCTCGACCAAAAAAGTTGTGAGTTTAAATTCTCACTTTTACTTGTTGAATGGAACAAAAAATAATTGTTACGATCATTGTCTCATTCTCTCTTATTGTGTTAATAATTATGTTTGGATAAGTCATGACTTTTTAATCTATTATAATTTGAACAGTTTTGATCAAACCGAACATTACTTAATTGGTTAAAGCATAATCTCCCAAATCAAAAGGTAGTGGGTTCGAAATTTTCATCCTCACACGTTGAATTCAATGTATATAATCTGAACAATTGAAAATAATCCCGAAACAATTTTGTTGATTTTATGTGAAATTGTATTATCTACTTATTACTTTAATTTTTATCATGTAAAAATAAGTATTCATATTAGAAATAATGAATTAAATATGACTCTAAAAACAGAACATCAAAAGAATACTATAAAACAATACAAAATACACGATGGATTTAAACATTTTTGCTTCTTAAACTTTTTAATTTTTTAATCTCTAAACTTTCAAAATTATTATTTATCATTTTTTAATTCAAATATATCATTTTGACCTTTACTATTATTTTACTATCATTTTTTGCCTCACCCAATTCCTACCCCAACCAACTTAACATTTATTACACTATAAATATACATTTTAAAATCACGTAATTCATTAATTTAGAATAAACCTAAATGTTACCAAATCATAATAAGATTTAGTCAACCCAATTATTCGAGCATAGTTCAATGAATAAAATACATTTTACCATAGTTCAATTCCCCACTCTCGAACCTGTCAAAAAAAAAAATCTCACTCTCACTATACTCCAAAAAATAATAATAAATAAAACGATAGAAAAAATTTTCATCCATGTCAATCTGAGCATAGCTCAGTAGATAAATATATGTACTATCATCGTAGAGATCGATAGTTCGATCTTCATCCTCACAAATGTTGAACTTAAAAAAAAAGTGTTTCACTTAAAAAAGCATTTTTGAACTCAAAAAAAAAAAATCATCCATTTAGGGGTGAGAAATTGAAATACAGAGAATAAAGGGACAAAAATGCAAAAGACAAAAAGTACAGTGGTGGATTTGCGAGCGAAGAGTGGCAAGGAACGGGGACGTTGGAAGCGGTTGGTGAGGCCGTTGACATAAGCAATACAAAAAGTTTTTTTTTATAATATGCTTCAATATGGCTGGAATAATTATATTAAATTAAATTAAAGCACACTAAAATATGTTAATTACAACTTGGCACGTACCTGGTCATCTAGCAATTTGCATCTAAGCTTCCTTATTGCTTCAATCATTTTGGCCTTAGTCAATTTCAACGCTTCATGGCAATACTGTAATATACTATTAAATGATTTGATAAAATATTGTTTGAATGAATCCTATCTCATCGTTCCAAGCAAACTTTATCATAAATCCAATTCATCGATTGAGAAAGTTTATTTCCAAAGCTATTTTTGAGAATAATAATACTCGTCATGTAAGGCTGATTTCACAGTTTGTTTACCAAATAATTAAAAAAAAAAAATTGCTAGAACTGCCTTAAGAAATGTTATAATTACACCCATCAAAGTTTTTATATGAATAACCTCCCCAAAGAGTCTAAAATTTTTGCTTAAAAACCCTACCAAAATAACTTTGTTAGTGGCTGAATTTAATAACAATAAGTTTATAATTTTGAAGGTATAATTTCAACATGACCATAGTTTAGGGATAGTTTAAAGTTTGTGATTCAGGTTTTATTAGGTTTAATTTAGTTTAAGGTTTATGATTTAGATTTAATTTTTAAGGTATAATTTCAACCAAACCCATAGTTTAAGGATTTATGCATTTTTTATGTTGTAATTGATGAAATCATAACAACAATGATTTTATAATTTTTGACAAATTAAAAGTTTGAATGCGCAATTATAACAACTCTTATAGTTTAAGAATAAATTTCACGTTTTTTCCAAAAATACTAAAATTTGCACCTAAAATTATTCACTCACACAAACTTGATTTTTTTTAAGAACAAGTAACCACCATGAGTTGGTAAGCGGTCATTGTAGCAAGCGGAAAATAGTAGAACTCTCGCAAATGTCCTGTGAGATTAGTCACGATATGCACGAACTAGCCTAAACACCAATACGATATTTTTTTTAAGAAAAAAAAAACAGTTTGAATGTAAAGGGTAAGCAAAATCACAAGGGATAATGGGAACGGTATAATAAACTTGTACGCTATGCAATACAATCTTACGCTATTGAATTTCAGAATTCAACGGATTGGGATTCCTTATCAAACGATAAATTCCAAAGACCTGCGACTATTGAATCATCAAAGTCTTCCATGCAATGCAAATACAAAACAAATGGTATTTCTAAAAAAAACTTCATGTATAAACACCAAGTAAAATGCAAAAATGTTGAACTCAAAAAAAAAAAAAAAATCAACTGCAAAAATGGCAAGTGAAATGGAAGTTGCACATATAATAAATTATCATCTAGCTAAATCAAATACAGAAGAACTATTACATCAGAGAGGTTTTAAAAAAGCACAGGACTTGGCTGCATATCGGTATCCAGAAATCTAATTTAACAACTAAGTTTTCTTTTCTTCAAAAAATTAACTAGTTGTCGAATTTTTAATGTTCTAACATAACGATATGCAGTCAGATATTATTCTAAACAAGGTTAAAAAATTGGCGAGAAAAAGAGTAAGACCCTGACAACTGGAAAGAGAATAAAGGAAAATACATAATCTCACTGCAACCAACCAAATAGGTTCCAAATCAAATTCAGTTCAATTTTTCCTCAACTCTCAAACTCTCAAATTGATGAACCTTGAAGCCCGAAGAGAGTTAGGCCAATGGTTTGCAATGATTCTAATAACTGGTCTAAGAGTAAATTCAGTAATACTTTATACGAAGTATTTTTCTGGCATGATAGATTTGAAACAAGCACCTATCAATGGACAAAAAGAAAGGCACATGTTTCTATTGGGCATTCAGATTAACATCTGTAACATTCAGCAGAAAAGGTCCAACATAATTTTCCAGATAATTTATTGGTTCTAATTGTAAATAAAGATAACTGGCTTCATATCAAACTATGAAAGTTAGACTTTTAAGATGAGCTGGGGAAGAATTAGTCAAAGTTAAGCTTGCATTATCCATTCAATTTAATAATATAATAGAACTTTAAAAAACAATAGAATATGCACCGGGAGGAAAGAGAAAGAGAAAGAGAAAGAGAAGAAAGATAATGGAACAGCTCATTTCAATAACACCTCCAGTCATGACAACCATGATAACCCTTAGGTCCGCTGCATCAAATCTCTCTAACAGTCTCTTCCAAGGTGCCGGACAATTAGATTCTTCCACTATTGCTATTTAGACTTCAAATTATGATCTAACAGAAAGAGATGAATTGTAATGTAATCAAGCAATGTCCTGATAGACGCATATGTAGATGTCTGCCTAAATATGTCTAGAAGTAGTCACTGACCACTTATAAAACAAGTCATGGTGAGTAAATATGTTTTCAGAAAAAGGCAATCGGTTCCCCATTTTCTGGTCCCCCCCTAGCTCTCACTTTTCTTACTTTTATTTAATTTATTTTTATAGGACATTGTTCGTACTTTAATATCTGAAAACTTGAAACTCTCTTTCCTGGGAAATTCTACAATCCAAGTAAAAGACGTTGCTAGAACTTTTCTTTGGATGGATCCGAAGCTTGAAGGAGGCCCTCCTCTCTTTGAAGGAGTGACTTTCAATGCCCTTTAACCTGGCCATGAATAGAGGGATCACAGTTAAGAAGGTTTTGAGTGATACAGTTTTAGACGGATTCCAGATTGGAACTTGACTGAGTGGAAGTCTATGATCCTGATCTTGATAGCTTCTCTCTCAAGTCTCAACTGCGATGCAAGGACTGGGTCTATCGAAAAATTCTCTCTTTCCTATAAAATCCTTGCTTTCATCTCTCTCCCAAGGCCTCAAAGTCATCTTAGCCAGCTTGTTGCAAGATTTTGCGAAAGGCATCTATTCCTAAGAAATGTCAGGCGTGCTTATGGGTTCTCTACTTAGGAGGCATTAACACTGATGATAAGGTGCAAAGAAGGGATCCGTTTACCACCCTCAGTTCTCACTTGTGTACTTTTCGATTATTTTGAAGAGAATCAAGATCATCGGAACTAGTCTGTCCTGTTACTTTTAAACTTAGGAATAGAATGATTAGCATCTAGAACAGTCATCTCCCTGTAGTGTAGGCTAAACCTAGGAATGTTAATGGCTTCTCTTAAGCCTTTAGATCAGAGTTTAAGGGATCGAGCTAAAGTCTTGCAGGTTTAGCTAGGAACAATTAAGGAATCCCAGAAATAGTTTTTGTACAATGTTTTGGAAATTATGGATAGAAAGGAACAAAAGAATTTTGAACCCGACCTCTGAAAATTTTGATCAATTGTGGAAAATTATAAGTCTTTTTTTCTTCGTTTTAATTATTCTCTTAAATCCATATGTCTCAATTAGAGACCTTTTACAAAGCTTTGTATGTTTCACAAATTAATGAAATTGCCTTTCTTATTATAAAATAAAACAAGAATCCTGCCACTAAGATAAATGGTGGAAATGATACTTGACGTATATTGGTTGAACAAAGCACAAGTAGCTCTTCAACACTTTTATCCAACAGCAGTGAGCAACATACGGATAAATGGATATAAAAGTGGTAAGACATTGGACGAATCTCATTCTATTTCTGGTGTATCAATGAATCAATAAAATCTACATAATTTGGAATACTGATCGCTGGTAGAGTGGCTTGATGTATTATCCAAAATTTAAAGTGGAGCTCTATCAATATTAAGATAAGGCCACGATGTAGAGACATCACAGAAGGTTCATACAATGGTCACCAGATGGCTCAGCAGACGGTGAAAATTGAATCTCTATAGTAAACAAAGCAATATGATGAAAATTCTGAAGCAAGTCAAAAGAGAAGAATGACAACTATTGAATTCTGATTCAATTGAAATTTGAGCACTGATTTTCGTCTCTTTTGTCAATCCTGGACTAGAGTAATTACCTACTCCAGCAGCAACAGCAGGAGGAACTGTAGTAATATCTGGTTTCATTGGAAAGAGATTTTGTTCCTCAATGTCGTAACCTGCAATAAAAGCCCAAACTTCTTTCACCATAATAATGTGAAGGAAAAGAATGAAAATTCTTTTGTGGATGAAAGCACATAACTTACAATCAAACTTCTTCCAGCCCAAGACAAGCTTTTCCCGGTCAAATACAATACGGTAGCCGGTCATGAAGTTTTCTGTGTAAAGATCAATAATTGAAGCATGAGTAACTAAGTCTCCAGAAAGTAAGAGCTGGACTGAGAAAATAGATTAACTAATCTGACAGCAAAGCACCATAATTTCTAGTAAGTCTTTGTCCAGCTTTCAGGACCAACGCTATTGAACCAAGAGGAAAGCCACTTTAATGCAAATATGTTTGATTGCAGCATAATCTACTTACGTCCAATTATATTCAGTTCAGCACTCTTGACCACAGCCAGGCAATAAATGAGTTCATTCTGCAAATTTGTAGAAAAATATTTAGAGCACCTTAAGGAAATAGCACAGACAACTCAACAGAAGCAACAGGCTACCTGAGTGGAGATGACAATAATCGGATCATAGACAGGAAAGGGACTTCCACCTTTCATAGTTAAACTAATACCAGGTGTCAGAGAAGCATTTGCATCTGAACTGCCTTCATAAAGAGGTAAACAATAAAGGTTTATAAATGTAAGTTAGAGATTGAAGTAAATACATATAGGTTTAGCAGACGACCTCGTGTTATAGCAGTATTCAAAAGGTATCCTTGGATTGGGGGGATGGCGTCCATCTCTTGTTTGTGCATGGAACTAAAGAGAATGTAAATAAGTTCCATTACATTGAAAATTTATACAATTAATAATAGAAAATTATGTCAAATATTCATCACTTGAAGTGCTCACACTTTCTGAAAGCTTTGTGTAGATTGGGTCAGTGAAGTACGTAAATGATGTCCCAGAGTCAAAAAGAGCAGTTATATCCGCATCAATTAGAGTTGTGCCCACTCGGATGCGAGTAACTGTGATATTATAGGTTGGGCTGAAATTTAGACATGAAATACAAGAAAGTTGATGAATTGAGAAATATAACGTTGAATTCATGGAATATTTATATGAAGCAACTCCAAAACTACACTTACTGTAATTGGTTCAGGTTAAATGGGGTCTCTTCCTGCTCCGGACTACCCTTGTCTCCAAAATTGATCCTTCCAACTCCATCGTCACCAAAGCACATAGAGAAAGAATTTGCCATCAAACCTTCTCTAGATAATATGCTAGGAACTGATATCTGCTCCATGCCGAGCCCGAACAAGCCATTGGGAGCTGCAACATCAAGAAATGAGCCACTCTGCACCTGCCCGCAGCTGCAAAGATGGGTAGAAAGGCAGGGCAATCACATGAGCAAATAAGAACGGTTTACATAACAATGTTGCCATAACGAGATGCTTCATCAAGTAAAGCTTAGCATAAGATCTACTGACCCAAATGTGACATATGCCCGGATAGGTTCTGAATGCTTATATTCTGTTTTTAAGTGTAGAACATCCTCTATCAATATACCAGTAGTTGATGTTTCAGCTGAGACGTAGGAGACAACATAAGGACAATCGCCAAGGGCTGTTATGCATTGATCATGCTGCACACACAAACTGTTGTTGCAAGGAACAGTTTTGCTAGTAGACGACTCTTTGGGGCTGTATACACTCAACTCAAAATCCTGCATGATCGCACAATTGAAAGATGAAAAAATGACAAAACTTTTGAAGATGTCTCATTATGAACATACACTGACCATTGATTTAATACGTTTCATATTTTATCTATTCGTACACCATTTGCTCATAAATCACTTAAACCACCGTCTCAATTGAGAAGGTACAGAATGCGAAAGAAATGATCTCAAATATCACCAATGATAAGAAACTTGAAAGAAGTACAGTGAATATAAGAAGATTAAGAGTTCAGATGAATAGTGTATAGCTGGGTTATTCATGTGAATGGAAGTTAAAACCCTCACAGGAAAGCATCAGAAACCAGCAACATGAATAAAGAATTCGAGAGCGTCCTGAACTCATTTAAATAGTCATTGAATTTCACTCTAAGAAAAATAACGTTTCACTTGCTCGGGCCAAAATCTCAAAATCAAGACAAATAAGAATCATTAACATCAAAAAACATAATAACAAAAGGAAGTCAGGAAGAGCATACAGAAGCATAAGGGGAGCCCTCCGTGGGCGCGCATCTAGTACAATCACAGGGCACCCAGAACAGATCACTTCCAGTGTCGAGTGCCACCATAAACTTCATTCCCGGAGTTCCTAATTGTACGGTAGTGTAATGTAGACTGTAAAAGAAAAAATCAGAAAAAACATCAAACGAGACAAGGTAACACAAAAAACTCCTAATTACAAGTCATTAAAAAAAAAGCTACCGTACAATCCCAAGGAGCTAATCCGAAAACTCGAATTCCCATCAGAGAAAGTCAGCGGTCCATCAAAAGCGGAGAGCCTCCGGCGGCGGAAGAAGCGATCGCGTAAGGCAAGTTGAGCATAATACTCAATGCTTCCTTTGGCCGGCCAAGAGTCAGGGAGAGACAACTTTCCAGAAACATCAGACCATTTCTTGACCTGATCGGAGAAGCGGTGGTGCATCTTGAAGCTAAAGATGCGGGCATTAGAGCAGCGGAAAGCGCAAATCAGAAGCAAGAAGAGAAAGATAGAGTAGAAGAAACGCATTACGGAAGAAGAATCAAAGAGGAATTAGGGTTCTAAGAGAAGAAGAAGAAGAGATCTGTTGTTGGCGTCGAAGTGAGAATTTGGAGTGTTTTTGAGTCGTACAATTTTTGGTTGGTGGAAAAGGGACCCACTTTGTTTTTATTCGACAGTTGAGGAAGTTAAGCAGCGCGCTTTTTTATTTTATTTTATTTTTTTTGGAGAAGGAATTTTTGTTGTCTAAAAAGGTCCACCATCTCATGTGTTTGGAAACAGTGATATGTAATGATGTCATTGAGATGGGACTGTTCTTATTCCGGACTGGGACGGTTGGTCCAATATTCTTCTTGGATTGCTATTTCGGTATTCGGACGAGGGATTTAGAGGCACCGAATAATGTGGGATAGTTTTTAGTTTTATAAAAAAAATTACTGAATTTTTCTCCTGCTTTTTACTGTCAAGGTAAGTGGTCTATAGTATAAAATTAATATATCTATATTATATTATATTAAAAGGGGTATGAAAGAGAATTTTTACTTTCTAACTTTACCCTCAATTTTTAAGGATATACCCATTTTTCCCTTCAAATTTTTACGGGACACGACGATTCGGGTTGAAGTATCCGTTGAGATGTATATGTACAAACACGTCTGTTTACACAAAGTCATCCCTAATGAAATGCAACTCTTCAGGTCGACATGTCCGTTAAGATATGACACGTTTTTTTTACACAAGGTCACCTACAATGGGTAAGACTGTTCGGTTTGAGGTGTCTGAAGTGTTTGTACAAACATACATATCATTTCACTCAAAATCATCTCTAACATTTGAGTAATACATATTCATTTTGCCCTCAAACTTCTATGAGACGCGACTGTTCGAGTACAAATATTCAGAAAAAATTCTTTTCACATAAGGCCACATATAATCGTTATAACCTTTTATATTACTCATTTTATTTTTTTATTATTTTTATAATATTCTAATTTTAATTGTTATAGAATAATACAATTTTAATAAAATAGTATATTATATTTTAAATAGTAATTATTATCAAAATTTACAATTAAGTTTATTTTTTATTCTTACATTAAAGTGAATAATGTCAACAATAACATTTCTTTCAAATCAATATAGTTTTTTGTCAATTAATGAGTGTGTAGGAAATTGATCTTAATTATAAAAAATACTGTCATTTTTTACTTTAAATTAAAAATATTCAATTTCAAATTGATGCACGTGTTTGTGGTTAGTATTTTTAAGTGTCAAATTTTTCCTTTTTGTCTTATAACTATAGCATAGAATTGACTTTTCTTAGTATGTTTTACCTATTTGATGCCAATACCTTGTTTTTAAAGGCAAATTTTGCTTCTTCTTAAAAAAAAAAAGAATCAAAATTTATTTAAAAACAACAATTGTGAGAATAACTTCAAAAAATAAATAAATATCCAAGCATGTTTTTGCATTATTTGTTCTGTAAATTGAAAATGGATTTAATAATAATCTTCAAGAACTCCTCGATCTCAAATTCGTACTCATTATTTTTATTTTTGAAGTTAGAGTTTTTAGTTCGTACGTTAAACAAGTCAGTTTGGATTAATCTTAAGAAATAAAAATAATAATAATAATAATAAAACTAAGGAACAAATTAAGTAGTAGAAATATAACAAAGGATTACCTTACTTGACAAAAAATTTATAAGGAAAATTTTATCTTAGAAGTTGGGACAATTATTGTGGACAAATCTCAATTTTTTTATTTGAATTAGTCAATTTTTAACAGCATTAAATTGATTCTAAATAGCGTGAAATTTGTGTGTAGCCAAAGAAGAATTATTACTAAATAGTCTAGCTAAAATCAAGAACAAAAAAGTGTGATCATTTTTTTCTCATTTGAAAAATCAACAAACAAAAAAATGTATCCTTCTGTATTTACAATTATGAAGAGCCACAAATCAAGAAATCAAGATTGTACAAGTAAACTGACTAAAAAACAAAGCTACATAAAATCAGCCAGTCTCTGTCCACCCCTCCAATGGCTTCTCTTTTCTGTTCATGTGGGTGAGGCAGAGGCCAGGCTGAGGTTATCAGAGAGCTTGGTCCTCGAAAATGGCGAAAGAAGCTCCATTTGGTGAAGGAAATACACGTCGTGAACCAGTGGATTCTCTGTTCTTCCCGGTGGAGAACCTGAATAACAAGACGGGTAGCAATTGGAACACAAGCAATCTCCTCTCCCTTCAACATTCTGCAATAATACAAAACAACACATTCATGGGATTGTTCAGAAACATTTCTCACGATGGGAATTTGTTTTTCTCAAAAATGGGAATCCATTTCCTGACCTTTCCGGCGATGATATTAAGAATCCCACTCCTTCCATCGCCACTGGATTGGCTGGTGAAAGACGAGAGAGCAAATTAAGCACGAAGAAATAAGACAGATGTCTTGGATTTTGAAGTTAGAAGGTGAAATTTTGTCATGAGAGAGGGACCTGTGAACGTGATGAGCACATCTGAAAGGAGCAAGGAAGTTCGGGACGACGGGCCTTGCACGACGGGGCTTGGGGCAGAGAGGAAGGCCATTGTTGTCTCTGAAACCAAGCTGGTTTGTTTCAGGACCTGAATCAACTAGATTGCTTTTGGCTGCTATATGATGCATCATCTTCTTCTTCTTCTTCTTCTTCTTTCTTCTTTCTTGTTCCTGCAGAAAACAAGTGTCACAAGTGGAAAGGAAACAGCAACAACTTGGGACTTATAATCCAATAAAAGGAGTTTAGATTCATACCTCATGGAACTGGTGTCTGTGTAGATAAGCCACATGTTAGAGAGATAAAGGGAAAGAGAGAGACAGAGAGAGACAGAGAGAGAGAGAGGAGCCACATAGGAAAGAAGAGACCCTGTTGAAGTGGGTGGGAGAGAATTTTTACTTGGCCAAGAGAGGTTGTAGGAGCATCTGTGACTAGCTGTGTTTATTTGATTTCCTCCTGGTTTTTCTCCTTTCCCTACAAATTATTTGGTCAACCCACATTTTCTTCATTGGAAATCTTCACCAAAGTGTCCCTCAATTGGCGAAAACCATGAGAATTTCTTCCATCTACTCAACTCTGTGGAACCTGTCTTTACAGTCAGCATAAAGTTGCCTAATTTAAGGCTTCATACAAAAATTTATTTTAATACATCTTCCAATATGAAATATCTGCCAATTCTATTACGGGCTTAGTAGATTAGAGAAGTGCACATTTTACATAGTAGTAAGAATCCATCTGTTTATTTTGGCACATTCTACAGAGATAAATGCAATTTGCAAAATAATCTGTTAAATTTTACTGTAAAATTTAACCGTGGTTAACAGAGAAGAATGATTTACCAACTTTCGTAAATCTATTTGAAACTGTATTTAAAACATATGGATATAACATAAAAAAAATCTACAAATCATAGAAGTGTAATCTGTAGGTGATGAATCTCGACTTTTTTCATTTCCTTGGGAGATGCTAATGTTTTGGCATATGAAACGATAGCACACTCAAGTAAAAGACAGCAAATGACGATCTAAACAATGACACAAATTTATCAGCTCTTTGGCGCATAACCTATCAGTCAGTCAAAGAAAAGCTTTTGGCTATGTTTTGAACTTATGGAATGACCCTTGCTCCTTTGGCATGCATCTTTATCTTGATCCAAACAAGTGTGCAGAATTATGGGTTGAAAATGAATGCATTTCTAGCCAAAAACAGATAATTCAGAGTCCAGATTGCTTGAAGATCTCGTGTAAATGAGGGAGAACAAAATCAATTGCACCAGAAAGTGTATATTTTACATTACTGTAATTGACAGAGAACGAATGAGATTCCTCAGCTATTGTTCTCACAGTGCACGATACAATTCAACTAACGTACGTGTGAGTGCTTGCCAAAGCCGAAATCATGGCTGATATGTGTCCCAATCAAATTTAGGCTGAGAAAAGACCTCATAATCAATGGGCCCGTCTACCACTGAATCAACTGTTTGAATGCCCTCCAAGAGCATTCGTTGAAACCCATCATCATAAGAAGGCAACAGTTTGTACATTACGAGCAACCCGAGTGTGAATATCGCTTGCAGCTTTGTCGAGTCTCCATTTACCGAGAAGAACAAGAGCATGGAGAGCTGGTATAAATCAACACAGAACCGCATGATCCCGAGAACGGTATCCATCAACTTTCCATCATTGCCAGCGGGAAAACCACCTACTCTATACACAAATAGAAAGTTATACTTATCAACAACATATCGATATCCAAAGTATGCTGCGCCAATCGGGACCACCAGTGGAGCGAATGAAGAATATATCATGGTGAGGGCAAATATTGTCAAATTAAATGCATAATATTGTGCAAAATCAAACTTCTGTTTCGGTGCAGTCGAGGTTCTATTGACGGGATATACAGAAAGATCTTGTCCCTGCATATCCATATCAATCAGTCTCGGGGAGTCTTCCGATAGTAATGATCTCTCAAGACTATCTATTTCCTGGTATTCAAATGGGTACTCTTCACTTTGTTCAGGAACCAGCTGGAGCATGTCATTTTTTCGAAACCTTCGAATCTTCTTCTTTATCCATGGGATTGGAGCCAATAAATCAAAAGATATGCCCAAAAAAGTGCTTGTGATTAAAAAAGCGACAGACGAAAGGCATGATCTGGAAAGGAATGAGGAGCTCATGTACTTCTCAATTCTCTTGCAATCTTCACTATCCAAATAGCACTGTCCCATTCCAAGGATTGCACTCTCTAAAGATGACTCAACTACAGCCCTCAGAAGGATGAGGTTTACTAGGAAAAAGCAAACCATCTTCAAAAGTGCAGCTCTCTGCTCCCCAGATACAGTAAGATGTCGTTCAAACTTAGAAAGATAAGAAAGAGCTGATGGGATTATTATATACATACTCACAAAAATAATAACATTGGGCAAGAACTGAAAGACAAGACTGCCGAGCCAGCTAGAACTTTGCACCCAATCCAACCATGACTGGGCATTATCCATCACTTCAGCATCGATAATTCTCCCAGCACTTTTTACAGCAGTGATCACGGCAAGAGGAGAGCTAAAGAACAAAAGCATTAACAGTAAGCATGTGTTCACAAACACTCTACGAAGTTTCAGTGATAGTTTTGTTGATCCCAAATGATTCCAATAAATATCAGTAGCCAAGGGTGCACGATCAACTTTCCATTGGTTTCTTTGAAGCCGTAACTCCATGACAGAAAAAAACTTCCCAATTCGTCTCTTCTTTTCATTTCGGAAATCCATAACTGCTTTATTGGTAGCATAGATATCCTTGAACATAACAAAAGCAACTCCAGCTCCAGGTGCGCGCCCTTCCTTGTAAGCAGCCAGTTCAGTCTCCAAGTTGGCCCTCAATTCTTGTAGCTGTCTTAGCCTCTCTTCATTTGTGTGACCAAATTTCTCCATTATCTGACCCCAAAGGTCTTTTACTTTCCTCCAAATGTAACGCATCCAACCAAAGAAAACCTTCAAACAATCACCTCTATATTCATTGTCTTCGTCTTCATCAGGTACAAGACGAGCATGCATCCGCTCTACCAAACGTGATATTTCATCCCTAACCTTGACCAATTGTGTGGCCAAATCATCCAATGCACATAAATCCATAGGCATTATGACCCTATAAATCTTGCCAGGATACTTATGCTGGAAATACTCTAATATCGCAGCCCTATCAACCTCTAAAGTTTTGGGAATCCCTTGCACCATTATAGTGAAAATGGCAGTCGATTCGGCACCAGGATCACTTAAATTCCCATTCCCATCTCTAAATCTTGTAATCTTTAACCTCTTTTCAATGGCAGAAATACCAAAGTGCACAAAAACAACAACAACAATCACAAAAGCAAAATGCACCCAAAGTAAAACTGAACCTTTCTCAATGTGATTGATGGTCGTCTTCGAGAATTGATCATTCAATACAGCCTTTCCCGCATAGAGATTAAGCGGAAGCAACACTCCAACCGACAAAACCGCAATTGATAGTAACACCGCACAGCTCCCGCCTTCGATCAAAAGAAATTGCGCGGCATCAGCTCCACAATGGCGCGCAATATCCCGGCAAGTGGCGTGCCACACGGCAAGAAGCTTGGTAATCAAACCAGAAGGTCCAGGAATTCGACGGTGGTCGCTTCGGAGCTTCACAAATAGAAATATGAAGAGGCAGGAGAAGGCGCCAATGATCGAGATATTCAACAAGTATTGAATGTTACCATACCACGAAGTAAAATCACTGGCAGAACCGTCATCGGAGAAGGGAGGAGGAGAAGAAGACTGACTAACAGAGGAATTCGAAGGAATCATCCTCGGAACGTGGAAATCGAAGTTTCACACAATCGAATTCGAGATTCTTCGCGTGGAAATAGTGATCTGAAACAACAAATTACATCATATCATAGACGCATCGGTACCTTAATTCGGACGGTAAACGACTCGAATTCGGAGAAATTTGAAGGACTCATTAGGGCTTTTGAATCAAATCATCTTCCGTCCGACATTCTTGATGGTTGTTCCTCCTCCGGACTGGGAGTAGGAATTCAAGCAATCACGGACTTGATTCAGTTACGGGAATGGCTCTCGAATTTGTCAATCGCAAAATTTAATATTAATCATTTGGGGACCATAGAATATTTAGAAATTTAATTTGTAGCTTTTTCTTCTCTTTTCACTTCCTTTCCCAGAACAAATGAAACTTTTTTTTTTTTTTTTTTTTTTTTGGGTTTAATAT
>JAOANK020000080.1:121094-138565 GCA_026257165.2 Telfairia occidentalis
ACAGGATTTTTTTAAAAAAATGAATTTGATTACTGCTTTAAACGGGTGTTGTAGGGTGCTAATACCTTTCCTACACTCGAACGACTCCCGAGCCCAACTTATTTTTTTCGTAGATCACTTTTATTTATTTTAATACTTTGAGTGACCAATCACACTCCCAAATTTGATTGGTGACGACTCCAAACTTTCTCTCGAAAAGAAACCTTAGGGAAGGTACGTCGGCCGCTCCGCGTCGCAAGGACATTGCGACAGTAGTTATAGATGGAGAAAAAAATTAAGGGGAGAAAAATTTTGGACAAAATTTTTTAAAAATATAGAAAAATATAGAGGAAAAATAAAGTTGATAGCAAAAGATATGGTAGGATAAAAAAAGATAAATAATATTTGTAGTGAGAGAAAATTTAGAGAGAAAAAATATAAATAGAAAAGTTAAAGAGAGATATTTGTTAGATAATAAAAAAAAATGTTGAGGAAAAAGCGAGGGAGGAATTTTAAAGGTTGATATGTTTGAGAATGATAAATTTAAATAGAGAAAAATTTAGGAAAAATATTAAATTTGTGGAGAAAGAAAAGTTAGCATACGTTAGAAGAGAAAGTGAAATGAAATTTATTTTAATATGAAAGTTTTAGAGAGATAAAGACACATAAAAGTTATAAAAAGATTTAGAGAGAGAAAAGTTATGATATGTGAAGAGAAATAAAAATGAAATTTAATTTAGAGATAGAAAGATAAATAAAAGTTATATAAAATTATAGAAAGAGAAAAAAAGTTTATGTAGAGAGAAATTCTGGGAGAATAAAATGTTTTTAAAGAGAAATTTGTTGGAGAAGTATCAAAAAAAAAGAAAAAAAGGAAGTTTTGGAATGAAAAATTAGTTTTTGAAAAACAGAAAAATATTTTTAAAAACTATTTTTTTTTGTTTTTGAAATTTCTTTACAATTTCTAAAATGTTTTTGGAAAATAAAAAACAAAAAACTAAATTGGTTATCAAATAATTCTATTTTTGAAAAATCAAAAACCAAAAATAGAAAACAGAAAACACCAAATAGGTCCTTTGCTATAACATATTCAAATTTAACTCATAAATATGTTCATAGATAAGTGGATAAGGCATCTACTATCATCGCAAAGATAGATCGTTCGATCCCTCAACCCTGCAATTGTTAAAATAAAATAAAATATCAACACGAATAACTTCAAATAATTAAACGAGAGGAAATTGTAGCCTAAAAGATCTTGATTTTCTAGGCGACGAGTTTACTTAATGCAACAGATAAAAAGTTAGAGCCCAAATATTTGAACGTTTAATAGGTTCCTCGGTAACAATACCTCACATAAAAAATCATCAATACCCATTTAGAATAGTCCATTTCTTACATGTTACATTTAAAATAAGGTGTATTCGACATTTTAAATAAATTATACGATGAATAATTTAAAAAGCATGATAAGTTTGAAATAAAGTAATTGCAAGGGGATGGGCTAGAAATTTTACATTATAGAAACGATATGAAGTGATAGAGGTTGGAAAATATATACAACATTTTTATACGATGCACAACTAATTAAGATATGAAGTGATAGAGGCCGATAAATAGAGACTTGTACCAAGCAACTTCTCTCAAATAAATTTGTCTTTTATTGATGTTAGAGATTGATGTTACTTTTGCTTGTTTGCTTTTCGGGACATAATATTGAGGTAAAATAAAGTGACACCAATATATTATTTCAACAAATTGAATTATGATTGAATTTAACTTAAATAAAAATAAAGTTGCAAGAGGAATAAAATAACATAGAAAATGCCTCGTGATATAAAAACAGAGCATAAATTTAGAGACCATATTATAACTTTTGCCTTCTATTCATCACTTTTGGATTCTAATAATATCAATGTAGGATTATTCTTTTAAAAAAATGAGGGACAATAATTAGCCGTCTTCTTATTTTTCTGTTTTTTTCTGGTTATATATATATATATATATAATTAAATTTCAACAAAAATAATTAGACCTGGTTGTAGGAAAGAGTAAAACTCAATTAACTAATAGTTTTATTGATTGGGAAGAAAAAGAAAAAATGAAAATAATTTATCGCATGCCAAATTTGATTGATTGACTTGGAATGGTTGAATCCATTATAATATGGGATTCGTACATATCTATTATTGTTTCCAAAAATATTTATAAAAAAATTTAAATATTCACTTCAATCTTGAATTAAAAAAAAAAGAGACTTCAATCTTTGAATTTTTGTTGTCTACTTATTATTTAAAAAAAAACTTTTTGTCTATTTTTATACGGAGCTACGTTTACTTAATTTCATATTGGTTTTCACTAAAAAAATCCATTGGAGTGAATAAAAACTAATTAGCTTCCTTTATCTTCTAGGGTGTTTGATATAACTCATAAACCATTTATTGAAAAAAAAAATATATTTTTTTTCTAAAATTAATGGCGTTTAGTTAAAATTTTGAATAATGTTTTTAACTAATTAAAAATGTCTTTACAAAAGGTCATGAGTTCAAATTTTTCACCCCATTTGTGTTGAGCTCAAAAAAAAGAAAAGCCTTTTAAAATTTTTAATAATAAAAAAATGGTTTGAAAATGTGTAAAAACATATAAAATATTTTTTATTTTTTTTAAATTAAGTATTTAATTAATTTTCTTCCAAAAATAATTATATAATAAATGTTTTACTTAAAAATATTTTTATAAAAGTTTATACCAAACATGCACGTCTTTAATATATGATTGTTTTTTTTTTTCAATTTAAGTTCTATTATTTCTTTTTAATTATACACTTTTCATTGGTAAATGTTAAAGTTAGTTATTCATAGGATATATGATATGTTACTTAACAATGAGAAAAATCAAAATTTTTACAAATTTGGAAGAATAATTAGAAAATTTGTTCTTTAAGGTAGCATAATTTCTCATCTAAAATTGTTTATCTCACTAATTATCATGTCATTTGGTTAATTTAACATTCATCAAAAGAAATAATATAACTCATCAAATATTAAAATGAAAGGACTAAATTAAAAAAAAAAAATCAAATCTTAAATTTTAAGCAAACAATGAAAAATGAGTTAAAATACATCACAACAATTTTAGGGTCTATTTAATATGACTTTCAATTTAATCATTTTTTCATAAAGAAATATCGATAACCATAGTATTTATATTTTATATTTTTTAAAATAAATTTATTTGATTACACTACGTTCAAAAATGATATTATTAATTGCAAATATAAATTTTTTTTCTTGTTACATATTTGGAAGAATTTTGATTAATAATTTTTAAGATATTTTTGGATAATTAATCTCTCTTATGTTTCTTCAAAAATAACTTTTAAATTAATATAATTTTTTTTATAATTCATCTTATTTGTGGGGATTTTTTTCTAAAACACTTTTGATTTTTTAAAATGATTCAAGAAACTATATTAATAACAATTTAAATTATTAATTTTTTAAAACAATGCTCGTAGAAAAAATAATTTTATTTTAAAAGTATTTTTTTCCATTATTATCTCAAACCCACCTTTAATTAATATATTATGGGTAAAAAAGCTTGAGATTTGAAACTCCAAGCCGTTGTTGTTGAACTTGAGCCTCGCTGGCAGATTACTTCCCTGATGTGATTTTGCCTTTGTAGTCTTTGTTCGTTGTTGGTAGAAAAAATGATAGCTTTTGGGTTGTCCGTAGAAATCTCTTTTTGCTCCCTTTTTCTTTAATGGCTTTTGAAAATCACGCACGTCAACTAACAGACGTGTTAATTTCTTAATTTCACTCCATTTCTTATCAATGACCCACAATCTTATCTTCATCCAACATCATTCCAATGAAGACTTCAAGAGATTCAGAAATGAACGCTTCATCCAGAAACCCCAATTTCTCATTAAAAAAAATGAGGAAAATCAGGCTCTAAAAAAGGCTTAAGATGTTGATGACAAAGTTAATCAAACGCATTCTCATACCCATGTTCGGATCTGGAGAAAACTATATGAAACGCATTACTTTTGATCAATTGAAGTAATCCCTGCAATTGCTTTAAGATTTTATGAAACTGAATCAAGAAATTGCAAGAAAATCCCAGATTGCACCAAAATTGGTAGTTGGAGCGGTAGGGACCGCCCACTCAGTAATGATCTTTCCATAATCAGCGATACCCAGAGAGACCCATATAGACAAATAAGATGACCGACCGATATGTAAAACGTTCCACCTTTTCCTGCGCCCGCCTACGACATTGTCTTCCCTTTTCGTTCTGTTGCCTTTCTCTTTCTTTATTTGGATCGGTATAACTGGATTTCGATCCAGCCGAGCTGATTTCTTACCATTTTTCCTTTTTTTTTCTTCTCCTTTTTCTTCCTGCTTCAGTCTCTTTAGTTGATCGATCTCTCTCTGTTCGCGGGTTTTCACACCATCACATCCATGGGTACTCTTGCAATCAAATCGATCTTTGTTCCTTTTTTCTCTATCTCTCTCTTTTCTGGGTTTTTTGTGGTTTGCATCTTTGGGGCTCCTTTCTGTTTCTTTTGGGTTTTTTCTTTTAATTGTTTGATTTTCGATTTGTTTGGTTTTTTACAGCGACAGAAAACCCTTTTAATAGCATCTTGAAGACGCTTGAGAATCCCGAAGGGGGTGTATTTGGAAAGTACTACAGCTTGCCTGCTCTGAACGATCCTAGAATCGGTGAGTAGTCCTGCTTTTCTTTTTTTCTTTTTCTTTTTTTACTGTTTGCTTGATTTATGTGAAATGAAAGCTAAGGCAAAAGAAAATTTCGAGTGTCTTTGATTGTGACTTTTCCCTTTCGAATCGTTGAATGGAGGGTTGTTCTTTCGATAAGCCCCTTTTCATGGGATTCGTTGAAGGCTTTATATGATTCTCCCGGCTTCCGAACTTGAAACTTGGTTGGTTTTAGTTGTCTGAGTTAAAACTACTAAAACATTATAGTGGGTTGGATTTTGATTGTTGGCTGGATGTTTCTTTGGCAGAAAGGCTGCCATACTCCATCCGGATTCTTCTCGAATCGGCCATTCGAAACTGCGATGAGTTTGAGGTTAAGGCAAAGGATGTCGAGAAGATTATTGATTGGGAGAACACCTCTCCCAAACTGGTTGAAATTCCATTCAAACCTGCTAGAGTGCTGCTTCAGGTCAGCATTCTGTTTCTCCCATCTTGTTTCTGAAAGTTGGTTGTGGTTTTGTGTTGTCATTTTGATGTTTGAAAAATGTGTCCATTTAGGATTTTACTGGTGTGCCTGCTGTCGTTGATCTTGCTTGCATGCGAGATGCAATGAACAGGCTTGGTGGTGATTCCAACAAGATCAATCCATTGGTGAGCAGTGAGCTACATATCTTGTTCTTTTTATTTGTCAATGATTTGTAGTTCTATCTGATACATGAACACTGAGTGATGGCATATGGATATAATGAATACAGGTCCCAGTAGATCTTGTCATTGACCATTCAGTTCAGGTTGATGTCGCAAAATCAGAGAATGCTGTACAGGCAAATATGGAACTTGAATTTCGACGAAATAGAGAAAGGTTTGGTTTTCTGAAATGGGGATCGAGTGCTTTCCATAACATGCTTGTCGTACCTCCAGGATCCGGGATAGTTCACCAGGTAAACTCATACATGTCTTATAAAACTTCAGCACACAGGATAGTCCACCATGGTCATCCTGTCGTTTGATAGAAAATTATCTTTTAACCTTTTTAGTTATCAAATAGTATTTTATCATTTTTCAGGTTAATCTGGAATACCTTGGTCGAGTGGTATTCAACAGAAATGGTTTGCTTTACCCTGATAGTGTTGTGGGAACTGATTCACACACGACGATGATCGATGGATTGGGTGTTGCTGGTTGGGGTGTTGGTGGGATAGAAGCAGAAGCTGCAATGCTTGGACAGGTAGAGAGATCCTGTGGAATTTGTATTTGCTTTAGGGGACTGAGAATCAAGTTTTGCCCCAATAAATCAAAATATAATTTGCCATCTTATTTTGTATTGGTTGACTATTCATTGCCCGTATGAAACAGTGATTATCCAATAATCAAACCTTTTTGGCATTTTGGGTATTGTATTTTTTGTTATCTTTTTGGAAAATGTTGACTTTGTTCTTTCTTTTTCTCTTCAATTTTAGCCCATGAGTATGGTCTTGCCTGGCGTCGTTGGTTTTAAATTAATTGGAAAGCTGAGAAATGGTGTAACAGCTACGGACTTGGTGTTGACTGTGACTCAAATGCTCAGGAAGCATGGTGTTGTTGGCAAGTTTGTGGAGTTTTATGGTAAGCATAATCATGCTTCTGAAGCATATAATTGATACAGGAAATGACAGATACGTGATGCAAGCGCCGTAAAATGGTGATTATAAGATATGGGATTATTTTGTGGTCGTTACTTGCTATCTGAAACTCCTTGTCCATCAGTCCTCTTGTGTGTTGAACAATTGAAGAGTGGGATGTTTGAGGACAACAATTACTTTGATTTCTTTTCTTAAATTCCCATACAACTTTGGCACTATAAACAAAAAGAAATAGCAGTTCATTTAGTTTTAAATTAGAATACCACCCATCACCTGATTCTGCTACAACTTTGTGTGAGATGGAGTCTAAGAGAAGGCAAAACCAAAGCATATATTGTTGTATATTTTTCATACATATAGTATCCAATTTTAATAACTAAGCCACCCATTATCTTATAATGCCATTTTACTTCTATGCAGGGGAAGGTATGAGCGAACTGTCTTTAGCTGACCGTGCCACAATTGCTAACATGTCCCCCGAATATGGTGCGACAATGGGCTTCTTTCCTGTAGATCATGTCACCCTGCAGTATCTAAAACTGACCGGAAGAAAAGATGAAACGGTTGGTAAATCTTCATACTGACGATCAGCTAGCATAATTCATGTTTGCTTTTGTCTGTATGCTAACTTTAGAATTACTATTTAGATTTCTATGATAGAATCCTATCTGCGGGCTAACAAGATGTTTGTGGACTACAGTGAGGTAAATATACAATATCCTCTTTCTTTATTCATTAGATCACTCAATATTTTGAATTTCTTTACGCTAAGTTAGATTTTAATGAATGCAGCCTCAAGTTGAAAGAGTGTACTCCTCTCACATAGAACTGAATCTTTTCGATGTCGAACCGTGCATATCAGGTCCCAAAAGGTAGTTTAGATTATATTATAACTATCTGAGTATGTTGGAATATTGATCTAGCATTTCTCAACCTTATATTGATCCTTTGCATTTTGCAGACCACACGATCGAGTTCCCTTAAAAGAAATGAAGGCAGATTGGCATGCATGCCTAGACAGTAGAGTTGGATTCAAGGTGGACACTAACCTCTGCACATTATTTTTTAATTTAATTACAAGTATTGTTGTTGTTACTTTGGATGAAGTATTGTTATCCTAAATAAAAGAGCAACATTCTTGACACAGAATGAAAATTGTCTATTCTTTCTATCCTCTATATGAAGTTTCAGCTAATGAGATTTGGCATAGCCAAAAGTTAATGTTCTTAAGTTGTCATCTAGAATTTTTTTTAAACTGCACATTTCTAAATCGTCCTCCTCTATTTTTACCTATCTTATTATTCTTCTATAATGATTTATAGGGCTTTGCCATACCAAAGGAAGCTCAAGCAAAGGTTGCAGAGTTCAGTTTTCATGGATCCCCAGCCCAGCTTAGACATGGGGATGTTGTTATTGCGGCTATCACTAGCTGCACAAATACCTCAAATCCAAGCGTTATGCTTGGAGCTGCTTTAGTGGCTAAGAAAGCTTGTGAGCTTGGGCTAGAGGTTAATTGTCTATCTTCACCCACTATTATTTATATGACCGCTCTCTTTCAATATGAAATTCATAGTGTGCTCTATTGATTTTAATTTCCGTTGGAAATTTCTATATCAGGTTAAGCCCTGGATTAAGACAAGTCTTGCTCCAGGCTCTGGAGTGGTGACCAAATATTTGGCAAAGAGGTATTTTTATGACAGAACAATAAATGAACTTTTTTTCGTGAGAAAGAATACTCATCTACTGTTTGCATTTTTACATCTGCAGTGGCTTGCAAAAGTATCTTAATCAGCTTGGATTCCATATAGTTGGGTATGGATGCACTACGTGCATTGGAAATTCAGGAGATATCGACGAATCCGTTGCTTCAGCAATAACCGAAAATGGTAACTATTTGCATAAGGTGGAATGTGGTAATACCGTTTTCAGCCATTTCTAACCCTCTTGGTAATGATATTTGAACATCCAGACATGGTTGCTGCGGCTGTACTGTCTGGAAATAGAAATTTCGAGGGTCGTGTGCACCCGTTGACGAGGGCCAACTACCTTGCTTCTCCTCCCCTCGTGGTTGCCTATGCTCTTGCTGGCACAGTAAGTACCTTCTAGATCTCTCTGTAGATATCAGATTTCATAACCCTTCAAACATCTCTCTCCTCCTCGAAAACTGGTTCCACTTATATAAATGAATGTACCCATGAAAACCACATCAAAACACTTTGATATTTTACAGTTAACTTGTCAAATGTTTGCAGGTGGATATTGATTTTGAAAGTGAACCTATTGGGCTTGGAAAGGATGGAAGGAAAATATTCTTCAGGGACATCTGGCCGACTAGTGAGGAAGTTGCTGAAGTAAGCTGCTTTACTTTGAAGTGCTTTTTAGCAGTTGAATTTTGGGATAGTTGTATTTGGAAATTGGAACTTATTCATTGCTCCGTCAGGTTGTACACTCAAATGTGCTGCCTGACATGTTTCGGGCCACATACCAAGCAATCACTGAAGGAAATGAAACTTGGAATCTGTTATCCGTTCCTTCTGGAACACTTTATTCCTGGGACTCAACGTCAACCTACATTCACGAGCCTCCCTATTTCAAAGATATGAGCATGTCTCCTCCGGGGCCTCACGGAGTAAAAAACGCACACTGCTTGCTCAATTTTGGTGATAGTATTACAACAGATCACATCTCTCCTGCTGGTAGCATCCATAAAGACAGTCCTGCTGCTAAGTACCTTCTCGAACGTGGCATTGATAGAAGAGATTTCAACTCTTACGGCAGTCGCCGTGGAAATGACGAGATTATGGCACGCGGTACTTTCGCCAACATTCGCATTGTCAATAAACTATTGAAGGGGGAAGTTGGACCGAAGACGATTCACATTCCCAGTGGGGAGAAACTTTCTGTATTTGATGCTGCAATGGTAATTTCTTCTTAATAATTTTTTTACCCTGTCCAATATCTTCAATGTGAATAAATTTGCCTTTCGAGATTGGCCTGTAAACATTGGCACGGGTTCTCCAATTCTAGTCCTGAGGTTATATGTCTGTTAACAGAGGTACAAGAGCGAGGGGCATGATACAATTATTCTGGCCGGTGCCGAGTATGGAAGCGGAAGTTCACGTGATTGGGCTGCCAAGGGGCCAATGCTTCTGGTATTATACTTTTCTGATGATACAGCTGAATTCTACAACAGTTATAGGCTTATTAGACTGCCCTGGTGATTATTTAATGCTGTATGATCTTGCTCCCAGGGTGTTAAAGCAGTTATAGCAAAGAGCTTTGAGCGTATACACCGCAGCAACTTGGTCGGTATGGGCATTATTCCTCTATGTTTCAAGGCTGGGGAGGATGCTGAATCGCTCGGGTTGACTGGGCACGAGCGTTACACCATTGATCTTCCAAGCAATGTGGGTGAAATCAGACCTGGTCAGGATGTGACTGTAGTGACAGACACTGGGAAGTCGTTTAGTTGCATTCTAAGATTTGACACAGAGGTACTTTCCGAACCATAGTTGCCATGTCTTGAATCCGAACATCAATGACTCCGAAAAACCGAGGTTGTAGCTTCCATTTTCTGGCAATCTAACGTCTGCTGCTTTTGATATGCAGGTGGAACTGGCATATTTCGATCATGGTGGAATTCTGCAGTATGTCATCAGGAATTTGATCCACACAAAGCACTAAGCAGCAGGGAGGGGAGTTAAGTCCTTAAACCAATATTTTTCATCACAAGAAAATACTGGATGTGGGTTCAGCTTGGAGCACTGAATTTCTGAATAAAATGGAGAAATTAAGTGGGAATAACAAAGTTTGTGTTTCTCAGAGAAATTGTTTGGGCTTATCAAGTTCTTCATTTCAAAGATTTTCGACCATTCTATGATATAATTTGATCAGTTTTGTGAAAGGGATGGACATGGAGTAGACAAGTAGTATATTTCTTGCTTGGTTATGATAAGAGTAGTGTTTTTAAAATGAACACTTCTCTGGGCAGTGCTCATGGAAGAAGTACTAATTGTATGCTCTCTCTACGAGTGTTTTAAATAGTTCAATAATTGTTCGCCAAGAGGTTTTAACCACATATCATTGTGTTGAATATTTCTTACTGTTCATTTGACGTTCTACATTTTGAATTGTGTTTTTGTAGGCTTAATTAATGTTAAACCATGATTTGTGGTTGGGGATTTTATTCTTTCTATTTCTTTCTAATTAATGTTCCAATTTTCTAAGTGTTTGATTGCTTGCCTCCACAACAAAACGAAAGAATCTAAAAGAAAGGAGGTTGGAAAATTCTTCCGTTCAGAGGGAGCTTTGCCAAAGGCAAATGATTTTCTTCTTGAGAATTTAATACATAAAAATGAGAAACTAAACCTATTACTATTTGTGATGGCTCATTTTACCGTTAATAAATGAGTTGAAATGATTTATTACTGTTTTTTTAAAAAAAAAACATAGATAGTAGATTACCTTTTTCGTTTGTTAAACCAAAAATAATTGCCAAAGGGTCCCTTAATGACATTGAATCAACTAGCATTAGTTTTAATTAAAGACCCATAAAATTAACTAAAAATATATCATACCAAAGTTGAGTTTATAATCGTTTTTCAATAAAAATTTAATTATTGTAACCAGACACATCAAACTTCTGAAAAACTCAACATTACGATATGACCAAAATTTATAAGAAATAATGAGATTTAAGGGCCAACAACTTTCCATCTTGTATCACTTCCTTCAACGTGAACAATAAAAAGAAGACGAGGCAAATCTAGAATTGACCTAAAAATGGAGATTAAAAAAACAAATTAGACCTAGAAATGAACACAGAAAATAAAAATAAAAACAAATTTTTAAGGGATCCCTTATCCCATGCTGGCTAGGTAGTTCGAAGGCATTAAGAGGTCGTAACAAATAGAAAAGCATAACAAAAGGAAGTTGTACATCAAGCGTAAAACCTTTGTTTTTTTTTTTTTTACATACCATATGAATCTATAACTGTGGTTTGAAGCTGGCAATTCTAGCAAAAATATGAACTCTTATTCTCTCGTGGGCCATAAACAAGAAATCAATGACAATGTAAGCTCGTAATTAAAATATTAAGCACATCAAAATTCGTAGATTTAGGGATCGAGTGGTCGCGCCGAAGGTTAAATTATAGAAATGATGATTCCCTACAGCAAATGCATCTGTGACTTTGAGCAATAACAAGAAAAGGCAACCAAACCTGCCAAACAATGAAGCATCAGAACTTCAGGAATTATTAGCTCAAAAGAGAAATCTTTCTTCTCTTTTGTTGGGGGGGAGTTCAAAACCAGACTCCAATCAAAATATATCATGCTTAATGTGAAAGTGATTCAGCAAATCAGGCGAATTTCAGTTGTTTCCAAATAAAATGATCTAGGAAAGAAACAACAATGAATGTCCAAATAAGTACCGTATATTCTATATTGAGAGACCAAAAGAAATTTGAACTGGTAAAGTAGTAATGTAATGTCAATTCTAGTGCGTGGTTTAGGAAATGGAAACTACCTTCGTCACATCAACTCAAGCTTTGTATTCGTCTACTCGCATCCATTTAGTAGCAGACCACTTATTCCCCTTGACAACAGGGCAACCACCTATAAATGAACAGAAGGAATGGCGTCATCTTATCGAGAAAATCCATTACTTTCTGCATAAGAGATGCAAAAGATATCCCACCTTGGTGTGGAAATGAGAATCACTGAAACCTATCATGCTCCGTAAAATGAGTGGTAAATTATAAGTTAAAGAGTATCTAACCATGCAAACTTGATGGATCTAGAGAGGCATCAGGCTTCATGCTCCAGAAAAGTAACGCATCACCCATCTTTGGTTTAACAGAAAGTCCTTTTTTCCCACAATCTGAAAGCTCATTCCACCAAGGTACAGAACTAATATTCCCTTTGGCAGCAGGGAACACTGTCTCACCTCCTTCTTCAACGTCTGAGCTGCATTATGATAGAAATCTTATAAAATAATGGGAGAACCGGGCTTGATATACTAGCACTAGTTTAGAGTCCAAAGCATAACGGATAAAAATATGGAAGACTGCTTACAGATACATAAGCACCGTCGCTATACGTTGACCTCCATTCTTCGTATTGTAGTCATCAAGGAAGTAATCAAAATGAGGTTCATATTTCTGTCCCACTTCATAATGAAGAACTTGAAGTCCTTCTCCATGCTCTGTATATATATATGATGTGAGGGCTTCAGTGACAAGATATGAAAAAGAAATGTCCAACATTTATGGATTTCATGAAATATTCAAACGACAACAACTACTTATAACAAACAAAAATTGGCACATCTGATCAGGTGAACCCAGTTCTCTTTCATTCCTAAAAGAGACAATGGGTGGTTAAACTCATAGGACTAATATCTGGATCATTTTTGTGTTCCTACATTTTGAGGGGATGTTTGTTATCCGACTTTTATGATTAGAAATCTTCCCCATCCATGTGAAACTCAGCACAGCAATTGTGTCTATTTGAATGGTTTTGAGCATAATTGTAAAAAGAATTTTCTTAACAAAAGAAGTTATAATTGGCAATGCTAGACGAGAGGAAAAAAGATATACCACAATGATAGTTGCACATAGAAATAAATTAAAGATTACCAAACTAGATTTTAACCATGCATAATCAAAATTCATGCTTGATGTAGTGGGAAGAAATCAGCAAGAGGGAAATCGGCTTAAAAAATGTACCAACGGGTATGAAGGAGAAATCAGCAATCCTTTTCTCAATGGTTCTAATAATCTTATCACGTCCTCTTGACAAGAACGTTCCAGAGCTAGTGCGAACTCTGTGAAAGAGAGGTCAAGGAGGTTTCCACATTAGAGATCCACCATTACTAACAGTAAAGAATTCTGGGAAAGGGATAGGGAATAGCACACCTGCTATCTTTGCTCTTTCCAGTTTCACTATCAACAACGGTAGACTTTTGCATGTGAGGCTTGGCAAGGCTGATCAGATACTCACATTCTTCCTTCGTCTGAGCAATTAAAAAGTTAACCAATTCAGTAATTCCCTACTTCAGGATTAATGATGGACCTCAGTCAACTCAAACTCCAAGCCTATCTAATGACAAACACAGAAGAGAATTATCCTTATCTCCTCTCAACATAATAAAACAGGGGGTCCATAACAAGAACTTCGAAGAGGAATATAAACATAATCAACTTTTTGTTTCATGAACTTTAGGGGATAGATGGCCCATTTCTACTTGGGAAAAACATGTTCACCTTGGTTTTCAATGGCATGTGCAGCCCCAGACACATTTAACATGTATAACGTATGAGCATACAGCAGCCAAGTTTACAGAGTTCCACACACAAATTGTACAGAGAGAGATAACAGAAGTAATTACCAAGAAGACCGAACATAAAGACAAATCTCGCATTATAGATCGGAAGAAATACAAAAAAGAAACACTTACCAGAAAGTTGTGATAAACAAAGGCTCTAGGTTCCCAGGAGATGACTTCAACCCATTGCTCCCCTTTCTCCTCCTCAATACTAAAAACCAAACAAACCACAAAATGAATAAAAAAACCAACCCAATCCAGAACAAAAATTGGAAGCAAAACACACAAGATCACATACTCGTCGGAAGTTTTGCGCACAATCGAGCTCAGATCATGAGCCTTGGGCGAATCACCGGAATTTCCGGGGATCGAGAGGATTCCGAGCGCAAGAAGAATCAGAATGACGAAAGTGAACATAATGAGCAGGGTAAAGACGAGAGTAGAAGAGGAGGCGGACTTCCGAGCAGGAAAACGAGATTGCCTGTGCTTCGCCATTGAATCAAAGCCTTTGGGGTTGAAGGAGGAGAACAAGATCTGGAATTACAGAGTCCCTTTTGGACGAGAGAATCGGTTGTTTTGGTCTTCGTCTCGGAAAAAAAGTCCAAGAGGCCTCTGTGCTGGGGAAAACTGTGTGAACTTTTTCGATCTGAGAATTTGTTGTTCTTTAATTAATTTTATTTATTTATCTCCCTCTGCCTCCGGCGGCGTTATTTATTTTTCAGAATTTCAATTTCACATCCCTCCCCCATCTCTACTCTTAAAATTTTATTTTTCGTCTCTAAATTATATATAAATCGTTCTTTTCAATTAAACAACACTTTTTATTCACGTAGTTACATTAAAATAATGATTTAGTCATTGTTATTTCAATTTGATAATGATTTAGTCTCTATATTTTTTAATTTTTTATAATTCAGTTTTATTGTAAAAAAAAACCAAAAGTCAAATTCAACCATAAATGTTTTTGACAGATTCGGATTACATTTCTATAACTTTTCTCGATACAAATTTGTTTACATGCTTATTGAAATGGATAATGTGTATGTATATAAATACATATATTTAGTTCAACAACATGTGAGAGCGAACTTACTAACTTTTTGGTGGAGACATATGACTTTACCAGTGAAACTATACCCATGTTGACAAATTTAATGTACAATTATGACCTAAAGTAGTCCATTAGTGAGTTCATTTTATCGGTAATAATATTTTCTATGAGATAAATTATATTGATAACATTTTTTTGTTAATTTCATTCATTTATCTATGTTTTTATGTAAATATTATTTTTCAATCAAACCTTTATGGAATATTCTTACTTAACTAATACATTTTTAAAAATTAAGAACTAAACCATTACAAATAAAAGTACGAGGATCAAAATATTTTAAGAACTTAATTTTATCAATATTAAAGTTCACGAAAATTCCAAACCCGTTTTAGCTAGGGACAAAGGATTGATAATCCACCAACCAAACTTTCTAATGTACATGACGTTTTACATATATTATAAAATAATTATTTGAACTTTTTTTCTTTTTTTTTTGCCATTATTCATATTTGGGAATTCCTTTTCATGGACGTCGGCAAAATTAGCATATAACAACTGTAAATTGGTCATTTGGTCGTTGGTATTTAGTTTTCCAGCTAATAAAGCTGAATTTGAAATATTCGATAATTGGCAATTTTGTCTTTGTACCCCATCATTATGATATTAATGTTAGTAACATGGAAGCCTTACCTAAACAAATAAAATATAATTGACTTCAATCTCATCCATTTTTTAGTTGGATGAAAAATAAGTTCCATCTATCGGCCATAATTCAATTGAAAATTTAAAATTAGTTTAAGTACTTTACGTGTATAAATTTCATTAAATTTTTTACACACTCCCAGAGTTTTTTTTTTTTTATTTTTTAAATTAATTATTTTAGTTTTTTGCTATTATACGGACTATTTAATATATGCGCACTAAATATTAGGATTATCGTTAGTTATGCAATTTTTAATTCAGTCATACATATACTCTTTTTTTTTTTAAGTTCAACATTTGTGGGAGTGGGGGATCGAACCATCGACCTCTACGATGGTAGTAGATGCCTTTATCCACTGAGTTATGCTCGGATGGACATATATATACTATTTTGAAGTATTTGTATTAGTTTAAAAAATAAGTTTCATCGTATTTTAGCAGTCCTAGTAACATTATTCACACCTTTTAAGTGTCAAACATTTATATCACATTAAATAACTCTAGACAATTAAAAGTTGGAATCGTAAGTAGATAGGACCATAAAAACAAAGTTATGTCATCAAGTAATAGAGTTGAATTAACCTCCATCTCACGAGCTGCGAATGAAGTGGCAAATATTCTAACAAATCATGCAAGGAGAGAACGATTTTTTGATGCTTGGATTGAAGACGCCTCGTCTTGGACAATGCAACATCTACTTTCTGAACATGAGAGCCTTCAATTTCTCTGTTTTTATTTGTTTACACTTTATTTTAAAAGGAAAAAAAAGAGTTGGATTTACCTTCATTTTCAAGATTTTAAATTTTTTTTACCTATATAATTATTAGAAAAGTCAAACTGAATACAACTTAATGAATAAGATATCTATGATCAGATCACCATCTTTCAATCTTACAAGGTTGAATAAAAAAAAAAAGAAAAAAAAATGTCTTACTTGAATGATTAATACTTTTTTTTAATATAAATTATAGATTCAAATTATCCCTTCTTTATTTGAAATAAAATGTCCACGTCAGTAAATTCCTTGGAGAAAAATGTCTGAAATGACCTTTTTACCCTTCGTTTTAATTACAATGCCCATCATATTATGTGTGGTCGAAAATGTGCAGGCCCATCATTTGCCAACTGACAACCGTTTCAGCCCAACGTACTATCAATCAAAAGGACGGAACTTTGTCCTATCGCACACAAATTGGATACATAGCCCACAAAATGAATATCTTAGATATATCATTTTAATTTTTACGAGTTACAGCCAATGTGCACGGTATTTAAGCATGAAGTATTCACCATTGCCTTGTGGAGTGTGTAGAATGGACGAAATAGGATGCTCTTAACCTACTTGAAGTTCTTGTATCCAAAGCGTTGAATTATGCTAAAGAATGTTATGCTGGCTAAGACAATTATGTACCTAACCAATACCGACAGGGGGATTTTCTTCATGTCTGACTTGTTGAGGAACAGTGGAGACCATAAAAAATTCCAAACTTACAAGCTTAATTATGATGCAACGCTACTTGATAGGTAAGCAGGTTTTGGAACTATTATTCGCAATGCAAATGGTGAAGTACTTCTGGCTATTGAACAATCCAAGCATTTTTGTAGAACTAGAGAATTTGCACAGACCAATGACACTTTATGAAGGGGTCAACTTAGCTTCTAATGCGAACATTCAACCTATTTGGGCTGAAATTGATTCACAAATACTATGGAGTCTTATCCATATGGTAGACACTTGAGAACAAAACTCAACTAATGGTAGTTGATATTAAAAGGAAGTTGAAGAACAGGAAGTTGACATGGATTACTCTGATCGCATAAAAGTAAAAAGAGGCAACCAATCGTTTAGAAGAACCAGTTTTATAACATCTTAAAAGACTATCCATATTGGGTATTGCATGAGATTGGCATCAATTGACCCAATATTGTTTTTCCTTTGTTTTGTCTCTTGTACTAAAAAAACATGATAATTTGAAATTTAATTTTATACAATGTTTTTGAAAAAAAAATAGTGCTAATAATACTTATAAATATACTATAATATCCTTCTATTTAAATGGATACAATTTG
>JAOANK020000080.1:141031-155465 GCA_026257165.2 Telfairia occidentalis
AGTACTTGATGGGTAAGCTAGTTTTAGAACCATAATCTACAATACCATTGACGAAGTTTTCTTGCCTGTTGAACAATTCAAACAATTATGTGGATCTGTGGAGCTAACAGAAGCAATGACACTATATGAAGGGATCAACTTAGCTTATGAGGTGGACATTTAACCAATTTTATGCAAAAATGGATTCGCAAGTAGCTATGGGATCTTATCCATGAAATTGATAGACTTGATAATGAAACCCAATTAATTGCGGAGGATATCAGAAAGCTCAAGACTAAGGAGGTGATAGAAATTACTCTAATTGGGCGATAATATAATGAGGTTGTCAACAATCTGACAATTCATACACGAAGGAACCAATTTTCTAACATTTGAATAGAAAACTACTCACCTTGTGTGAAATTCACTGGGACGGTCCAACCAATTTAGATTGATTGCTTTTCTTTATGTTTCTCCTATGCTTAAAAGAGAAAAAGAAAAAATAAAAAAGAAAAAAAACCTTTATGCTCACAAAATGCCAACTTTAGCATTAAATCATCATTAACATTTTGTACCAGAATGGCCAATGCTTATATTTCCCCCTAAAAAGACTTACAATTTTCATCTCAAAAGTGCAAACAAACTTTTAATGCAGTGTTAAAATGGATTAATAAAAATAACGTGACAAAACTTCAACATACCTTAAATAACTAGACACGAACACTTTTTTTATGGATTTAAGTTCAAATATCTCAAATTTATAAATTGAACCTAAAAAATTTAAATCTTAGAAAAGGCATTTGATATTTTATTTACTTAGTTATATTTACAGTTTTAAAAGTTTCGATTTAGTATTTATGATGGGATTAATTCTAAACTATCACAGATTTTAATTTAACGCCAAAAAAAGAAAAAATTTCACCTAAAAAGCACTTGAATCCATAGAAGGATCTAAAAACATCAAGGAGGGTGTTCGGTGAGCCTGTACAGAAATGTAAAAACTTCAAACATGGAGATACCTTTCTTCCATTTGAAACGTTGTTTCTTTGGAAGAAACCTCCTTTCGGGTGGGAATGTTCGAGCTGTAAACAGGGTGTTTTTAACTTTAAGCACACCAGCAACTGAAAGTGACCATTTTTGGATATAAAGATCCACTAATCTCAGTGGGACCTTGTGCTGCCTTCAAAAGCAAAGAATCAACAAAGCCCATCATGTCGAGTAATGAGTGAAGGCCAGCATAAATTTTCCAACGGCAAAATTGGGTCGAATCGAAGGTGGGATTCGGTCCGAACCGGATTATGAACCCCTGGGGTTCGTCTTCTTCGATGCCCGCTTTATCCTCTTGCCTCCGGTTTTACTGCGAGCGGTGACAAAACGAAGACTGAGATGGCGATGGGTAGCAGCCATGGTGGTGGCGATTGAGATATTTCAACGCACGCTTGGCCCGTGGGCTCAATTACTTTGTTAATTGGTTAGTTACCCAGTTGATTTTTTTATCAGTTTCGGAAAAGTGGAAGAATCGGAATGGTAACGATCAACTTTAATTTCAATTCTGCAACTGTTCCTGTTCCACGTTATTGAAGGCAATCGCCATTTTTCCTTTCTTTTTTCATATGGGTGGTTTCTTTAAAGGGGGAATAATCTAAGTGAGGGGAGTTGAAGTGGCACGAGGTCGAAGCTCTCTGTATCAAGCAAGAATCTCCGAGGACATTTAGAAGCTATTCTATTAGTGGTAAAACTTGTTTATGCAGTCAAAACCCCGTTTCAATTATTTACTATTTTCCTTTGTTTCTTGCGTTCGTTTTCTTGTTTTGCGGCTTTAAATCACTGGAACTGGGGTGGGTTTGTTTTGTCACTTCAGTTTTCAATGGCGGAAAGTTCAGAAGAGGTCTACCTCCATGGCGATCTTGACCTCAAAATCTTCGAGGCCACTAGGTTGCCTAACATGGACATCATTTCTGAGCGTTTGCGTCGTTGCTTCACAGCTTGTGGTACTCTCGATTACTCTTCTATTAAATCCGTCGGAACCAACTCACAAGCTGCCGCCGGTGAGGGGAAAGTCCACCGTGGCCATGGAAAAATCATCACTAGTGACCCATATGTCACTGTCCGCGTCCCTCAAGCCACCGTCGCTCGGACTCGCGTCCTAAAGAATACCCAGAATCCCATTTGGAACGAGCATTTCGTTATCCCCCTTGCACAGAAGATGGCCCATTTGGAATTCCTGGTGAAAGACGACGATGTCTTTGGCGCTGAAGTTATGGGGACGGTCAAAATCTCTGCTCAGAAAATCGCCTCCGGCGAGCTCATTAGCGGGTGGTTTCCGGTGCTTGGTTCAAATGATAAGCCGCCGAAGCCTGGTACTTCACTCCGACTCGAAATGAAGTTCACTTCGGTCGAGAACAACCCAGTATATCGGCACGGCATCGCCGGAGATCCTGAACATAAGGGTGTGCGACACACTTATTTTCCTGTTAGGAAAGGGAGCTCCATGAGACTGTACCAAGATGCTCATGTGCCTGATGGGCTGCTGCCGGAGATTGAATTGGACGGTGGGAATGTTTATAGACAGGAGAAATGCTGGGAAGACATCTGCCATGCTATATCAGAGGCTCATCATATGATATATATTGTCGGATGGTCGGTTTTCCATAAGGTGAGGCTGGTTAGAGAGCCTAGCCGGCCTTTGCCGCGGGGCGGGGATTTGACTCTTGGTGATCTGCTCAAATACAAATCAGAAGAGGGTGTCCGAGTTTTGATGATGGTTTGGGATGATAAGACTTCTCATGATAAGTTCTTCATCAACACGGTGAGATTTTTGTACCACATATCGCTATATGAATATATTAATGCCTTGTGATTTTAGGATAGAGTTCTTAAGCCTTGAATGTTGTTCTTCAAGCTAGTTTCTATAACGATATCGAAGAAATTGCTGGCAACTCTTTAATGTAAGCGAACTTTGACGAGTTGTTTCTAAAATATAATCGTTTTGGTTGCAGGCAGGATTGATGCAGACACATGACGAGGAAACCCGAAAATTTTTCAAGCATTCTTCTGTTATCTGTGTGCTCTCACCTCGCTATCCAAGCGGCAAACTAAGCTATGTGAAACAAAAGGTATTGGATTAACACCTTCCCTCCTCTTGTGAAGGGGGAAATGAGGAGGCTATGTACTCATGGCTGATGTTATTGTGGCATACTCATCTTATTTTCTTTCATTTATTTTTTTTAAAATTTGTTGGGGTTTTTTAGTTCGTGTGCCTTACTTTGGAGAGTCAATTATTCTATGGAATGAATTGCTTTGTGATTGACTATTGTATTACAGGAAGTTGCTCATGCAATGTATTTGTCCAGGTTGTAGGGACTGTCTTCACACACCATCAAAAGTGTGTCATTGTTGATACACAGGGAGATGGTAATAATAGAAAGATAACTGCATTTATTGGAGGTCTTGATCTCTGTGATGGTCGTTATGATACACCCGAGCATCGATTGTTCCGTGACCTTGACACGACATTTAAGGATGATTTTCATAATCCTACAATTCCTGTGAGTAAAATGAATGAAAACTTTACTTTTATTAATTTTGAGTAATTTTCTCGCCCTTAAATTTCACGCTCTTTCCATCTGGGCGGTTAAGAACTTGAGAAAATTGCCATTGTTTTTCTTCTTCTTTGTTTTCGGATGGAAAACACTAGCCTGGAACCAATTCTCCTAGGCAACCATGGCATGACTTGCACTGTCGAATTGATGGGCCAGCTGCATATGACTTGCTTATAAACTTTGAGCAACGTTGGAACAGAGCCACAAGATGGACAGAGTTTGGCTTAGGGTGCAAGAGAATTACTCACTGGCACGATGCTTTAATAAAGATAGAGCGTATATCATGGATACTAAGTCCTCCCCTAACTACCTTAATAGATGGTTCGACAAAAGTTCCAGAGGACGACCCCAAAGTATTTGTTTCGAAGCAAGAAGATCCAGAAAACTGGCATGTTCAGGTTGGAACTTATACAACTTGTAGGCTTGATTTCAATATTTTTAATATGGTTGAAATCAATCTCTCTTTTCTTTTTACTGGTAATTATTGTTGTTTAGTTTCATTTCTTTATCTTTTCGTTTTTTAGATTTTCCGATCTATTGACTCTGGATCAGTTAAAGGATTTCCAAGAGAGGTTCATGTCGCAGAGTCTCAGGTTCTCACTTTTAAGTTTTTCCCCCACATTTCGTATAATAGGTCTTTTTTTTAAAAATCAAAGTTGATGTCAATATGTCATTTTCTTGTGGCTGCAGAACCTTGTCTGTGCAAAAAACTTGGCTATAGAGAAAAGCATCGAAATGGCATATATCCAGGCTATCAGATCTGCACAACATTTCATTTATATCGAAAATCAGTATTTTATTGGATCATCATATGGATGGCTGGGATATAAAAATGCTGGTCAGTTCTCATAATAAGCTTTGTTTCTGTGTTTCCCATGGTTGATTGTGCCTGTGGGAGTATGGATCTTAGTGTTCAGTCTCACTTTAACTTCAATGACCAAAACATAAACCTGCTTTCTAACTGTGCCCATCTGCCTTTCCTGTCATGTTAAGGCTTCTACATTTTTTGGGTTTGCGAATTCACTGCATACTTTAGAAGTTTATGTCCACTATTCTATATTACATATTTCTGTGCTTTTGGCATGAGCAGGGGCTGATAATCTCATCCCCATGGAGTTGGCCCTTAAGATTGCGAGCAAAATAAGAGCTAGGGAAAGATTTGGCGTATATATTATCATACCAATGTGGCCCGAGGGAGATCCGAATAGTGGTCCCATGCAAGAGATTCTTTACTGGCAGGTAAATGGCTATCTGAAATAGATCTAGATAGATTGAAAAATATTTTTGAAATGTTGACGACAAGCTCGGGTTTCTACAACATCTGTTACCGGATGTGAATTGTGATAGACTAGTACCATTAAACAACCTGGCTGGGTAACAGCAGTTAGAGTTGGGTTACACAGTTGGCAATGGAAATATAAGAATGTTTGGATTGTACTAAAAGAATGAGTTATAGAAGCTTGAATTTGTATTGCTGTGTAGTTATGAAAAGTTAGAAGTAATATTAAAAGTGAGCTTTATGAATATAGATTTATGTAGCAATTAACAAACTCGTGGATATATAGCGATTGACAAACTCGTAGTGTATATAAGCAAATCACGTACAAAATATAGACTTGTCTTTTCTATTTTAGGTTGCACAAATCTAACCCATGAGCCAAACAACCTATAATGTTTTGAATATTGTACTTGCCTACTTGGCTTTGTATTAATTGTAACTATCATGTGAAAGGTTAGTAAGTAAAATACAAATGAACTTTATTAGTGTGAGTCTGAACATAGTTACATAGGTTTATGTAGCGATTAACAAACTCGTAGCGTAGGTATAAGCAAATCATGTCCTAAACATAGACTTGCTTCTTTTTGAACTTTGGGTTGCACGAAAACCGTACCCACGAGCCAAACAACCTATAATATTTTAGATATTGTACTTGATTATTGCAGGGACAAACAATGCAAATGATGTATGACATTGTTGCAAGTGAACTGAAGTCATCACAGCAACCAGATTTGCACCCTCAAGACTATCTTAACTTCTACTGCCTTGGTAAACGGGAAGAAATTCCCGAGAATGGGCCGACCATGGATGATGCAACGGTAACTTTTCAAAAAAGCAATCTGTGTGTACGAAAATTCATGTGGTTAATGTTGACTCCTTTTCCTTTCTAGCCACCCATTAGCTATTCGTAAAAGAGTTGATCCTTATCTGGTTGTGACTACAAGTTTTATGATCCTGAGATCCGCTACAGCCCAGTTGTTAATTTTACATATTATTCCATCTTACGAACTCCTTTTCAACTTCAACTTCGTATGACAATGGATTGTGATAAATGTCAAGTATTGATTTCGGTTTTGGACCCCACATATATTTTCTCATATTTACCGTCAAACCGAGTCCACCACGGTTTGCCCGGGGGAACCCTGGCAGATTTTACTTGTAGAACCCTGCCATAACTTATGTAGTATTGTAGTCTGATTTGTTTATGGGATCATTGTACTTCGATCCCAATCTAAGTTTATCTTTCGTAATGCAAATCGGTTCATCATTTGTTTTTCTGTTTTACTTTTTCAGTTTCACTTGAAAGCTATATAAATTTACTCCATTGAAATTTTTAGTTTTATCCTATGTTTTTTGTTAAAAATATCTTAGTTTTGCAGCAAGTTTAAGTTTATGTTGGTTGATCATGAACTTGATACTCTATTTTGGCTAACATATATGTATATTTCAGGTATCAAGTTCACAAAAACATAAACGGTTTATGATTTACGTGCATGCCAAGGGGATGATAGTAGATGATGAATATGTAATTATTGGGTCTGCAAATATTAACCAAAGATCTATGGCTGGAACAAAGGACACCGAGCTCGCCACGGGGGCCTACCAGCCACATCACACGTGGGCGAATAATAAGAAACATCCACGTGGTCAGGTTAGGCCTTTTTTCGCCTTCTCTCCTGTAACGATGGCAGAATCAACTCAATAACTATAGGGAAATGAAGCAAATTGCTTTATATAACTTAGCTTCAAACCAGCATCGGTTTGTTACCTAGGGTGTTATCCCTTTATGCCAAATCGATTTTTCTCATTGTTGTTAATCACTGGATGCGCAGATTTACGGGTACAGAATGTCGTTATGGAGCGAACATCTCGGGATGCTTGATCCATGTTTCTTGGAGCCAGAAACTTTGGAATGCATGAGAAGAGTCAATGGGATTGCCGAGGATAACTGGAAGAGATTCGCGGCCGAGGAGTTTACGACATTGCAGGGCCACCTTCTCAGGTACCCGGTGCTCGTGGACGGTGACGGGAAAGTTAGTCCTCTGCCTGGACAGGAAAACTTCCCTGATGTAGGGGGGAAGATACTAGGGTCTCATTCCACTGCAATTCCTGATGTTGTGACCACATAGTCTCCTTCCTTCAACAGCAATGGTGTTTTTCTGCAACTTTGGTCATAGGCTCTGTAAATTTTTTGTGCTGCAGTCGCCGTAGGTAGAATCAACCCTCTCGACCCGGAGTCGAAACAGGCGAACGGGGAAAGAGAGTCGATAACTTACTAATCAGTAGCCAAATTTGCTGTCCAAACAGAGTGAAAATTATATAGCTTTTGCTTTCTTTTGTTTTCTACAGGGTGCATTCCTTGGTTGTTGTTGGTGGGATTTTCTTTATTGTTCATTGATGCTTGTATGTATTTTAATAGTGCTGAATTGTGAATGTGTAGTAACAGGGATATATTGTGGATTTTCATTCATTTTCCTTCAAATAAAGTTTCAAATTGTTGTTTGACTAACATATTCTTGTAACTGAATTTGTATGTTTGTATCCATATGCTAATTTCATTTCATTTTAAATCTTATTTTGGTCTCCACTTAAAGAACGTAATGTATCAGTTTTCAAACATTTATTAAATGATGTTAATGATAAAATTTTATAGATCAAATTGAATATTTGAAGTTATTAAAACTTTATAAGAACGAAATATCTATAGTCATTAATTTTTTTTTATTTTTTAATATTTAAAAATTGAGAATAATGATATCAGTGATATGTTCATATATACGAAATGTAAATAAAATATCACACAATATTTATAATAAAATTTTTTATCTCATCCTATAAGTGTGAAACACTTATTTATTAATTTTTGAGTTAAATATTTATGAATATTGATATTTTATGGAGATTCTTATTGACATTTTTATTGGGAAGATGCGATGATGTACGGATAACAAGCGAGAGTGCATGATAAGTATCATATGCACACTGTACAGAATCATTCTTAAAACTAAACGAAAATTCTTCTCACGAATCCATAAAGTTTCTCCCCTTGCACAGGACCGACTGCTGGGACTCGTGGAGAGGCCGTCTTCAGAAACCCTAAATTTTCTGTTCGTATTTGTACTGCTCTTTAGCTTTTGGTGGCCGCCGGGTCGTTTTGACCTCGTTGCGAAAAATGGTAAGCTCTTTTTTCCATTTCTGTTTATCGTTGTTTTTATTTGATCGATGTAAGGTTTAATTATTGAACGCTTCTGATTGTCTGCAGGCCGATTCTCACCGCAAAAGGTGAGTTCAAAAACGTTTTCTTGAAATGATTTCGTTTGGCTTATGATTGACGATCTTGGGGGGTTTTCTGGACCTAGGGCAAAGAGATGGTTGATGTTGCAGCACTCACGATCTTTTGTGGTGTTGAACTTTTGAGCACGTTCTTTCACGAGATCTTGATTAAATAAATTATAACCCTTCATGAAGGAAATAATTAGTCTACTAGTCTCGAACGTTTGTAGCAAAATTTTATTTTATCCGTTGAGATCTCTTTTATTCGATTGATAAAAGGGTCAAGCATTCTCTTGATATTATTGTGAGGCTGTAATTTTCTAGGGTTGGTAGGTTATGATCGTATAACACTTGAACCGTAATTTTCATCTTCTGATTTTGATGTTTCTTGGTTTCCATTAAATAATTTGGGTTAGAAAAGGAACGAGATCATGCTCTATCTTGTTTTCTTTGGAAGTCATGATGGGTAGTAATCCAGAGATCGTGTTAAAAAATTACATGGGGACCTGGGATAACTGTTGTTTCTTCTACCGGAGCTTGAGAGTTTTGGATATTAAAAATTCGAAGTTTTGACGGGATTTTTAAATTGGGTCCAAAGCCATGTAAAAGAACTTTAAGGTCACTATAACTTGTATCTTTGGTTTTCATTTTAAATTTTGCGCATTTAATAATTTCGTACTAGGAAAATTTTTTAGTGATTGCTCTTCCCTGTTACTTATAATTCTCATTTTTCTCTCGGTTTTCTCTTTCCATTATGGGCATTTTACTTTGTTGCACTTGAAAATTCGTCATATCAGTAATAATTTACTCATTAAGGATTAGTGGAAGAATGGGTGAAAGAGATTATTTGCATTTGCAGTTATATGAAACTCAGTGTGAAAATTTTTGAACATTCCATTTTCTTTACAATATTTTCCTTTTAACAACTCTAATGCAAGTAGATCCTTGATGTTAGTACTATTTATGACTGTAATTGTCTTAGGTACTCCCGATCTCCTTCCCCTTGGAAAGGTCCTTCAAGGTCAAGATCTAGATCAAGGTCTCGATCAAGGCCCAGGTCTAGATCCAGATCATGGTCAAGGCCAAGGTCTCGAAGTCGTGGAAGGTTAGTTTTGATTGTTCTTTATTTGTTTCATTTATTGAAACTATAATAAATGGAAAGTAAAAGCAACTCTATGTTAGTGAACTTTGGTAGCAGAGAACCCTGTTCTTATGGTTGCACATGTTTCTGATTCAGATCAAGATCCAGAAGTCGTGGGAGGTGGGTTTCTTCAGCCGGAACTCTGGACAAAAACGAACAACACTCTTCTATTTTAGTACTTAATTGGGTCTATTCATGCTTCTGTTGCATGGTTGTTAGTGTTTTGATTCTCCTTAGGTAACATTTTTTAGCTTGTTCCAGGGAAAATGTCCTTAATCCTGGGAATACACTTTATGTTACTGGTCTATCTACAAGGGTCACTGAAAGAGACCTTGAAGAGCACTTTTCCAAGGAGGGCAAGGTTTGCTTGTGAACCCTTTTTTGCAGTTGATTACATGATTGTGTGAGATATCCTTGGTTGGTTCATGATACAAAAACAAGTGATACAACATAAAACAAGATCATATTTATTGTATTTCTTGAATTCAGAAAATAATAAAACGGGAATTGGATGGATACCTAATGGCCCCAAGTTCAGCGTATTTAATAATATCCATTGTATTTAAAAACAGAATAACATCAATTGGATTAGATACCAAATGACCCAAAGTTCTGGAATTGCTTGCTGGTCATGGTGTAGTCAGTGTATTCTTTGTTCTTAATGCCTCCTATATTTGCAGGTAGCTTCATGTTTCCTTGTGGTTGAACCCCGAACACGAATTTCCCGTGGTTTTGCATTTGTTACTATGGACAATGTAGATGATGCTAATCGGTGTGTTAAGCATCTCAACCAGTCAATTCTAGAAGGTCGATATATAACTGTGGAGAAGGTACTATGATTTATTCTTCACTGGTTAGCATTGAGGAATTTTGTTTGGTTTCTTTTTTCTCTTAACTTGGAGGTTTTCTGGTTATATTCAGAACAAGTTGTGTCAGCTTTGTTGGCAGCAATCAAAGATGACGAGTTCATCCATGTCAACTTTAGTGAAACAGCTTGGTCAATGACAAGCTTAAACAACAGATTTCAATTGCGCCTGATCAACTAAACATATCAACTATATTGCCCATCAACTTTTCTACATCAGCATTCACTTTCAACTCAACTAAACAACGGACATTATCAAGAACTTTCTAATCAGGCTTTATGGTATTTCATGCCTAGTATTCATTGGACACTAGTCAATTTTTCCCGACTCCTAATATCAAGTGCATCCTTTTTTGATGGCCAATTTCCCCCCTATGAATATTTCTTATTGATGATGGTGCTCTGCCGACAATTTCAAAACTAGTTTTTGCGTAAAGTGCTTATCTGGAAAACTATATAAGCGAGATAGGACCTTCTTATTAAGATTGGACTGGGGCACATGTTACTATAAGAAATGAGATGACACATTTTTTTGTCTTTCAGTCACGGAGGAAACGGCCAAGAACTCCAACGCCTGGACACTATTTGGGGTTGAAAAGCACCAGAGACTCTGGTAAGCATAAGCTACCTATCATCCACATATGGTTTCTCATATTTTGTGCTTTAAATTGCCATTAACTGAAACATTACACTTAACTGGTTTTGTTCAAGGCTACCGTGGTGATCGAGGTAGTAGGTACCGTGGTGGTGGCTCCTTTCGAGAGGACTATGGCTATCGTCGGTCTCCAAGACGCTCACCGTATCGAGGCGCTCGAGACTATTCCCCACCTTATGGTGGAAGATCAAGGAGGGATCACTCCAGATCGCCTCCTTACTCTCCTCCTCCTTATGGCAGCCCAGATAGGAGGTATCCTCGTGGCTCTAGGTGAGGCCCTTTTAAAATGTACTTTTATGGTGCTGTTAGGACGACGGTCAATGGTTGTGTCTACCTGAACGTTTCTGTACCTCAAAGTCTTAAGCAGTCCAACTGGCCGAATGTTATCACATGGTTTATTAGTTCGATGTTTGGACTTGTCCTAGTGAACAATATTATTAGTAACATTGGTTTTGTGTCTTTTGCATCACTTTTTACCCCTTTTGTTTTTCTACTTATTTTGAAAAACGTCAAGCTTCCTATAATCTGGGGTTCGGGGGTTTATTTGACAAACAGTCCAACTTTTTAGAGCTATTTCTACCAACAGGCTTGCAAAGTAGAAGAAAAAAACTATTTAGATTCCCCCATTATTCAAACGTTATTATAACTTTTTTTTTTATAAAAAGGTCGATAATTAGTAATGACAATTATAGAAATGAACATCGATGTATAACTTATGTAGTCTTAAATTTTTTTGGTTATTACCTATAATAAAATTTTAATAGATTTTTATGATTTTAAGGATATTTATTAATTTGTACAGAGATTCTTGAGCTCGATGTTTCATTAAATAAAATTATATGGTTTTTTAATATAAGATAAGACCATATATATGACAAAGGAATAACATGTCTAATATTCATTTTCGATTGCCCTAATGTTTACATCCAAATATTTTTTAGAATCTTATAAACATCAATTTTTTAGAAAACCAAATACAATTAACTTCTGTACTAAAAAAAAAAAATACAATTAACTTTAAATCTTAAAGAACTAGATATTATGGAAAAATATTGGAAATTTCTCCAAAAAAAGAAAAAAGTACATGTAATGAAAGTACATATACGATAATATTGCACTGTGTGGGCCTGTAGCCCAAACCACAGCCTATGGGCCTTAGCGTGGGTCTGTAGCCCAATCATCTGAGGAAATCTCTTCCATTTTCGTATCGAAGTGACAGTGGCGACCGAAGTCGATCGGAGCAACCATGTCACTCACAGCTTCTCTGAATATTCCAGTCGCCAGAGTCTTCTCCCCCTCGCATTCCCCGCTCTCTCTTCCCAATTCCAACAAGCTCTCCTTCATCCCTCTTCCCAGACGTCCAAACAGAGTTTCTTCTGTTTCCTCTTCTTCCCACTCCTCTTACTCTCTCCGACCAGACGACTTGGAAGAATTTGTCATCGGCGATTGCGTCATCTTCGAAGACGGCGTGTTCGACGACCCGTATGTGTCGGATGATTCGGATGCGGACTACTCCAGTGTGAGCGCAGCGAAGTCCAAGTCTAAGAACGGCGTTGTGGAAATTAAGCCTGAGAACTTGGTGCCAGATGAGTGGAAGGAAGCGCAAGCGGAGATTAACATCACCAAGAAAGAGAGGCGGAAGATTGCTCAGGAATTGGAGTTTGGTACTCGAGTTGAGAAGAAGAAGAAAGGGCTTGTTCCTTTGAGGAGTGTGAATTTGGAGGAGTATTTGGCGTATAAGCAAGCTAAGTTGGCGCAGTTGGAGCCACTTGTTCTTGATAATCCTTCTAGCTTTCCGGCGACTGAGGAAGCTAATGGGACGGAGGGTGTTAGGGAAGTGGAAGGAGGCGAAATGAGTGGGTCGAGTGAGCGTGTGGCGCCAAAAAATCCCAAGTGGGCGGTTTATGGTAGGGGTCTGGAGGATGTTTCAGAGTTCTTTAATAGTGGACAATATCAGCCTGCTGATAAAAAATCTGAAGGTATTTCCAATTGTTCTGCTGATTGTGATTATTTGCAACTTAAATGAAGCATTTGTAATAGCTATTTATCAGTTATCCTTGAGATTGAATTTGCATGACTCTATGGAAACTGGAAGGATAATCTTGTGAGTCTCTTTGAGTTTTTGGTTATAATCCATTTATATTTTGTACTCTAATATATCCTCAGTCAGTTACTAAGTAATGCTTCCATGCACAGGACCTCGCAAGTTATTTTCAAAAGAGGAAAAGGTTATGCTGAATAAAAGAGTGCCTGATCTTGCTGCTGCTCATTCTGTAAGATTTGTTATGACCTTTGTATTTTAAAGTGATTTTCTATGGGCCATAGCTAAATTTACTCTTTCTTGATTTGCTAAAAGTTTTCAATATTTTGGATTTGGGTTTTGAATAAGTACTCAGCTATAGTTACCACTTGCGGGGTTGTTAAATTATGTTCAGGACATGTGGTTTCCTCTACATACTCTTGTCGGATCTGGAGAATTTTACCTTGTGGATGAACTATTGAAAAATAATGTCGACATCAATGCTGTGGACAAGGTAGGGAATACTCCCATGTTAAACATTATATCTAGTCAGTTTACAGTTGTTATGTCATTCTCAGTCATTTCGGTTTATATTTGCTTCCAGGTTGGTTTCACAGCTCTTCATAGAGCTATTATTGGAAAAAAGCAAGCCATAACCAATTATCTTTTAAGAGAAAGTGCCAATCCTTTTGTTCATGATAAGGTTAGCAAAATTTTTAACCACCCCCTTAAGTTTTGCTTGAGAGAATGATGTTGATCGATGATGAGGAGATCTTGTCATTTTATCTTCAGAGTTGAAACAAGTAATTGACTTTATGCATGAATTATTGATACTCATTTGAATTTCTATGGAGATGTAGTTGTTCAGTGAAATTTCAGAAGCTGAGTCTTCAAGCCATATATTTGTTTTATATCACAAAGAACGAATGTATGCCTCCTTTATTTTCTTTTTGCCACAACTCACAACCACAGTGGTCGATCACCATAATCAGGCGTACTATTTTTCTTTAATTGTAGTCAAACACTTCATGTCAATAACTCCTGTCTTAATTTAATTAAAAGTCATACACTCATAGTGTGTTAACTATCTTCGAAGTTCAAAGTAGTGTAACTTAGCATATGTTTCCTTTCAGCTGGTTTTTGGTTGTAAATGATTTTTTCATTTCTTTCTTCAAACCTTCTTAACAGGATGGGGCAACCTTGATGCATTATGCTGTCCAAACAGCTTCGAGTCAGGCAATTAAAGTTCTTCTATTGTATAATGTTGATATAAACCTTCAGGACAATGTATGTTTACACTTCTCTTGTAGGTTACATGTCTTCTACAACTCAAAATTTTAATTGACCCCATTCTTATTTTACCCTTTCCAGGAGGGATGGACAGCGCTGCATCTTGCTGTTCAGGCTCGGCGAACTGATGTAGTCAGGCTTTTATTAATTAAAGGAGCTGATAAGACATTAAAAAATGCGGTAAACATTTTTAAATTCCTTTCTGTATGCGCTACACATGAACATTCAATGGTCTTGTTTCTTGGTTTTTGATGTGACACCAACCCCGGGCGTTCGATCGGTCTCTAGCGGATGCCAGAAACTTGATCGTCACCCAGTGCGATGCCCCGC
>JAOANK020000080.1:181935-200886 GCA_026257165.2 Telfairia occidentalis
TATTAAATATTCGATTGTTGCATAAAGAGCCTTTTCAATCATACCTATCTGATCAATTTATTCTATTTAAATAAATAATTAGTAAATATTATTAAATTTTTTATTGATGCATGGTTAGGTTAAAGAGTTTTTTCAATCTTTATATATTAAAAAAAAAAAAAAAGGTTTTTTCCAATCCAACCTAATTGGTAATCCAAACAATCTTGAGAAAAATAATAGGTAATCACATCTATCCAACCATGAATGAAATATTTTGAATTGAGTTGATTTGATTTGAGTTATTCATTAAAAAAAATATATACATGTATGTATAAATTTTATACAGTATCTATTTTATATATTTTCATAATAAAATAGAATTAAAATATATATACTTTAATCTTATCTTAAGTAAGAGATTTATTTTTATAATTAATCCTAAATGTGGTTGATTTTTTTTTTCCTGGTTTGGATCAAATTTCAACTAATTTTGGGAGAACCGATGAGCCCACCTAACTCATAAAATTTTGATTGAATTTTTGGGGTCATCTACTTTTCTGAACGCCTTTAGTAAATATTTCAAACTAATACAAAAAAAATTAGGAAAAAGTTCAATTTTTAACTTGAACTTGAAAAAGTGAGTCAAAATTTCCTTGAAATTTTTAAATTCAACAAATTGGGCATTGTGATTTTTACTTTCTATTAAGCTCGGTTATGTTTGACCTACATTAAATAAAAATCTCAAATTTCACTTGCTTTATTCTAAAGCAAAAGATCAAGTTCTAGCAAATTAATCCAGAAAATCAACTATTGAATGACCTCTCAAAATTTACCAAATTTTTAATTTAAAAAAAACTATAATATCATCTTTCTCTAAAGTCTATTAATTTTATAATAGGTCTTTGTTTGTATATTCTAATGAAAGACTAACAAAAAGTAAAATTTAAATAGTAATAATTATCTCAGATCCAACTATATGAACAGTAAGTTAATGATAAAAAAAGTAGTTAGGCTTACCAAAATTTAGGAATAAATTTGATTTTCATATTAAAAAAAAAACTTCTAAATCATTGATTAACTTAAATTAAGATAAACAATATGTTTCTATTGCCTGTTATATATTTATTGATTAATATAGATAATGGTAATCATGGTAATCAGTATCATAATTGAGTTTTAACTTTTAACATGTCTAATGTCTTTGCTAGATGACTCTACCCAAATCGAGTATAGTTTAACTGGTTAAATATATATTTATCTAACCAAGAGGTCATAGGTTCGTATCCCTACATTCTCACATGTTGAACTCAAAAAAAAAAAAAAAAGAGAAAAAAAAAGATGATTCTAACTTAAGTTGTAGTCATAAATTTCCATTCTTAGAAAAAGTTTCACCCATTGGACTTGCTCGGTTAAAATATGGTTGGGATTTCTTTAGCCCGACTTACCATAAAACATCAGGTACCTTACATTTGGGGTTCTATATTTGGCCAAAGCACACCAAAGTAAAAAGTTTTAAACCAACTCTATCTCACGCAGTCTCCACATTTAAACGAAACAGAGACTTCCATTAAGAACAACCCCATGACTAAGGCCCCTTCCCTAAGAAGGGATCAAACAGAATACCCACTCACAAATATTTGCAACCTTCCTTTGTTCAATTCAGATGGGCAACAAGAACAACCAGGTGTGTTATAAATTTTGTTCCTTCCCAAAGCCCGACCACACATAATCAGTCATTAGTTAATCCCTATACAATTCTTCAGTACAAAGTAATTTGCTTATCAATCTACCAATGCAGATCAGAAAAAATTTGACTGCTAATCAACCCCAACTTCTAATATAGGCATATTCGTAGAGTTCCAGCAGGAACATAACTTCTTCCTTAACTGTACCTGTAGCATTCAATCCTAAGATCATAAATGCCACCATCAACAAGACATTCGAATAATTCAACTAGTTTAATAAACTGTTCGAGACTATTAATTTATCAAATTAAGGGTTTCATCATGACCCACACAACACTGTTTCACATGAACCTTAGGTAATGAAAGCCAACTAAAATATTTACACATTATGAGAATAGAATACCTTATTGCAGTCAACAGAGCCAAGTTGGAGTCTCCAGCTTCTGTTGAAATGCACCACCTAGAGCTTTTATTTACAACCACACCAAGATTGAGAATAACTACTTTGACAAACCACTTGTCGAAACTCTAACGCAGAACAGTTGGGGAGAAATTTTTTCAGTAACTAGAATGCCAAGGAAAAAGGCCGATTAGTTTAAGATACAGTATCCTTAGTAGGCTGAGATGAATAATTCCTCAGCATCCTCGTCATACTGATTGACCTCCAAATTAAGCCAAATCGGGGGCGGCCCGAAAATCAGTGCATTGTCATGGATAGATGCTTTCAGAATCCTTCTGTCCTCAAGGTTGAATACATGAGGGTCATAGCCGAGAGAGCATTTTGGTGCATGGGAAAAATATATGCAACTTCCTTTAATCCCTTCAAACTTTGGGGCTGAAATTGAGAAACAACAGTCATTGCCCAAAACAAAGGCTTGATTCCCCAATTTTTTCACCTCCACCCACCTTCCCCACTCTTGATCCAGCCTGTGGACTTTGAAATCAACTACTTTAGGAGGCGACTCTTCAATGAGATTATTCAACCAACGAATGTGAAGAATATCTGCATTCCATAACAGTGGTTCCTTATCCAGAAACCGATCAACAACATAAAGTTCATCGCCACACTCCACCAGATGCTTCTGGTTACCAAATCCACACAAGGGAGGAGAAAACTGTACCAATCTCATCGATGAATCAATCCAGAAAACCGTTCCCCATTTATCAACAGCATAAAACTGCCCCTTGTACACAATCACATCGTCGTAGTGAAAATTCCGGTCATCAATCAGCGTCCATTTATCATCCCCATGTTTAGCAAACCCTAATTTTCCACCTGCGTAAACTGCTACAATGGTGCAGTTCCTCACATCGATCCATGGCGAATCAGGGAACATCACAACCTTAGTAATTCGAGGAACAAGAGCACCATTAGTGTATCCAAGTGTATACGATTTAGCCACTTCGTAAATTCGAAAATCCAGTAAGCTCACTTCGTTCCGAAAGACCCCGTGTTTGTATTCAGAGTAGCGCGTAGAAAGAGGATGTAGAAAACGCATTTTACCTAACTTTGTACTCTCGACCTTTGCCAACCAGCTGCCCTCAGAAGAAGAAGAAGAAGAAGCAGAGTTAGAAGTTTGATGATGATGATGGAGGGGACTGATGTGATAGATTATCCTTCGGATAAGTAAGACGTCGGTAAAATGATCGGCGGTGTAGAGCGGGGAAGGGAGATCGAGAGGTAAAAGAGGAGAATTAGGGTTGAGAGGAGGAAGAGAAGAACGCCAAAATCGGCAGACGCTGCGAAATCGGAGGACGTCGATGTAGGTTTCGAGGCGTTTTCCGATGACCGGCCAAAGCTGAGGAGGGAGATCGGCCCACTGTACACGGCTGTCCTCCATGGCACAGGTCTGCGTTTGACTTGCAGAGGAAAATAATCTGATTCGTCCAACAGAAAGAAAGATAGAAATCAGATGAATAACCTATGGAAAACACGGAAACGGGCTAATAGTATAAGTACGTTTTTAAAAAAGAGTTTATATTTCAAAATAATAATATATTAAATAGAAATTTATAAATTATCAAGTAATTTAAATAAAGTTTAAATCTTATTTTCGTCGCTGAACTTTTTAAATTTTTTTATTTTTGTCTCTAAACTTTCAAAATGTTAATTTTGATATCTAAACTTTCAAGTTTTTTCTATTTTAGTGTTTGAGCTCTCAAAATGTTCAAATGTTCATTTTGGTTCCTGAACTTTCAAAAAATAACTATTTTGGTCCTAGTCTTTATTTTATTTTTAAAACATTAATGATATAGTTTCAAATATATGAATGCATATGTTAATGTGAGTATGCATTTAAGCCACATAAGTTGAAAAAAAACATCGAACAAATAAATATTAGATGATAAAATTATATACTAAGGACTAAAATGATTATTTTGTACAAGTTTAGAGACTAAAATAGACATTTTGAAAGTTTTGGGACTAAAATGGAACAAGCTTAAAAATTTTGGAACCAAAATAGACGTTTTGAAAATTCAAGGACTAAAATGGAATAAACTTTAAAATTTAGGGATCGAAATGAGATTTAAACCTTCAAATAATTACAATAAACGTATTATTATTATTATTATTATTTTATGTGCTCTTTACTGATTAATATAGATAAAGGTAATTCGTACGCAATTATAGGTTTTTTTTTTTTTAGTTCAACAATACGTGAGGCTAAGGATTCGAACTCATGATCTCTTGATCAGGAATATATGCATTTGGTTTAGTGATGTCTCTAGCTTATGGGATCTCAATAATTTGTTTACAAGACGCTCTTAGGGGTCTTGTTTTCTTGAATTCCAGCTTTTGACTTTTCTTAAAAAAAAGGTTTTGACCTACTCCCTTATAGTAGAGATGCAATACAGGTAGTGGGATCTTGTATACTCATGGGATGTCTTTTTTTTTTTTTTTTGGAGTAATGCTCCAATTCCATTGCGTCCAAATTAATCGACGATCTAAGTCACTATGCTCGATTTGGCTACGAAATTATAAGTTAATGATTGGGCAAATGATCAAAAAGTCTAGATTATCTTCACCATATTGTTGAACAAAAAAGAAAAAAAAGTTAATGATTTGAGTTTTAAAAGGTTTAACGCCTTTACGGGATAGCTCAAATGTATACTCAATTGGACTCCACATGTTTTAATGTCATTGTCTCATATTCTCAAGAAATAGAGAGTTATTAATTATTCAAAAATTGTATTTCGGGGCCTAAATTTGACTTTTTAAGAATGTTTTTTATGTGACTTTTAAATTATTTATCTATAGAAAAAAAAAATTTCCAAAATTAATAGTGTTCGGTTAAAATTTTAAAAAATACATTTAACTAATTAAAAATATTTTTTAGAAATTTTTAATAATAAAAAATAGTTTAAAAATGTGTAAAAATATATAAAATACAGTTAAAGCTTTTTTAAATTAAGTATTTAATTAATTTTCTTTTTAAAATGTTTATATAATAAATGTTTTACTTAAAAATATTTTTTTAAAAAAGTTATACCAAACATGGCATTGATGTGATTTTTGCTGTATATTTAAGTGCGACTTCCATTACATTTGATTTTAACTTTGATTTGAATTAGGGCATTTTGGGGGGTAAAATTTTATTTATTTGATGTGAAGTAGAAGTACCATCCAAATTGGAATTCTGTCGAGTAGCTCCAAATTAGTTGGTTTAGGGCACTATTTTGATGGATAGTGAGTTCCAAAACAAAAACCCTCTCTCGTTAAAGGTGGAAAGTGGTACCGAAGTGATATTAACGTACGGCCAGACTTCAGGAGGGACATCCCATTGCCGCATCTAAATCAATGCTTAACATATCATTTTTTGCCTCATTTAATTTTTTTGTCAATTCATACACTAATTTTAACCAAAATAATTCTAAAAATTTACTAATTTAATGAAAATTTAGTTTTGTACAAAATTAAGTTTGATTCATGCACAAAATCAACCAAAAATAATAATAACTTTAATGTTGTTTTTATTTGAATTATATTAATTCATACTAAATATATGTTTTATAATTCATTGAATACACAACAAAATGCTTCTTTGAACGAAAACCTAGTATAAGTAAAGATTGCAACATTTATCCAAGTTTAAAGTTTAATTTGATAAAATTAAAACTTTAGGGGAAAAAATCGATACACCTCTCAAGTTTATGGTCAAAATTCATCTTTTTTACCCTTTTATTTAAAAAAAAACACACACAATTAAATTTGATTGGAGTACTTCTCTCTCTATGTAACTTTTATACGAGAGTAAAATACATAAATAATCGATGCACTAACCTAATACTTTCATCCACTAAGCTACCCTCGAATTATCATACTGTAGTAATGAAGCTCTACTTCACTCACCTTTTCTTAAAGTTTAAAATTTAAACTATAAATATATATTGAACATGTAACACATTCATGGAACAAATATTAACTTATATGGTTTTCTAAAGCAATCCATCAAAATTTTATAATATACATTTGGACCAAGTTATATATATTACAATTATAATATGTCACATATATTAATCCTCAATACATAATTGAATATAAGAAAACTTTTTTTAAAGCTTTAAATGGTCACATTCACAACTAGAAGGTTTCTCCATTAGCAACATTGGAAAACTATTTGATGGAGATGTCTCTCCAAGTAGATTTTCTACCCTTTTATGAATTTATTTCTACCCTTTCATTTCAAAACCTTATCCATTATGCACTTCCAAACAATAAATTAAGATCTTAAATTGATAAATAAATATTTCTACACATAATCTATATGATTCAATCTCTGTTCTCTTTGAAAAACAAACAATAAACAGAACTAAGAACATAGTATTGCAGAGAAAAGCTGGAGAAAACATACTTGGTCCAATTTCAATTCTGATATTTCTTGATTTCTTCTTCCATTAATATTCCTTCAATTGCTCATTTTCATGGCGATTTTGGGAACCGATCGATAGGATGTCCTGCAACAGTTGTGGAAGAAAGCTAAGACACTATTAATGGCATATTTTCTTTAAATTCCAAAATATCAGTTTTTTCTAGGTATGAATCCTATTTTGGTCTCGAATTTTTCAAAAAATTTTAGATTTTGATCTCTAAATTTTTAAATTGTTCATTTTAATTTCTGAACTTGTATATTTCAATCTCTGAACTTTCTAAAAGTAATTATTTTAATCTCTATCTTTATTTTATTTTTAACAAATTAATGAATATAGCTTCGAACATTTGTATTGATATGTTAATGTAGCATGTATTCAAGTCATATAAATGAAAGGCAGAGTATTGAACAAGTAAACATTAGGTGACAAAATTACAGAGAATTTAAGAATTAAAATAGACATTTTAAAATTTTAGGGATCAAAATTAAGCAAATTTGATATTTCACCTCATAAACAAATCTTAAAAATTTATGAAAGTTTAAGGAATCAAAATTAAACAAATTTGTGAGTTCAAAATATAAATTTTAAGAGTTTGAGAATCTAAAATAAACAAATCTAAAGATTTAAACATTTCATATTCGTACATACGTACCTTCAAGGGAGAAGGAATTTGGAGAGCCAAATCGGCGGCGAGCTGAAAATATCGATGCGTCCAGGATGGCCCAATATATTTCCGATCCTTCTTCCTTCAAGATCGAACACACGGCTCATACTTCTTACAGAGAATTCATCGTCGTTCACATCGGAGAAGTAAATGCAATTCTCTTTACATCCTTCGAATTCCGAGGATTCAACTGAGAAAGAACAGTCGTTCCCCAGTATAATCGATCGATTCCCCAAGTTCTTCAGCTCCACCCATGTTCCCCATTCTTGATCCAGCTTATACGCCTTGAAATCGACTGCTCTTGGTGATGAATCGTGAGGCCGTCGAACTGGAATCGCGAAAGGATGTGCGTCGTCGACGTCGATTGGCTGCGGGAACAGACGCTCCCTGTCGAGGAATCGATCGATTACCAAAAGTTCGCCGCCGCACTCCACCAAGTGTTTCTGGTGGCCGAAACCAATCAGAGGAGGAGAAAATTGTACCAATCTCATCGATGAATCGATCCAGAAAACAGTTCCCCATCTGTCCACTGCATAATACTGCCGATTGTAAACTATCACATCATCGTAGTGGAAATTTTGTTCGTCGATTAGAGTCCATTTTTTGTCCCCAAATCTGGCAAACCCTAATTTCCCTTCCTCATACACTGCGATTATGGCACAATCTTCATAGTTAGAACTGGAATAATTTGGGAACACGACGACTTTAGCGACTCCAGGAACACAAACGGCATCGGTGTATTTGAGCGCATACGATCTGGCTAATTCGTCGATTCGAAGATCCAATAAGTTCAATTCCCTGAGTTCTTGTGGAAGTGATTCGAAGTTGTATCTGATGTGGCGCTTGAACATAGGATGCAGAAACCTCATCTTACCGCACTCCGCCTTCTCCAACTTAACCAGGCGGCCGTTCCGGCGAGGGGAAGACGAAGAGGAAACGTTAGGGCTTGGTTCGGGATCGAGAGGAGCGAGACGATAGACGGTGCTTTGAGACAGGAAGCCGTCGACGGAGAGATTTGCAGTGCTGCTTGGAGAGGGAAATCGGAGACGAAGAGAAGGAGATCTTTCCGTTAAAGGAGGAAGAGAGGACCGCCACAATCGGCATACGCTGCGGAATCGGGCGGCGTCGATGAAATTATTGAGGCGCTTTCCGACCGCCGGCCATATTTCAGGCGGGAGCTCCGACCACCGCACTCCAGCGTCGTCCATTCTTTAACGAACTGACTTGCAGACGACTCAGTGATCAATAGAATGTCTGCTAGATTAAATAATTAGATAAACAAAATACTTCTATGATTGGGGTAGCAGTCTTTTTTCTTTTAATATAAATATATATTTTAAAAGTATAATATTCTTTAAAAATTAAATAGTTTAAATATTATTTTTTATTTTTTTCTTATACTTTTAAAGTATTTATCTCGTTGTTTATACTTTCCACTTTTGATAACTTCAGCTTGTGTTCTTTTAAAAAATCTATTTTGATTGAGGTACTTTTAAAAATTTTATTTAGTACAAATATTAAGCTAACATTATAATAAAATAAAATGAGATTAAAAATAAATAGAGAGAAGGTCCAAAACAATCCATTTACGGTAAAAATACCAAAAAGCATGTTTTAAAAGATGGATTAAAATGAACAAAAGTTATAAGTATATAAACCAAAATAGCATTTAAATTTAAATTAAATTAGGTCGCTAATTTATAAAATAGTTTTTCAAGTTTAAAGACTTTTTAGGCTTAATATTATTAAAAATCTTATTCAAGTACTCTAGTTTCAAATATTTGAAAGATCATGTGTTATTAATTAAATTATTATGGAATAATGTATTTATTACTATTTTAAATGTTGATGGTTAGATTCTCGACACTTTACTTTTTAGTTTAAGTTCAATAATGGTGGGTCTAGTTTCGAAAGCACTACCTTTTAGATCGGAGAAATATACTTTTATTATTTTAAAATAATATATAAATTGAACCATCTATTCAAATATATATATTAAACCAGAACTGGAATATTAGCTTTAGTTAATTGATATTATAAATTAAGTTAATTTAGTCAATTATTATTAATTAAATAAAATCATGTAAAATATATTTAAGGGACTAAAGTAATGTTTTCGAAAGTTTAGAACCCAAAATGACACTATTTTTTTTAGTTCAATATTTGTAGGGATGGGGATAGAACCATACGATAGTAGTACATGTATTTATCTATTGAGTTATACTCAGATTGACAACCAAAATGACACTATAAAGTTTAAGGCATGTTTGATATTCAATTTATATTATGTTTCTTTTTTTTAGATTCACAAAATGAATTAGTGAACTAATAAATATCTATTTAAAAATATAATTTATATTACTAAACATACTTTGAACAACTATCTAATTTTTAGATCTACTATCAAACAATGAAACACATCGTACAACTATGTTTCAATTGCTATGAAATAGTATATTAGTCCTACTTTTTTTTTTCAGTGTAATCTTACATTTTTCAAATTAAAAATTTATAGTAGGAAAACATTAACAACACAACAAATATTGTTTTCATGATTTATGCTACAAAATCTGAATACAATTTTATTAGTTAAAAAAAAAACGTGTTTAAATATTCACGGAATTCATTTAATCTTATAAATCATAAAATAAGAAATAGAATCTGAATTGCATATGTATTTATTTATTTATATGTCGGTAAAATATACTTTTAGTTTCTGAATTTGAGGATACATTTCTTTTTTGTTCATAAGTTTCAAAAACTAAAAGAAAGAAAAATTGTATACATTTTTTATTTATTGAAACAATCTAAAAATTAGAAAAGTAGAAGATGAAGAATGTAAACATTTTTTGTGCTTTTCATTTTCTTGATATGTTTCTTATTTTTAAATTATTGAAGTTTTATTTGTTTAATATAAATTTTATTCAGCGATATCACCACGTTATTTATTCTCTCAAAAATGATGATTTGACTTCAAAGACCTTTAACCATTTACAAAATATCAAATACTAAACTATGAATGAAACTTAGTGCATGTTAGGTATAACTTTTTAAAAAAATGTTTTTAAGTAAAACATTTATTATAAGCTTTTTTTTTAAGAAAATTAATTAAATACTTAATTTAAAAAAACGTTAACTGTATTTTATATATTTTTTACCCATTTTAAAACTATTTTTTATTATTAAAAATTATAAAAAAAAAATTTATCAAAATTTTAACAAAATATGGTTAATTTTAAAATAAACAATTTAAAAGTCATACCAAACCAGACCAAATAAAAATCTCTTATCAACTTCAAGACTAAAAGTGTATTTTATGTTTATTGTTTTTAAGTTAAAAATGAAAAAATATATTTAAAAACAAGAGGGACTAAAATGAATACTTGAAAATCAGATTTAACTCAAAATGCAATCAATGGAGAAAACACATTATTAATTGGGCAGATTAGAAATGAATAGCGTCTATTTACTTTCTCCGGCAGATTCAGTACAACTCGTACTTTCTCTTCATTGATGGTAATTTTGGAGTAAACGGCGACGAAATTCTTCGAAAATTTCTCGCGAAAACGCCGATGTAAAATCCCCCCTTTTGTGTTTTTCATGATTTGAAGATGATCATGGATGTCTGCCGCCCGCGCGACTTCTTGGATCGAATAATGGACCGATACATTCGCTTTTTCCCCTGTCTCGCCGATCCTGGTACGCCTCAATAACTCATCCCTTTCGAACCCTTCTCTAGACTTCGGGGAAAGTGAATTGGGAACACAGTAATAGATGCACATATTGCTCTTTCCCCCATGTTTTTTTGCCGTTTAGTTTCACTAATTTACCTTGCCTTATCTGAATTTTAGTTCAACTTGAGACTTTCGTTTCATTTATTGTCATCATCATTGTGTTTTTCATGTGAATTTTAATTCTGTGGGAAGTGGGTTTCAGCTCGGAGATCTTCGTTGGGTTTAAAAGTAGCATTGGTGATGCTGCATCTGATTTATACTGGAGTTCTCTTGGCATTCGACCGGCATTTGGTTGAAGAAGTTAAATTTAAACCGTGGTATGTTGTTTGCTATTGGTTTGAGTCGTCCAGGTTCCCAAAAATTGGGTCAACTACTACGTTTTTCTCTTGAAGTTTCCTAAAAATATAGTAGCCTAACTGCTAGGTTTATATTTTGACTTTACGGTAACTTATTACTACTTGTCAACTAAAGTTTTCTGGTGTGTAGATTGAATCACTTTAATTCATCGATGTCAAGTTCAGTTGGGTTCACAGAGTTAAAAAGAAATTTTTTTAACAGTTGATCATTTTGTATTTCCTTCAAAAGAAATGAAAAACTATGGGTGTTCTTTAATGTATCTACACCTTGATGAATCTTACAAGGTAATTGTTTGATCCTACAATGTTTGGAGTCATGAAATTCATAAGATGTTAATACTTTAAATATGTGACTATCAATACTTCAATCCATGATTTCAAAGACATAAAGACTATACAACTGCTTGTCTCGTGGGTTGGCTATTTCCTTGAATAATTTAAAGTCTCGTTCATTTATAATCCTGTCCTTTGGTGCAAGGTGAGATTAACATGATATAGAACTCAAAATAGGTATGCTACCATTATTTATATGAGTTCTTATTGCTGTGTTCGTTTTATAAATTAATATGTAAAAAGTAATTAAGAGTCTTGCCATATATTGGAATATCTAGAGTTTGGAGAGGCCTTGGGGCATTTTCTAGTGGTTGTTCCGGTCTTAATCTATGTTAGCTAGCAGTAGTGGTAGCTTTCAGATCCTTTTGGTAATTAGGTCCTGAGTAGCTTCCAGTAATTTTTCCTGTGTTAAAAATGTTTTTAATATCCTTTTTTTTTCACAATTCTCAGGTACACAGCTTCATATTTGTTGCTTTTTGTTGCTACCCTTATTCAATACTTTGTAACATCATGTTCATCTCCTGGGTAATGCCATCCAGTGTTTCATTGAGATCTCTCGTTATGTCTTTGATGCAATGAGGAAAATTTGACTTTTTCTTCCTCTTCCCCCCTTTGTTCTCAGCTATGTCCTTGATGCCATGAGGGCTGCTAATGAGAAAAATATTGCTTTTCGAAAGGCATCAAAGTAAGTTTTATCATCTTTTCTGCAGCAAGTACTTGATTCATTTTTTATTCTCTGTATTTAGTGAGAGAATAACATATAATTATGTGTAAATTTAAATTTTCTTAATATGTGTTTTCTAAATGTTTAAGCAAAGTCAGCCTGCTTCAAGCAAAAATGTAAATGTGGTTGTTACTATAGACCGAAACCCTGTGGCGAAAAATTTTCAGGGAGTTGATGTAACATCATGGACAAAGATGGTGATGGACATGTACCCCCCTGGAACATCTACTAGGTAACTTCTTAACTTGTGCTAAGAAGAAAGTTTCTGTTTTTAATTTTATAGCACGTGTAGTTTCCATTCAATGGTTTAAGTAAGTTGAATTGGTAGGCTGTCAGGTTTTCTCAAGTTGACTCAAAGCTATTTTATATGTATCATATTTACTCATTAACATAAAATAGTTATTTAAAGTGTCTCTGTCATGATATTTAATTTAACCTGTCAGAACTGAATTGTGCTTAGTTTGAATGTGGCGACGAGGACTACAGTGTAGCTGGGTTGTTAGAAGACTCAACTGGTTAAGATTATACTTGGATTGAAGTGCTTCCTACGTTCCTTGATTAAGACACATTCATAATTTCAAAACTTTGATAAATAAAGGCCGATTTGGGACATAAATTCTGTAGTTGGACATGCTTTCTTAGCTTCTTACTTTTCCTTTCTGTGATTTTGAGAAATTAAACCAGCACTCCATTTTAGTAGCTCTCAATTTGACATTTAGCATTATCATTACTTTTATATGGGGCTTAAGGAAGACCGATTCCTTAACCACTCCATACTTGCAGAAAACTACAATTCCAATAGAATATGAGAAAAGCATTCATATACGTGTAGTTGAGGAAAATTGCAATTACTGCTGCTTACTGTTTTCTCTGTTTTGCAGATCGATGACCTGCTCCTATTGTAATGTTGAGCAGGTAGTTTATACCATGTCATACTTTACTCAGAGTTCTTGTGTGATTCTCATCATTGCTTCAATCAAGAATCTTGCATGCTCACAGTCTTGCATTTTTTTTTTGGTTAAATAATAAGAGGTATCGAAATTTTGTTTTGAAAAATCTGTTTTGGAATTGCTTTGAAAAATAGCTTTTGTTCTTGAATCTTTTTTTTTAGAAACTGTAATTGCTAAGAACTCTTTTAAGAAAACTAATGACAGGTTAAGGATATTATACAATTGAAATCATTATTCACAAGCTTATGAGTTTGGAAATAAAAACAATTTCAGCTATTCTAAAAAATAGGTCATTGAAAATGATAAATGGGTTAGCTATTATTTCTGCGAATACTTTAAATGAGTAATCCATTTTTGAAGGTCACTTATCCACATCTTCTCTGCTACTTTATTATCTAGTTTCGATCTATAACTTCTCTTTACTAGTTCCCCTTATTTTTCTTATATACTTGCAGCCTCCACGAACAAAGCATTGCCATGATTGCGATCGATGCGTACTTCAGTTTGATCATCATTGTGTTTGGCTTGGGACATGTATTGGCCAGGGCAATCATTGTCGATTCTGGTGGGTTCACAATTTTGGGATGTCACAAAAAGTTAACTTTGTATAAATTGATTGTTCTGGTTGGTACTTCTTGTGTGAATCTTTCCTGCATCACTTTGGTTGCTTAGAAAATAATATTTCATGATGCATTGATACACAATATCCGTTTAAGTTCTGATTCACTGCTAGAGGTGGGTACAATGTAAAAAGCCTTGGATTCAACAAGATAGTCATGGGACAGAAAGCTTCAATGGGCATCTGTAGGAGATGTTGAATCTTCCATAACTTTTTGAACCATCAGATGTTAGGATGAGGAGGTGCTCTTCACAATGTTGAACTAGATGAATGTTAAACGGTTGGTGGACGGTTGTGCGGGAAAAAACGATTTGCTGTAAAACCACATCCTTATATGATTATTGATTATTTTGGTTATCTGACTTATTCTGTGTGACATGATTTTGTTCAGTCCTTCAGTCTGATTGTCATGTCATGATGATAATCGAAGTTGGATGTTGATTTGATGATATGGTTGAAGTTGTACAAATTATTTTGAGTTCCTTTGAATTGATGAATAGTATTAACAATATCATAATTATTAACATTTTAGTATTCTTTTTACTTCACTCCTATTTGATTCTTGAAATTTTTAAAGATATTGCCCTAACAAAAGATAGTTTTGCTCACAACTTAGGTGGTATATTTTTGAGGAGACAGCTCTGTGCTTGTGGACTGGCATATTGTACATTTCATACCTCAAGGCTGATATAACTCGGGCTTGGTATGATATCCTTTCAGTAAAAGATTTTATTTACCATCGTAGTATCTTATGGATAATTCCATTATCAATTCACCAAGGGTAACAGTAGGAAAAGTAGAAGCTGATAGGTTTGATGTGTGGAAGTGTAAGGTTTGAACTTTTAGTGTCAAGTTTGTTCATCTCAAACCGTGAACTTACTAATTGATGCTGAAAAATGATCCTTGAACGGTTTTTTGTCAGGTGGAAGGATGCCATTGTCATTGTGCTGCTGATTACTTTATCAATTGCCTTGATCTTTCTACTACTCTTGCTTCTATTTCATAGGTACTGCCGATTACTCCATGCTCCAGCAGTCTTAGTTCTTTGACTAATTGACAAAAAGACACATGATATAGTTACAACATTGTTTCTTTTTTCAGCTATCTTGTTCTTACGAACCAGACTACGTATGAACTTGTGAGACGTAGGCGAATCTTTTATCTAAGGTTTGCTCATCGATTATATCCTCGTGAACAATCTTTTTGACAAAACCATATGCCAAAAATGTTCATTATAATTATAGCAATCTGTATTTGGACGACCCATCTAAATTTAGTAGTTATGACAGCCAGTTTGGATATCTGCAGGAGCATTCCTGAAAGAGTTTATCCCTTCAGCAAAGGAGTTTGCCGTAATTTGTACGACTTCTGTTGTGATAGAAGCAACGTCTATAACTTGGAGCCCCTGCCTTCGGCACAAGTACTCGAAGAGAGATCAAGACCGTACACGTGTTCAGACATCATGAGGTGTAGATGCTGCTGATTTATTACAATGTACGATTTGCTTAACATTCTTTGCATGTTATCACTAGTTGTGATGGTTGCTATAGGGGGAAGCTTGCATGTTACTTTCACTTTGTTCCCCCTTGAAATAGGCTGCAGCAGAATTAGCTTAGGTAACCTTGTTTCTTCTGGTGTAAAATTGTTTGTGCTGGTGAAATAGATGCTTTATGATCCTATTACATTTCTGCAGCAGAAATTAGCTTAGGTAACCATATTACATTTCTGACTTTCTCAAAGCATAAAATTTAATAACGAAAGTGCTTATTATTGTCGTCAAGTTAACCAAAGATTGTTAAATTTTAAGTACACAGAACATAATCTTTCAACTGAACCACAACCAAGTGTGATCTTTTGATTGGGTTAAAACCATAGAATTGTGCATAAACCAAATCTATTCGATTTGGTTCATTTTGTTTTGACTGATTTCTTGGCCTTCTAGAATTCAATTGGAGCCAGTTATCCAAACCACTCTCCCATCCATGGCCTTGCCCATCATGATAAGCTCATGAATACCTCAAAAAATAATCCTTTATAGGCATTTGTAAACATTTATCAACTGATTTTTTTAACAGTATTTGATTATACAAGGTTGTAACAACTAACAACAAATGAATCTTAAAACTCCTGGTTTATTTGAATGCAACAAGGTTGAGTAGTTAACGTGCACCAATGGGAAGCTTTAACCCAACCTACAAAAAAGGAAGCAACATCAAGACTAATCAAATTCAAGTTTTCCTGTGCTTGAGAGCTTCAAAGCGAGCAGCAAGTGTGTCATAATCAGGCAGCTTGGGGTGAACCCGTGACGAAGGAACTGGCGGAGGATTACGATCAGGAGGTCGATGAGCACCTCCGCCAGCTTCGTCATCCATTTGAGTTTCTTCTTCGCAATCCGATTCGTCAAACTTTATGTCTGTAGGATTATAGCTATGTCTCCTGTAAACCATCTCATAATCATCTGTATTTACGTTTCTGGTCTCCTCATTCTTCAGAGAGCGGCACCTGCCAAAGCTCTGAGGTGGGATTGTCCTCTCTTCTCTTGCTCCTGCATTAAATTGATAACCCATTTGACGATAGCTGGTTGGGGTAGAAGAATTAGCAGGAGGGCCTTCAAATCCGAGATTGATTCCCGAACCTCGAACATCCTGATTCAAGTCTTTGTTCGCCAAATAGGCAGCTGCCTGTGCAGCAGCAATTGCTTGCTTTGCTGCTTTCGCAGCAGCTTCTGCAGCAGATGCTGTATCTTGAAAGTGCATACTTTGATCTCCAGCAGATTGGTTTGGCACAGGCTTCACAGGTAAGCTGGCAGCGCTAACGAAAGTCCGAGGTCCGTCCTGATCAAACGACAATCAAAAACATTGTTAGCATAACATATTTATCATCAGAGGAGAGGAAGAGAGGAGGATAGAACAGACAATAAGTTCTTCAGGAGGCTTTAGCAGCTCTTTCTCAGATTCTGTTGTGTCCCACTCAATGTGGTGCTCCTTAGCAATCTCCTTCATAATTTTGAGCTTCACTTGACCCGACGGAGTTCGAACAGAGAGCTTGTCAATGAGCTACAAGAAAAAGCAAACACTTCAATACAATTTCAACCTCGTGAAATGTAGGGAAAATAAGTAGACAATGTAGTTACCAGCCGATTCACTCCACAGTTGGGCCTCAGATCAGTGGCAGCAGAGACAAAATCCTTCCCATATTTCTTCTCAAAAACATTCCTAAGTGCAGAAAGTTCTGGAATTTCCGAGCACCTTGGAGCTGCAAAGATTAAACTAGCAACCCCTTCTTTCAGATCTGTGGGACATTCCCTGTAACAATTGAAATCAACATCACAAGAAAATCCAGCCACAACAAAGCCATTGAAACAATTCTCCTTAAATTTCACCTCTGTTTTGCTATTATTGATAGTCTAGCAACTACCAACTCGCAGAAGAGCTCAATAATCTCATTCGCAGCCAAAACATTCTGTTCTCTTATCACATGTTCAACCTGCAGAAAGAAGCTCCAAAACTTCATCTCTGATTAAACCAGAGAAAACACAATCTAAAAAGACAGTAATTGAATCAAATTTTAACGAAGGCGAACAAATTTGAAGATAGTGAATGACCCTAATACGAGCGGTGGCGTCCTGACCAGACTGGAGAAGCAGAGCAATGTCGCGTCTCATCTGCTTCACCACCGCATCTCGCTTGTTCCTCAGCAGCTTTATCCTCGCCACCGCCATTTTCGCCGCCGTTTTGCTGTCAAAACCCCCAAAACGAAAAACCCCAGATAAATCAATCCCTATTACACGGGGCAAAAACAAAAGTTGGTGATAAAAAAAAAAAACCCCCATTTCTCAGAATCTTCTCATCACCACCCCCAAAGCAGTGGTTCCAAATTCCCACATTGTAAAGCAAAAAGGGGGTTTATCAGAAAACAAAAACCGAAGCCCATTTTTGAGAAGAGAAAAGTAGTACCATTTGGAGGAGTTGAAGCCCAGGCGGAGGAGGGAGACGAAGCGCTTGACGATCTTGACGGTACGAGCGGCGACTTCAGTGGCGGCGCCCATGGCCGGAGAAAACAGAGGCCAGAGGGGGGTACCGAACAAAGGAAGAAGAAGAAGAGCGGATTAAGTAAAGGAACTGTGAAACGGTCTTTGGAAGAGAAAGGAGAAAGACAATGGGGCGAATAAAAGGGGGATCTTTACGAGCTGTATATGAGAAGGAGGGCCCCACTGCCACGCCGACCATTTTAGAGAGTGTTGAATTTGGAGGAATTTTTATTTTTTTCTTGATATAGCCGTTGGAGATGGTTTTCGGGAGTGGGAAGAAGAATCCGATGTAGGCTTTAATGGGAGTGAGAGTGGTACACGTGGCGAGGGTAACTGCCACGTTGGCGTTGCTATCATATTTTGCAAGAGTTACGTTATTGTTATGTATGAGTATGACCCAGTCAATGTTCATAATTTATAAGGTCTTTAAATTTCATTTTACTGTTCAAACTTTAAAATTTATTTTATTTTGATTTCTAAACTTTTAGTTTATTTTAACAGAAATTATTTAAGGAGGTTTATATAATGTTATAAAATTTTTTGTATCGTTGAAGGTAGGAGATAAGCTAAATAGAAATACTTAAACAAAAAATTATGGTGTCACTATGCATTCAATAGTTTAGAACAACAATGTGGTGACTAGGAAAATCTGAATATAACTCAATTAGTTGATTAAGACATATGTCTCAAACCAAAAGATTTTGAGGGTTGAATTCCCACCTCCACATGTTAAAACACACAAAAACAAACAATGTGGCGACTACCAAAATAAATTGAGATTAAAGTGGTTACTTTTTTTTAAGTTCAGAGATAAAATAGAAACTAAAGTAGGGAAAACTTGAGTTCAAAAACAAAAATAGGATTTAAACAATTATAATGCTTTGGAGAAACAAAAATAGTTTTTTTTTTTTTTTTAGTTCAACAACCTATTGCGGTGGAGATTCAAACCCATGATAATTGAATAAATATTCCATAACCAATTGAATTAGGTTTGATTTAGCTAAA
>JAOANK020000080.1:209118-226038 GCA_026257165.2 Telfairia occidentalis
GATATTCAAATATCCGTCGATATATCCGTAAATTGAAGTTACCGATATCGATACTAGTATCGATATTTAAAACCTTGGTTAGAATGAGGTCATGGGAATCGGTAGGATAAGGACAAAGGAGATTTTGAATTTGGATAATGGTAAAGGACTAAAGGGTATGTGGTGGCTTTGGCAATGACTTCAAACAAGTTCAGCCAGGCGTCAGCATTTGCAATGATCAACGTTACCTTTTTTTTTTTTGCATTTTATTTCTTTTCTAATCAAACTTTCAATTATTATACCCCTCCTTATAAAATGTCAAATACTTTTACATATCTTTATTTGTGATATGTGAGGTTCAGTAATTTTCATCTTCAATCTTGAGTAAGTTAAAGCCATTGAACTCTATGAATTATTATTAGAAAAAATGTCTACGTTGTGTAGATGGAGATGTAGTATACAATACATAATAAATTTTTTTCGAATTTAGGTTGAGATTAGAGGATTGAGATGAAATAAAAATGCAAAACATATAAAGAAAATGTTAAATTATAAGTTTATTTCTTGAAAACTGTTAAGATTTTATCTATTCAATTTCTATAATATTCTTAAATATTGGTTTGGTCAAATAGATATTCTTTTAACTAATTGAACTATGTTCAGTTTGACAGTTTAGTAGGCTTACTCACATTGGAGTTGAAAAGAAGGAGACACGTGTCCTATAATTAGAGGACACGTGGAGCAAAGTAGTAGCAATTATGGGACTTTGTGCACTATAAATGACAGTCCCATTGGATAAGGTAACGTACGAGAGGGGTAGATTATATGGTAGTTCTAAGTGCTGTTCATCAGACTGTATTTGAAACTTGTTATTGGATGAGATCCAGATTCCAAAATTGTTAAATGCTACTCAGGACACGTGTTTCTTTCTCATTGATTGTGGCATTCAAAGTTTTCAAAGTATTATAATTGCATAGAAAAGTAAAACAAAAGTGGGAAAAGAAAAAGCGTAAGCGTAGGTTTTGGTTTGGTAATTTTAATAATTTAATATATTCTTATTACTCTTTAGGTATTCATATGTGTGTTTAAATATTAGCTCGATTTACAAGGCCTACCACACAATTTAAGATTTTCTATTATTCTACCATTGAGTAAGTTTAAAAACTTTTAAATTTATGGGTCATAACAAATTTAATCATTCAAATATTCTCAATATCTAACTCTTATATTTCTAATCAATATTAGCATTAAATTTCGTGTATATTTTAATGATAAGTAGAACACTACTTTAGAAAAAGCTTTATTTGAAAATGTTTTAAGTATTTATGTCTGCTAATGAGAAAAGAAAAAGTGGTAATTTCCAATCATGTAACATCAAACCAACTTATTTGTTTAAGATGTCACAACAAATTATTTTAATTAATTATTGCTCCATAATATTTGAAAGGGTTAAATCTTAATTTTGACCTAAATTTTTGCACTTATTCTACTCCAATCTTTGCAATTTTAAAAGTTTAGATTTAGATGTTGGGTTGGTCTTTATCGTTAGAATTTTCACATTGTAGAGCTACTCTAAGTTGTTTAAAATACAAATCATGCAGTGACAAGTAGGTCTAAAGATAATTAAATATAGAACGGTTGAAAACCTACATATATATTGATGGACATGAAAGTTTGAATACTTTAAACCTAAATTTAGAGTTTTCATACTATGAAAGAATATGACAGATTAGATTTATCAGATAAGATTGTCATTACAGAGTGACTAAAATGTACAGAGCTTTTGAATGTTTGAAATCAGTTGTTCAATGAGCCAGCATGTTAAGCAAACACACTCTATGTTTAACTAAACATCTGAACATGCAATCCAATCCATCCTCTATTCCTTCAAAACTTGCAGCCAATGTTCCAAGCCTTCTTTGTGTCATTTGAACTTCAGCTTTGTTATCATTGCCGCTGTTGCGTCTCGTGTGGCCGAGGAGAGTGTGTAGAGCAACATCCACACTCTCCAGCTCATTTTCCGTCTTCTGTCCCTTCCTCGATCCCGACTTGATTGTTGGCATCAACTGTGAGACCAACGACCACCCACTAGCCTTTGCCTTCGCCGTAGGTGTCGATAGGAACGCTAGAAGCTCACTGAAGATGAAGATGCTGATGGTTCTTGCTTCTCTCAGCAGCTTAATTAGGGGCAACAAATCATGATTTGGTAGATCCAGTAATGGGAAGCTAACTCTATCATTCTCCATTCGCTTCAGTGCGCCGAGGCAGCTTCCAATGTCTTTCTTCGCCTTCCTTCGAAAGCTGAAGTAGGCACGAACATGGCCTTCGATGCTTGAATCTGCACCCTTTCGACGTAAAGCCGACTGAAGGATATGTATACTTTGTTTCATCATAAGGATTATGTCTCTTGCAGAGCTGCAAGAGTCTATCAATACAACAGACTCATTTAGAGCGTCTTCCACAAGCTTCCCCTCCTTATAGTGAACAAGAGCCTGCTGTGTGGAAGAAGACTGAACAAGCTCCCCAACAAAGTTATACAACTCTGCCAACCCAACCAATGCGGCTTGAATTGCCTCAAGCCCAAAAGGAGCCGTTTTCGCATTGAGAGACAAAACTTGAAAGGATTTTAGGCTCTGTAGCAATGGTTCTGGCTCGAGCTCCACCCTCGTCGGTAAGCTAACCGACCTAATGGGCGGGTGGGCGCTAGTGAATATAGATGGGATCACCATTCTTGGTTTGTAAATTGCTGAAACTCACGAGATAAGCAAATGGTTTGAGCAAAACAAACCAACTTCTCAGCCAATTTATTTGGAAAACAGAAGCTTACAAAGTCTCAATGCATGCATGTCAAAGTCACAGCGTTATGGAACCAGAGGCTCAGCTCTGTCAGATTCTCCTGTAACAGTTTCAGGCTACAATCTGAGCATCTAAGTCAAATTTTTTAATCATATGCTCCACCGATTGGGCAGCATCAAACTCTGACATCAATATACAGTCATAAAATATTGAACATGTTGGCATAGTTGCAGGCCATAATGATACCAATGCCATCTTGCCTCCCCAATAATTTGGCTCTCACCATTTAGGCCTAAACCCAACATAATTTAAGATTAATCAGATGACTAATCATGTGGAGAAAAAAAAATCAGCTAATTTCAAACCTAAATATTCCCGACCCATGTTTTGTCTCGAGAGGAATGTGCAGTGGAGATAAAAAGTGGCAACCCCTTTCAAATGAGGGGTTTTGTTAATGATTATAGCCATGAATCTAGGCTTACAACGAGCAAACATTGTTACTCCCATAATCTAGATTATGGTAATGTTCCTAATGCAGCAGCAGACAGAGAGCGGGGCATGCGGCGAAATAATGGGGGAGAGAAATGGAGAATGATGACGTTTAACTAAAGAGTTGATTATGTGTTGTGAGATGAAAAGAACAAGGCAAAAAGTTGAATGAAATCCACAATACACATTAATATAATCAGTCACTCAACACTCAGAAGTTGTTCTATTGCAGTATCTTGCTCTATCCAACACCACCATTTTCAGATTAAGGGTAAAATTTCCCATGTTTACAGAGTTAAATGGGTCAAAAGAGGAACTGGGGTTTTGAGATTTTACGCTCATGGGATGAACCAGGGAAGCGAGAAAACAAACCACATGGTCACAAAGGGGTAGAAGACAATGAGGCCCCTGTCCTTAAGAGACGCCATGAGGGAGACATGTGAAGAGGTTCAGTCAGGCATTTTGTCGAACATGTGAAGGGTGCAAACCAAAAACAGAGCAAACATCTTTACCGCAACGCATGGATGTGTGGGAGGTTCATGTATGGAATGCAATCCATTGCCTCCATGGATAAGAGTTACGTAGGCATTATCCATCTACGATTCTATTATCACCATAAAAAGAAGAAGAAAAAAAATTCATTGCCAGAATTTCTAAAAGTGTTCACTTGGACTCCAGTGGCATTTACGGATAGCCAAAAAGTTTGGCTGAGTGAGTATTAATACCTATTTGATGTATCCTGTTTTTAACGAAGTAAAAAATTAGTAAAATCCACGTACTTATTCGATAATGTGTATACGGGTTATGAAAGGAAGATATATATTACTTCACCAACCGCGGGATTAGTAGATTTAACCATCGGTTTTTATGATGGTAGTAAATGTTTTATTTACTGAATTATGATCAGATTGGCAAAAAAGTGAGGAACGATCATTTATTATAGGAGAAAGTAAATAATAAATATGAACAACTCTTTTTAGGTAAGAAGTTTATATTATTGCATGATATGTTCATTCAATTTAGTTTGTTTATCTTAATAAATTTTAAATTATGTTGTCTAGTCTTACTCGTAAATGTAACGATGTTTTCGATGTTATTATCAATTTTCATCATTCCATTCCTACCCTTTTTCAATTGTACATTTGAAGGAAATATATCTTTGTATACATTAGAGATTAAATTTAAATGTTGGTTTTTTCACAATACTATATATATTATTAAATGAAGGGAGAAATTTAAATCTGTATTCTCAAAAGGAAAGACATTATCGATGTCGACCACTTGATGTAATCAAATCAACAAAACACTAATGTCTAAACAATTAAATTTCGTTGATAACCACTCTGTGTTTTAGTTTTCTGTTTTTAAAATGTCACCTTAACACTATTTCTACCCATGCATGTCCTTATTTCGTTGTCTATTTTTTAAAAAATATTTTCAAATTTTAAACTAAAATTAATTAATTAATTTTTTTTTTTGGTTGAAAAAGTAGTTTTTTCAAAAAATTAGGTCAAGATTGCAAATGTGTTTGCAAGAACAATAAAAAAAAAATATACTCTAGAAACCAAGGGGAAGTAAACATACTTTTTAAAAACAGAATGATTATCAAATGGAACCTTAGTTTTCCAATGTTTGACCACTTAGTTATGTTCATAATTAACGAAACGCAAATACCCAAATGCTTAGGTCTGTACTTAACTATTTTTGGATACGCTCGAGACAACAAGTTTAAGAGCATAAATAAAAAAATAAATGGGGGTGGGGTATGAGCGTGTGGGCAAATTCTAGATGAAATCTTGCAGCCACAAGATTAGGTCAACCATCCAAAAGATTTCATTTAATCGTACGGATGAATTGAGAGAGAGAGAGAGAGAGAGACAAACGTACAGATGTACCAAAAATGATGATCCCTTCACATTATAACCTAAAAATTAAACACCTTCCAATGCCTCTTTGCCTCCTTATAATCCATTCATTCAAACTATTATTTATTTTATTTTAAATTTATGAATTCCATATGGCTTGGTTTTGCAATGTGGGTTCTCAACACTAAAGCCTGGCAATGAAATGACTGTCTCCCAATTTCAAAACCAATCCACATGAAAATCAGTTCCCTTTGACCACTTAGGATTATACAAATGGAAAAACAAAACACTCCGTCATTAAGTTTAATGCATAAAAATCACCTACAATCTAGAGCTTGTTTGTTTCTACAAGTGCTCTGTTTTAAAAAATAATCCAAAAAAGTGCTTTGTTATGAATAGTTGCACAATAATAACCTTCATTTACAAAACCCATTTCATCACAATTCTTAGGCTTAGGCTGACGAAGATATTTTAGCTTTAGAATATGTTTGAGAGTGATTTTAGAATGCTCAAAATCACTTTTGTCATGCCCAAATTTAAGTAATCGACTTAAATTTTGTCAGAACGTAAGTGATTATAAACATTTTAAAATCACTACCAAACACACTCTTAATGCATTAGGCTTGGTATTTTAGCTATAGGTTTCAATTTATGGCAGTTATTTTTCAAGATCTTGTTCCTTACCAACTAAAATATAATCTCATGCCCATATATTAACAAACAACTTGCTATATATTGATTCATTAATCTATACCATCGTTCTTTGTCCAGTAATCCCATTTGCAATAGAGAACAAGTACAATAAGAGAGCAAAAATGAAGCAAAAAATGTATAATTCTCAATTATTGCTAATGATTTGCCTCAATCGACATTTGTCATTTATCAATAATTGTAAATCAATCATATCTTTCCTCAAGAAAAAAAAAAAAAAACAATTATCTCGATCCAATTTGATTGAACTATTTTGGATACATAAGCTAAAATTGAAACCTCTAGACCATCAAACATAAAATTGAAAGCCAGCCTGAGCATAATTCAATTGGTTAAGACTTTTAAATTCCCAACTCTACATATTAAACTTGGAGGGGGGGTTTAAAAAGTGATATATTAGAACAATCCAATAGGAAATGAATTGAACATCACAAGAATTGACTACTCTATAGAGAAACCTTCATATAGTCAAAGATAAATAGATCATCAGATTGCCTAAAATTCACCAAGAATCTGTCTAGAGGGTAGTTGGTTTAATTGTGATCTGTTAAAATAACAAACTTACAAAAGTTGAACGATAATTTCTATTTATAAACCATTCCTATCACAATTCTTACAAACAATTTTAATTTTTACTTCACCAGACAATCTGTTTTCTTAACTTTAGGTTTCCATTATTGCCAGTTACATTTCAAGATCTTGTTACCTTATTAACCAAAATAATCATTTTTTAAAGGGAACCAAACTATAATCGCATACCACCATATATTACCTACCATCTTGCTATTGGTTCAATAAGTTGTACTGCCTTGTCCATGACCTTTATTGCTTCATCTGAATACTTGATGTGCCGCTAATCTCATATGCTCATGGATGGCAGCTGAATTATAGAAGAATATAGTGAAATAAGTGTTGTGTATTGCAAGCTAACAATGAATTACATCGATTGGATACATTATAAAGAATCATCGTATAGCTTATCAGCACAATTGTTTCTGACATACGCAAAAACACAAAAGATTCTGTACAATTAGCAGAACTTCGCATAACAGATCAATGGTGGTGTCTAATGTTGAATGATTCCAGTTCCTAAATTGCATCATGTAGTTGTAGTAGGAAGGTCTGTGAAGGCAGCAAAGAGAAGGCAACATCGGCATCTAGGTTGCAGGTTTTACCTTCTAGATGATGACACTTCTACAGAGAAAGTACGAACCTTGATGACAATTTGGATCCATACTCTTCTCTGCCAATGCTTGAGCCAGGATAATTTACACACGAAGCTCAGCTAAGCCTGGCTTCCACAGTCGTTCTAGCTTAGTTAAACTTAGCACGATTCACTGATGCGCGAAGTTTCAACTAAACTACTTTTTTCATCGGCCAAAGAATGCTTGTTGAAGTTGATCAAGGCCTAAACCATAAAAACTAGAAACGTGAGATTTGGCAGCTACCAAAAGAAGGAAATAAAATTTGGTTCACGACAAATTTCAGCACAGACTTAAACAGGGGACCGGCGGGGTCAGTGGAAGGAGAAGCTAACAACAGATCACTCCAACATTGTCGAATCTTAGATTCTAAATTTCTAATCCAACTCAAGATTATTCATCTTTAGCCACTGTCTTATAATATAACATACGAGAAGACTTAAAATCTGACTGCATTAAGGGTACTAGGCTATACCATTAAAAGGACTTCCAATCCAAGAGTACTTTTCTTCACCATTGTCCCACTCTGAAGAAAACAGGTCAGCATCACGGTTCCAAATCCAAGAAGTGCCAAGACTTAAGCTATCGACTACCATTGTGGATAAATGGCCAGATTTGGTCCATTCCTCAAACGAAGTTATTGTTCAGCTAGAAGAAAGTGTCCAACCGCGACATACACTAAGAGCAGAAATTTTTCAACTGGGAGAAAAGCAAAAGACAATGGCATAACATACAAATAATTATTGCGTAATGACCAAAATTTTACCAGTTAGGTAGCATGGGCTTGCTCCCTTGCTTTCGTTAGAGACTTCAGTGTACTCTCTAACGTTGAATACGCAGCAACATCAGTCATACTTTTACTCTCAACGGCATAATCAAATACTTCATAGGCCTCTGCAATCCTATCGCTCCTGCAAAGCGCCCTCACAAAAGTAGCATAGGAAGCAGTTTCAAGCTTCATATCACCAGATTTCATCAAACCATACAATTCAACCCCTCTATCCAAGAGCCTAGACTTTGACAATCCGTGGAGCAATGTATTATAAGTACACGAATTGGGGCTGCACCCCTTTGCCTCCATCTCCTCAAGCAATGAGAGTGCTCCCAATGCATCACCTTTACGACACATTCCATTCATCAATGAAGTGTAAGTAACTGCATCGGGGAAATGGCCCATCTCTGCCATGATGTCCAAAAACTTTCTGGCTTCCTTAACTCGCCCTGACTTTGATAGCCCAAAAATCAACGTATTAAAAGTTACAACATCAGGCTCTAATCCCTCCTCCTTCATTTTCTTATAGACTACAATTGCCTCGCTACCCCTGCCAAGCATACAATAACCCTTCATAATTGTGTTATAAACAAAGCAATCCGGCTTAAAGCCCTCCTCTGCCAGAACACTTACCAACCGCGTCGCCTCGCGGAGATTCTTGCTATTACATACATTGTCGATCAAAATTGTATAAGTAACAAGATCGGGCGTTGCACCACAACTTGTACGCATTTCATCAATAAAACCATAAACTGTAGACAGAGCTCTGGATTTGCAAAGTTGCTTAACGAGATGATTATATGTAAAAGAATCAGGAGGTGAGTGTTTCTGCGACAATTCTCTAGCCAATTCTACTGCTTCATCAATCAAACCTGCCGAACAAAGCGAGCGCACAGCAATATCAGTGGTTACCTTGTCAGGATTGAAGCCATTGGTGACCATGAAATTGAGGATTTGCCGAACCGAGGCGAGAGAGGAATCGGGACCGTTCCCGGAGGTAGAGAGTAGGATATGGAAGGTCGATCGATCGGGTGAGAAGGAAGGTTGAGCTTTGGACATGTGCCGGAGGAAGGAGATGGAATCATTGAGTGTGGCGATTGAAGCGTAAGACTGAAGGAGAGAGTTATAGAACCGAAGGTCAAGTGGGGCTTTTGTGGTGGTGATAAAGGAGCTGTAGAGCTTCTTGGCATCTGTGAGACTAGCAGATTTGAACAGAGTTACGGTTTTAGGCTTTTCCGAGGGGGCGGAGCTCTGCGCCGATAGGATTTTCCGGGAAAGTTTTGGAGGTGATTTCTTGGATAAGAACCGGGGCTCGCCGGACAACAGCGGAGGCGCCGCCGGAGATTGAGGTGGTTTGTTCACGATCGTGGTGGAGATTGCTGAACGAAATGATGGCGATAATTTTCCCATCTTCCAATTCCCTATCCCACTCGAATCAATTGGGAGGGTTTTTGCCGCTTTAGGGTTTTTGCAGAATTTGAGATTTGCGTGGGCAAGTAGATGGGCCGGGCTTCGGCCCAAAACAAAAATATCTGAAATTTTAGAATGATTCTTAATTTAACCCTCATACATTTAAAATGTTGAATTATTGTTTTATTAATATAATTAGACATGGAATCATGTTATTTAGAAAAAAAAAAAAAAGGATTTTGTTGATGTGTAGATTGAATTTCATGTGTCAAGTAACATCCGCGAATTATGTCCATGTGTCCAAATATGTTAATAAAGAAAAAATAATTTAATGATTCATCAATTTTATATTTACAAATTTTGGATCTAATTTTAAATTTTAAATATATCACATAAAGTTGAGATATTCAATAAAAGATTAAGGATTAAATTGAATTACCGAGACTATTTTGTAATTTTACAACAAAATGGAAAAATTACGTATTCATGAATTAAAATTTTGTAAAATTGTAAATATTATATCATTTTTCACATAATATTATAGCATTTGGTAAGTAAAATAAATATTTGATAATTTATTCAGCATTTTAAATATTATATCAAACGATGTAGTAAAGGTGTGTAAAGTCAAAAGAATATGACATTTCTTAAATTATAAATATTATATCATGTTTTTACTTTGTTTCCTATTTTTTAGTTTAACAATTGCGAGATTGAAGATCGAACAAATTGATCTTTGCAATGAAAATAGTTGTTTTATTTGCTTTGTTACGATCTACTTAAAATTTTTGTACTTGTTTCTAGTGATTTATTTATATTGTTAGATTATGAGAACATAATATATTTGGTCTATTTTGACAAAAAATTGCAGGTAAGTAATTTTCTTTAATTGGACGTTAAAAGAAAATACTTAGTCTGACTTGTTGTGTGGGAAAATTGAATATCCCTCTCTTTATTGCAAGTTACATGTCTATTACATAATTTAGACATTACACATAGCAGCCATAGTTGTCTTCTACAGCGTCAGAAAGACACTTTATTGCTTTGTATAAGGGTAAATGTTTAGAAAGGCCTTTGATTGTAACAATCTAAGTTGTTGCCATAACCGATACTTAGCATGTCGCAGTATCTTTTGTAAAATCCAATTCTGTCAGCAACTCTGTTATCGGGACCATGCCCACACTCGAGTCCACCGTTAATGATATTGGTGATGACACCGTAGCCAGGGACTCTTCCTGCAGCGTTGTCGGCACTTGAAGGTTGCCACCTACCAATAATAACATCATGACTTGACGGTTTGTTTCCTTGTGGTGTCATCCAAAACCATATGGCTGTCTTGAATGATACAACTGCATCTGTAGCCACCAGATCAGGGTTGCTCAACAAATTCAATCCCAGTGCTTTGCCTGCTGGCCCGTAGTTGTAGTTGCTAAAAAAGTTTCATAATTCACAGATTAAGGTTAATCTCATTAATTTGACTTTGAACTTTCTATATATATATATATATTAAAACAAATTGATAGAAGAATAGAGATCTTACTGAGTGATTTGGATTGGTCCACGACCATAATATTTTTGGCCAGCAACACATGGCCACTGTTGGTTGGGTGTGCAATAGACATCTTGATTTCTCTCTCGAATGAAACAATATCCCCATGCATATGGACCATCTGGTGCGGTGGGCCATCCTCCTACACCGCATTTTTTATATAATTTTCAAATCATATGCTAGCTATGTGTCATATCATATTAAAACATAGATTTTGATCGCAAGAGAAACTACAAATTACCTGTAGTTTCATGAGAAGTTTGGCCAAGGAAAGCAGCGAGCTCCCTTTTACGAGTAGCCTCATCTCCAGTTGTACCAAAGCTAGAGAAGGATTTAGCAGCAGTAATGAAAGCATTGTAGGTATAGAACCCATTACTAGGGCATCGTGGATCATTGTGATACTTGAGCATTTGATTGAAAGTGGACTGAGAGATGAGCCTGTCGACTCCGCTGCCCGAACCAGGGGTCGAGCCGCGGCACTGGCTCTGGCAGCCATTTCCACAGTAGTCAGTGGTGTCTCCACAAAACCCGAACTGGCTGCAGCAGAGGTTATTGGGGCACAGAGCGCCATTGGCCTGCCGCCCACATTGCTCGGCGGAAGCCCCCAACAAAGCCAAGGCAAAGGCTAAGAAGATTGTTAGCGTGTGGGACTTCTTCATTTTCTTTTCTTTTGTTTTGTATGAGATATTTGAAGGATGATGAAAAATGAGAAAGGGAAGCCTATATATTTATAGGCTGCGTTTGGTAGAATTTTCAAACTAAGATATTATTATTTTTTTGAAAAAAAAAAAAGAAAGAAAAAAGATTGTTGAAGCTTGACCGCAACCTTATTAATTAATAATAATGCTGCAATAAATTCTTTTTTTTTTTTCAAGAACTTCCGAGGGGTAATTGGTGGGACCCACCTCTATGCCTAATTTTGAATTTTCTCACACCGTCATCTTTAGTATAACTTAAAAATATATATATATATACTTTTAAGTAAACCATTTATTATCTAAACATTTATTTAAGAAAATTAATTAAATATTTAATTTTAAATGTATTTTATATATTTTTACACTTTTTCAAACCACTTTTCATTAGTAAAAATTATAAAAAATATTTTAATTAATTAAAAATGTTATTCAAAATTTTAACTAAATACTATTGATTTTAGAAAAAATACTGTTTAAAAGTCAGCAATTAATGGGATTTTGTAGATGGGTTCAATTTCCAGAAGATTTGGATTGGCCGCCATTATTTTAATTTTTTATTTTCCCTCCTTAAAAATCCACATAATGACTTAAGTAATTAAGGTAAATTTAATACTTTTAACAATATTTTTACCATTTCCAACCAACTTTGGCTTGAAAATTTTGTATGAACCCGTGGTTAATATTAATTGAGGAGAAAATGATGTTACAAAGTCAACCACATGACATTTTGCTTTGATAGTATGTTAAATCATCAATCAACCTAAAAATAACGGATTTACATTCAAAATATGTTGTATCACACACTCTTCAAATATTTAGATATTTAAAAGAAATAAAATAAATAATATTACGTGGTTTAATTGTTATCATAGTTGTCATCTTGTTGGTATGTTCTTAATTGTTAATTAAGACTTTGTTAACTATGTGATTTGCACCAATTTGATTATAGTTTAATAATTAGACATGTGTGTACCTTTTCATATATAGATCGTAGGTTCAAATCTCACACTCTTTTTATTTGTAATGAAATATTTTTCAAGAAAAAAAAATATGCAATATGTTTTACTCTTATATTGGTAAATGGGGGAAATTGGTTATGCAATAATTCTTATTAATTTTATAAAAATTACTAATTGAGTACATATGTTTATTAAAATATATGTAAATAGATATTGTAAGAATTAAAATAAAAGATATAAATGACCGATAAAAATGAATCAAGTATAAAGAAGAAAAGTAGAAGCATACACCTAATTTTTGTTCATGAATTAATAATTAACCAAAGAACAAATTTGGTGTATGAGAAGGCAAGTGCTATTAACCGAGGCATGCAGAAAAAACTTGATAAATAGGAAAGCTAAATAAATATTGGTGGAGAGATATATTTAATTAACTTACATTTACTTTGAACTAAAAAAAAAAAAAACATTTACCTTATAAATTCGAGGATAGCTCGGTGGGTTCTACCATCACAAGGTTAGTGGTTCGATCTTCCAACTTTGAAATAGTTGAACTAAAATATATATATATTTATCTTATAAATTCGAACATAATTCAGGGAATTATGTTATCACAAAGTTGATAGTTCGATCTTCTGACCTTTCAATAGTTGAACTCCAAAAAAAAAAAAAAAAACATTTGCCTGGTCAATTTTTGTTTCAACATGGTACCTTTTCTTAAAGGTCTAAAGTTTAAGGCCTAATGTGAGTTAAATTGTAGTACTTAAAATTATAAATTGAATACTTATGGTAAAAATTGGTTCACATGGCCCAGTTTAGGAGATAAAATTAATTGTCAAATCGAGCAAGAAGTTAAGACATATCTTATCATGGGTTCGAATTCCCACTTTAACGTTGAACTAAAAAAAAGTGATAATTTTTTTTTTTTAAATCTATGTAATGGGCCTTGGAAAATAAACAGGCCATATTTTAAAATTATCATTTCAATAATAAATTGGAATTTCTTCACCTCATGTTCAGGGAGGACATGTCTATCCACATATATTTTTCTGAGTCTTTCTTTTCCTATTCTTTTCTTTCTCCCAACCTTTTCATTCATTATTATATTATTCTTTTGAAAAATCAACAAATCATTATTACCATAATATATGGAATAGAGTTTTATTCTTTAAAGTTATTCAGACGTTCTTTTTTTCCTTAAAAAAATGGAAAAGAAAAAAATAGATATTTTTAAACATGAAAATAAGGGGAAAAAAATGAAAAATATAAAATTTTGTTCCAAAAGTGTATAAAATTTTACTCTAAACTTTAAATTTCATCGCACCTTAACTTACAAGCGTTACTATGATCTTTATCGTAAACTTGAATAAAATTGCAATTTTTACTTTCTAATCAACTTTTATTTGCAGAATTGCTTAAATGACCTAAGAAATGCCATTTTTTTATAGCACTATGTGAGTTTTTGTGAGAGTTATTCGGTGGTAGATCTTATACATTGAACTTAATTTTGAATAAAGATTGATATTTATACAAATTAATGATTTTCTAATTATTTTGTATTTTTATCAAAAAAAGAAAAAGAAAAAACATCAGAAAGAGAAATGAAAACTCGGAATTTGCGGCGGCTCGCTGGCTTAGAAAATAAAAAATGGGATTTCGTCGTGATTCGCGGAATTCCGGCACCGATTAGGGATTTTGTGCTTATTGACCTAAAATTAATTAAAACAAATCTGATCGTCCACGTGGCAGTGAAGACGTGCCGATCTAGCTTTACGCATCTGCTTTTTTTTTTTTACAAAATCATAGCCTTTTCGCCAGCTTTTAATTTTGGATAAAGCCTTAATGACTGCCAGCTTTGAAAATTCTATACTCTTATTTTATTTATTGTTCGTTCCAAAAATCATTCCATTGGTCATGATCTTACTAAATCATTGTATAAGTTTTTGATATATATATATATATTTTAGTCTCTATTTTTTACTTTTTAAACTAACTAATAAAATATCTTCAAATATGTTATAAATATATTAAGATAAACATGTATTTAAATCACATAAATAAAAAATGAGTACTAGACAAATAAATATTAGATGAAAAATAAGACTAAAATGATTATATTTTAAAAGTTTAAGAACCAAAACAAACATTTTGAAAGTTTAGGATAAAAATGAAACAAACATAAAAGTTTAAAAACCAAAACTAACATTTCGAAAGTGTATGAGCCAAAATAAAATAAACTTGAAAGTTAATAAATCAAAATAGGTTTTAAATATATAATATATATACTCAATTTTTTTTTATCCCACTCGTATCCAGAATATAGATATTAGATTATAAAATTTCAAAAAATCTTTTAATTTTAAATTACATAAATTTAAAATGTGCAAACTTGGGAAATAAGCGGTTTATTATTTTCATGGACTTTGACTTTTCTCCATTAGGGAAAAAAAGTCAAAGTTCATGAACTTGGTGCAAGTCGGACGATAGAGGTGAGTGAAATAAATTCAAATCCTTTATTATCTCTTTTCCAATTTTGAATATTCATATTTCTTACACCTTATTCATGTTTTTAGGGAAAAAAAATGATTTTATCTCAATCCTTAATTTTTATTTGAAATTCCCTACCTTTTAGAATTTCTCCTTAATATTATTAATTAGAAAGAGTGAAAGACAGATTGAGGAGAATATATATATATATATATTTTAGAATTTAACATATGAGATTGAAGATTTAACTAACGATCTTCGAGATAGATGTCTCTTTCTAGTGATCGATTTGGTAGGATTCAATCAATTTAACATGGATTTTTTTTTCCTTCGACTTGATATGTGGGTTGGAGAATGACTCAAACCGATTGGTTTATCAAAAGTGTGACATTGAAGATACATGTATCAATATCACTTTTTTTTTTTTATTATTAATTTCTTAGTTAATTTTATAATAATAAATATCATAATACGACTTAAAAGCCACAAATTTTTGTCTGGCATATTTTGCAAAAAAATAAAAAATAAAAACAAACCATCACATCTTTTTTTAGCTCAATAACATGTGAGAGTGTAGATTCAAACTCACGATATTTTAGTTGGAGATATATAACTTAACTAATAGAGCTATATTTAGGTTGGCTATTAAAAAAAAATTAAACATTATATAAAGGTCAATTAAAATGTAAGATACACTTACATTATCAGAAAATTTAATTGAATAGCTTGGATGTTTCGTCCATCAATTATTTATGTAATTAAAGATAAACTTCTTATTTTTAATTTATTTATGCCTCAACCAGATATGTTTTAATTTTTTTTTTAAGACATACACTGGGCCCTGTAGTTTTAGTGAAGTACCGGGCAGGGGAATGCCTTGGTTCTAATCCTAATATGGGCCCACTGGGCCCTTTAAGAAAGGTAGGCTTGTTTGGAAAAATAAATAAGAATAAGAATCTTCTATTGATCTTTTTTTTTTTTTTTTGAGAAATTCTTTTGACCAAATTAAAGGAGATTAAAATGGTTAATTTGACCAAATAATATGGCATTCTTTAAATAGTAATCTTCCTTTAAAAATAGTTTATCCCTATAAAAATAAACATTTATTAATATATATATATATATTTTTTGAGCTCAATAACTTGTGGGATGGATGTTCAAATCCACTACCTTTTGTGAGATCATGCCTTGAAAAATTGAACTAGGCTCGATTTAACGACTTAAAAACAAAAACGACACATTTAAGCCTCATTTGATCATAACCTTTTGTTTCTTAAAATTTCTTGGGTAATTATTTTTAGTTCTCTCATCTTTGAAAACTTGAAAACAAAATTTTTAATATTTAAATAAATAACACAAAACAAATATATATATACTTATAAATATTTCTAAATGCTTACAACTTTATAAAATTAGTGTAATCTAAATTGAAATCAAAATTTGAAATGTAAAACAAACTAGAAAAAGTGAAACTTATGTTGTATTAAAAGAAAATGAAAAATTGTGACATTTTTAAAAATATATATTAATTTAATGTTATGATATATAAAATTTTCAATTTAAACACACTACTCAATTTCTATAATTTCCAAGTTTTAGTTAAGATTTTAAAAACATGTTTAAAAGCATATTAGAAAATTAATGAAAGTGATAGTGAACAAGCACAGTTTTGTTGTTTTTTTTTTTTTATAAAAAAAAACCTTGATCAAAAGTCAAAGCAACCTTGATCAATTGAGATCTAAAAACATCATTTAAAAAAAATTTAATTGCGAACAATAAATACTTAATAAAAAAATTATAACGAAGGAGTCGCTAACATTCTTTAATGATTACAGTCAAAATAAAACTTTCATATAAAAAAAAAAGATATGAAATTAAGAGAAACCCAACACTTTAAGCTTAGTGTATTAGCTCTAGTTAAATTCATTTCTTGTATTCTCTTATTTGAGAGTGGGGAGAAGGGTGTGAGTAGTAGAAAGCTTTGAGAGAGTGTTTTGTAATTG
>JAOANK020000080.1:242063-257288 GCA_026257165.2 Telfairia occidentalis
ATCATATTTTTTTGGTGAAATAAATAAGTATTTTCGAATTGAGGGTATATTGGTAAAAGGAAATCAATTAAAATAATCATCAAAATCAAAAGAGTAAATATTCTTGATAATAAACTTTTATGAAAAGATGGTTTTAAATATAGACACTCCGCATAATTTCTGTAAAAAGAAGGGACATTAAGTTGGAATCTTGCTAGAGCCTAAAGAAATTGGGCTAAATTGTCGTAGTCCACATGGTTTGGCCCTTAATGAACTTCAATTGGGTCTCTTTGAGATCGATTTGGAAGGCGACGAAAGTGCTTTTGAAACAATTTAAACCGTTTTTAATATTTGATAAAAGTGATTATATAATAAGTTATAAAAATCACTTCTTCAATTATTTCTAATAGCAAAATCTGGTCTCAAGTAGCTTTTGAGAGTCAATTCTCTCAAAATCTACTTCCTCTAACAAACTTTTAAAACTATCTTCATTTTATCTTTCTAAAAATTTGAATTTTAAAACTCTGGAAAGACAAGTAATCTTTAACTTAAAAAAATAATAATAATAAATTATTGTTCTATTCCTTGCCACGAATATTAGAGTAATTACTTTTTTTTTATAAAGATTAGAGTAATTATTAGTGTTAAATCAATTATCATAAAAATGTTATTGAACAGATTTTTTATATAATATATTTTAATACTTATTGTTCTTAAAATAATTTAGACGGAACAATATATAACTTGTAATTTCAATCACAAATGATTTAGTAATTATGTATTTAAAATAACGTCTACTTTGATCACTATAATTAAATCAATGCAATTTAGTATCGATTTACCAAACATCGTAAACTAATTTGCCATGTTTAAAATTAAAATTTACCTAACATGAATTTGATTCATATAACAATAACAACTGGGTTTTTTAAGCACAACGGACAACAATTATTTTAAAAGCTACATCAATCTCAAACTAAGCCTAAATCTATCTTATATATATAAAAGATAAGTTAGATATTGCAAAATCAATTTGAGCATAGCTCAATTGATTAAGATAGAACTTCTCAACCTAAAGGTTATGAGTTTGAATTTCTACCCACCCTTATTGTTGAACTAAAAAAAGTTAGATATTGTTAGAGTAATTGTGAGAAAAAAAGTAAAGATAAATATTATGCACGGTGGTTATTATAAAAAACCTCATTTAACGTATTTGCTAATAATTATTTTTTAAAAGAAATAAATAACTTCCTTTTAAGATAATTTAAATATAATTCAATTGATTAAAACAAATATATTCAAAATAGTACAAAAACTGTTCAACCGAACATATTTGAATTTGTTAAAATATAATATCTGCAACCAATAAATATTACCTTCTACTTCTCCTTCATTGTTTAACTTAAAAAAAAAAAAAAAAGAAAGGAAAAAAAAAAAGAGAAGGTACAAAAGCCACTTTTATCTTATCTTCTCTTAGAAAACCCATGAGGAACTCGGGCTCTTCTTCGACCAGAGTTCATTTTAATGCTTCTCCTCTATTTTTATTGATTTCTTTTATATTTGTATTTACAAAAAACATATTTTTTAAAATATATATTTTTTTAAAATCTAGATATCAATTATCCTATGGTTAACTAAAAATTTGGTACTACCAAATATAAACATTAAATATTAAAATAATAATAATTGATTGGAGACAAACGGAATAATTTAAAGAAATGCTCAATCATGATGAACTTTTTTTAATACTTAATCACGATTAGCTTAACTTTACTTGCATGCGAGTATAGTTCACTGGATAAAAACATGTATTATTATTAGTCGAAGGTTCAATCCTCCATCCCTATAAATATTGAATTCTAAAAAAAACAGTAGTTTAGGCATTAAATTTTAAATTTTGTAATACCAACAATAGTTTGTAAAAATTAATTTAAAACTAAACTCACACATCAAAATTAAAATTTTAAAATTAGTAAATAACTAAATAAAATCCAAACAAATGGGAAGAAAGTGAAGATTATGCGTGTTTGGTATTGACTTTTCTTAAAAATAATATTTTGAAGTAAAATATTTATTATAGAAACATTTTTTTTTTTAAGAATTAGTGGTAAAGAATCTTAGTGCAACCGATTCCCTTATAAAATAGAACACTAAAATCCAAAATTAAGTTGTATCGACCCAATAAATGGCTAGAACGAATTAACTTGATGATCGATATTAAGAGTAGAGAAAATTTCTTACCAAACTGAAGATTCAAATCACTCCACAAGTAGTTTGATCAATGCTACTTGAGTAATCCTAGCATACAAATCCAAACACAAGATATGCAAAGAAACTTGCTCATGACCTTAGGCTCAAAAGGCTTAAATTTCATTCGAACATCATCAAGACAAATTTGACTCTAGTGAAACAACATGAATGACTATTTATAGCCTTAAAAATAAACCTTAGAATAATCTATGATCAATTGAAGAGGGTAGTAACTCTCATATTCGTCAATACCATAATGGTCACTTGCTAAATTTTAACTTAAAACATTGAAAATAATACTTTCAAACTAAAAAGTACAATGGAAGCTCCCTAAATCCGAGAATTAATATTTGGATTAGCCAACCTAAACTTCAACTTAAAGTTTGAAGTCTTTGTTGCATAATTAAGATACTTTTATTCGCATCATTTAGTTAAATACTTCGTCTAATGTAATTTATGTACTTTTATCCATTTTTCAAACTACTTTTGATATAATTATTTTTTAAAAAATAAAATATTATTCAAAATTATAACCAAACATTATTTATGAAAAAAAGAAATTTAAAATCATACCAAACACACATATGAAAATAAGAAATGATACAAAATTTTACTTAAAAAAAAAATGGCACAAAAACCAATAAATGACAGAGATAGATAACTATTTGTTTCTGTCTTGTGATTCTTGTCTCATCCCAAACATATAATAATTCTCTCCTCTCTGTCTGTATTTTGAAAAGGGTGGGGCAACAGAACAATATTTTTTTCCCCTTTGGAGGCTGAAATTTTTTTAAAAAATGGTGACAATACTTTTACAAAAAAAAAAAAAAAGGATGTTTCTAGTCATCATTTTGGCCACATTCAGCCTATATATCAATTATTAGAGTAAAGGGAATTAAGGAACTTTTTTTCTTCTTCTTCTCCTTTTTATTTAGTGTACAAGAAAGTGTTCTTTAATAAATTTGCTTTAAAAGTGTCAAAATGTTGTGTGGTCCTTATTAAAATAATGAAATATGAGTCAACTCAACATGTTTGTTTGTTAGTAACTTAGTACAAAGGGAAAAGATAAAAATGTTCTAAGGAACTGATCATTTGGATTTGAAAATGGTAATAACTAATAATCAAATACATTTCTATAGCCATCCCCTTTTGGGGCCAAGTCCAAAACATAACTAAGAATGAAAAGATTTGAACTTTGGATTAAAAATTTAGATCAAAAGAGTGTTTATAAGAATTTTAGTGGCTAAGTTACATGTTTTACATAAATGTCTCTAGAAATTGAAGAAAATTATGAATGCCTTATTGGTAAATGAAGATGGGATATTGTTAAGGTTAAAACATAAAACACATTTTTAGTTGGTGGATTTTTTTTTTTTTTTTTGAGGTTGTGTACTTTTAACGGTTTAGTTCTTACTATGTTTTAATCAAAATTGTAATGAAAATATTAATCCAATGGATTAACAGTCAAATTTCGGAAAGTATAAAGCTATTTATATCTTTTGGGAATATCATACAAATATTGTAACAAATAAGAACACGAGAACCAAAATATTATAAAGTCAAAGTACTTAGCATATTTTTGTTTGTCGTTAACTCATTTGTCGATAGTCATAGATTCATACTTAGCCAAAATAATTCAATACTTTTGTTTAAAATATTATATTACAAGGAAAAATTGAGAGGTTTGAACATATAACTCAATAGCAAAGGTTAACCTGAAAAGTAACTCTACCCTTTCTATACAGGGGCCCATATGATCTTCTACTCATAAAAACCTTAGATTACAACATAAACTTATCTATCATATGAAGGTGTTCAGATTCATTATTTATTCAATATGCAGAGGTGGATATGTGAGGACCATTTTTCATGACATCTAAAAAAGAGGCTGCCATGAAAAACAATCCCACACACCAATGTTAAGGGCATCACCATTGGGGAATGATGGCCTCAACTCCACTTCTACATATTAAAGAAAGAAATAATGAATCTCAACACTTACCTATTATAGATAAATTTGTGTTGTACTTTAGAATTTTTATGAATAGAAGATGGACCCTATATAGAAAAGGTAGAACACGACTTTAAAAGTTGGACGTTTGAATCTTTACTTTAACATTAGTAATTTTTAGACAAACAAGAAAAACTTTATAATATTTATCGATTTCTTTTAGTTTAACAACATACGAAGATTCGAACGCACGACTTTTAGGTTAGAGAGATATGTCTTAAACAAAGTTAGATTGGGTTGGACCAATATTTATAGATTACAACCTTTGTACTTTTAAAACGCTGTTTTATCTCGTGTGGTGTGCCCTAGAAAAATAGGGGAAATGAAACGATAAAGAGGAATTGTATTCCCCAATAGTGCAGTCGATCACAATTCACTACAGAAGACGACATTGGCGCAAAGTTTTCCCTTCCACTCGTGACTGGCGCCACCGTTTCCACTCACAATCTCCGCCGTCGCCTCTATATCTTATCTTCTCGTCTTTTGTATGCCCAGCAAGTTCATTCCATTTGGCCCTACCGTCGCCGGTCTCCATGGCTTGTTTGAGCGATGAGACCTGGCCATCTTCCCTTTCCAATAAATTCGCTGATTGCGCCTCTCTTCGGGAACAAGAACATGGCGCTGACACGCCCACTTTTTTCTCTTCCGATTCTATGCGATTCGGCCTCGACAGAGTCTTCCCCGTTTATGCCATGGAATCTTCCAAGCCCGCCCCCGCCGTCGTCGCTCCTGATTTCGGTGACCCAATTTGGGACGCCGTCAGAGAGGAGGCCAAGTTGGAGGTACGCGTCTCAAACTAACCAGTTTACTCCTTGGTTAAGGGTTTTCTGTTTTTCGTTTGCTGTTTAGGTTTTGTTTGATGTTAAGTTGTTGAGATTTATCTTTTGGGTTTCATTTCCTTGTCGAGTAAGTTCACCTCATATGCATATGATTGGTTAGAGCTTTCTTATTAGACTAATTTTGGAATTGACTTTTACTTTATTTTTTTTTTCCTGATTGGGGATTGAGTATATTCATTTCTTTAGTCGAGCGAAAATCCATTTGTTTGTTTTCTACAGGCAGAGAAGGAGCCAATTTTAAGCAGCTTCTTGTATGCCAGCATCTTGTCACACGATTGTTTAGAGCAAGCGTTGAGTTTTGTTCTTGCCAATCGGCTTCAAAATCCCACTCTCTTAGCTACTCAGTTGATGGATATATTTTGTGATGTCATAATGCATGACAGAAGCATTCAACATTCCATTCGCCTTGATCTGCAGGTGAAGTTCGTATTGCTGCTAGTGTAAGCCTTTGAAATTTTGTGATAGTTTAACATGGTATTAGAGTAAGACTTGGTGCGTTCAAACACAAACTACAGTGTCATTTCCTCTCTAGTCCATTGGTATTTGCCAATTTGAAACCTCTTAGCGAACTTCCTCTTGCAGGCCTTTAAAGAACGGGATCCTGCTTGTTTGTCTTATAGTTCAGCGCTTCTATATCCTAAGGTAATTGATATTTTTAATCAAGTGGCCAAGTTTGATTGATCCAACAGGACCGTCCCCATTGTCACACCCTTCCTGTAGATCTCTTTTATAAATAGTAAAATTCTACGTTTGACTCTTGTTGTTTTTACTTATAATCCAAACCACTTTTAAATCAGTTTCTTTTGATCAGTGAACTGATGTTAGATTGCTGCTTCTTGCAGGGTTACCATTCTCTCCAGGTACATAGAGTTGCGCATGCTTTGTGGAGCCGAGGACGCAATGTGTTGGCCTTAGCATTACAAAGCCGAATTAGCGAGGTAAATTGCTGTTTCTACATGACATGTCTGTGTTTTTAGCTGATTCCTATGATTATTTTATCGTTCTTTGATTATTATTCTTATTCCTTTTTGCAGGTTTTTGGTGTTGATATTCATCCTGGTTAGTTAATCCAATTTCAATCCTCAATCATCACCTTTTGCTTTAAGTTTGAGAGATAGAACAAGAGTGATGCCTGTATAAAACTTAAAATAATTAGGTAATTGCCTGTGGAATTGCAAAATAATATTGAATGAGGCTGTGAGAAACACCTCAATTTTGTCATCTTACGAGATATATGAATTGACAACTAAGAAGCAAGGTTAATGAAGTATGACGGTCTATATTGTAGATATCTCTTTTGAAAAGGTTGACGATTGCCCATTGGCAGAGGATCGGTATTAATCTAATATTATTTTCTTGGTTTCCTGTTCTAAACTTGTGAGTTTTTTTTTTCCCCTTTTTTCCAGCTGCAAAAATTGGTGATGGAATACTCCTGGATCATGCAACAGGTGTTGTTATTGGTGAAACTGCTGTTGTGGGTAACAGAGTTTCATTGATGCATGTAAAGCCCTTGTCTTATCTTAATATCTTGTTGGTGTTGCTTATGAAAGCTCTAACTTTTATTTGTATTCCATTCTTTAAACTGTAATTCTGTCCCGATTTTTGTATGAGATGAGAATCTTGACCCAGGCTGGACTGCATACATAAAATGTTAAAGTAAAGAGCAACTAAAGTCTGTCAAATTAATATAATGTGCTGTGCTTTGCTCTTGACAAATAATGAGTTACAAGTTGAAATTTGTAATGAGTTACAACTTTCTTCCTCGTTAAATGGAAGAACACAACTCTTTAATGCCTTTAAGAAACTTTGCAATTTCTTCAGTAGTATCAAATTTTATCTGAATGTACTTTGAATGTCAAGATTAGATTATTTATTTTATTTGTCTTAAACTCTCAACTGTCCTCTTGCTCCATAGTTTTGTTTGTGCTGCAATAACCTGTCGACTGAATCTGCTGTTTTTCTCTTGGTTCAATTTTTTCAGGGTGTAACTTTGGGGGGCACTGGGAAAGAAGTTGGTGATCGTCATCCTAAAGTGGGTGATGGTGCACTAATCGGAGCCTTGACTACCATACTCGGAAACATTAAAATCGGCAATGGGGCAATGGTGGCTGCTGGTTCCCTTGTCTTAAAGGATGTCCCCCCACACAGGTTTAAACTTTAAAGCACACTATCATTGTCAGTCGAATGATGCTTTTCCATTTCAATTTCTTAATGAATGTCATATATATTCAATTCAGAACCATGATGCGTTTATTTCGTGTCGTTTCGTAGCATGGTAGCTGGAATCCCAGCTAAGGTGATTGGGTATGTAGAGGAGCAGAATCCATCTTTGACAATGAAGCATGGTATGTTTGTTTCTTTTTAAACAAAGCGTTTAATGTCTTCAACTTTTTATATCGATATAATTACTTAAAAACTGCTTCTCTTCCGTCATGCAGATGCTACTAAAGAGTTTTTTGAACATGTTGCTGGTAGTAGTTGTTGCAGAGATGGTAGAGCCACTGGTTAGCTATCTAATGCTCATCATCAATCAAATAATACGTTCTGGGTTTGGATTTTAATGATCAGTCTACACAACACAAACACGATCCAATTAGAATAATCTCATCTTTCGATTTGGGGGACTTGGTTTTCTGCAGGTCAGTGCCCCAAAACTAAGGATAGTCGGCACGGAGTGCCTGCTTCTGATGTTGTTTCAGTAGGCATCAGTTCAGAGTTTGAAAGATGATGATTGCAAAGCTTGTTCTTTTTTATTAGGCTTTACTTGGTAAGTTAATAAGATGAAATATAGTCGTAGGAAATCGGAGAGGATTATTTTCCGATAAGATCAACTAATGTTTTTGAATAAACAATTGTATCCGTTCTCAAGTAATGTATAAAAGTTCTTACAATTAACCTTACTGCCCCCTGGAAATTCACACTTTGCTCATTGTTTGAATTAATAAGTGAGTAAACATAATGAAGATGGGGGATCAAGCATCTGTTCTTGCTTGGAAATCATTCATGAAAGCAACCAACTTCTCAACTCCAGCCAAGGGCATGGGCATTGTAAATTGATGCTTGGATCCCATCCACCGATTTGTGTCCTTTGAGCTGAACCATGTTCTCTCTTTCTTCTTCCTAGATGAACTTAGCCTCCATTTCTGGTCCTCTCTAATGTAAATGGAATATTCAACAATGAGCTCACCGACTTCTCAACCAGAGATTTGTAAAAGCCATTGCTGTCGTCAATTGCGGTGTAGAGCATCTAAGCCTCGTTCTTCACCACCCCCTTTAGGCCACCCCCTGCTCCAGCAAATCCTCAAACACCAGTCGTCCACACATGTATGTAGATGCTGAAAGCCTGAAACAGGGAAGGGTGTTGCAGTCCAGCATCAGTTGTGTAATTTCTTGAGCTTTTCTGATCGAATCTCAATGATCACGATTGACCCCGGATGGCCCGACATTCTTGGAAATGTCTAGGTTTCGAGCAGAAATTCAAGGACATGTCAGCCACCATGTTGCCATTTTCACTATTTGGTGATGATTATGGGGAGAAACTCCATGCCTCTGGGTCATTTCCATGACGCCCATTCCCGAACCATTTTGATTGTGCTTTCTCGTTCTCCGGCGACGTGGCAGGGCCGGCAGCGAAGTTTTAGACTCGGATTGTTACTACGAAATAGCAATGAGCGACCATCAAATCTTGATGATGGTTGACGCTGTGCAGTAATGGAGATGGATTTGGTGGTGAGTGTGGGAAGGACAGGGACAGTGCCATTTACCGGTTTTGAAATCAGAAAAGCAGAGCAAAACAAAAAACATCTTATCTTTATAGAAAATGTGACGATAACCAAATTTCTACACCTGAGCAATGAATCAGTTATTAAAACTTAATAGAATTCCAAAGCTCTTATTATAATTTGAATGCTTTAAAGGGTTCAAAAATCACGTTATTCACAATTTGATATTATTACGAACTTCCAATGTGGAATAAGATAACAAGACATGTTTAATAACAAACTTCATTAATAAGACAAGAAATCTACTTTGAAAGGATTCGAATTCATGATCTCTTGGTCCAAGAGATATGCTTTTAACTAGTTGAGTTATGATCGGTTTGGCAAATTTAAAAGAATGTTGGGAGTAAGGAAAGTGATGGAGGAATTTGAAGTTGGAAATTTAGGCCAGGAGACCGATTATTATTCTTTGTCACTGAATTATATGTTTTGTCATCTCATCGCTGTTGAATGAAACCTAAAATGAACAGACAATAAAAGAACAAGTAATAATGGCCAACATTGGAAAACAACCATCTGGTTGTTCCTCCATTATTGTCGTTGCCCTGTCCTGCCACCGCCGCCGCCTGACCGACCAGATCGATCGTTTCCGGCCTGCCCCGCCGCCCAATTTTGAACATTCATGTAATGTTGTTAGTAAGAACTATACATGTTCTGTTCTCTGGCTATTGCTGAGTCTGCAAAAGAAAATGTGCAGGTTCACATTTTGCCGTGTGATTAAACTTTGATGTACAGTACTTCCGATGAACCCCGGTGAGCTTCCCCGTCGCCGCCTTCTGATGAAACTCCACCATTAATCTCGAACACTCTCTGCAAAGTTTGAGGCCGCCATTAAAGTTTGGAAATGGAGGTCATCAAGGTATGGAAAACAAGACTCAAAAAGATAACAAAAAACCATACAAGATCTGATCCTCTGAGTAGCTGGAATGCCACTCGCAGGTCCGGCTCCACCCCTTGACTCCGGTGAGAGTACATTGAGCCGTGTAAGTCGCTGCTGCCGCAAGCAGAGAGGGAGGAAATCTCAGCATTTCATACTCCACGAGCGAGAGCTCGATCAAGAAGAATGCCATGCGCTCGAGCTGTTCCATTCAAGAACACTTAGTTATAAAACAATTCAAAACAGGAATCGAGTGAAGGAAGGAAGGAGGGGGCAATTGTCCCCAATCGTCTAGATCAAAAATACAGAATCGGGAACCTTTCTGTCGGATTGAGCAGCTTTTAGGAACCTTTGGAGGAAGACAAACGGTGTCGGAACCGACATGTTAAACTGCAGACAGTTGAGCATCACTGTCTCCTGCATAAACACAAGGAGAACTCAGTAAGATTTTACAGAGAGAAGACTGATTGTGATAACCATAAGAGTAAAAATGAAGAAGGCGAGAGAACAGAGGAGGTACCATTTCAAGAACTTCTTTTCTAGAGTAAGCTTTATCAGAAATTAGAATCAAATCATCCACAATAGGTACAGAAACTTCTTCATATTTGCAAGCTAAGAGCATAGAAACAAGACCAACCAGCTGAAGCTTCTTTCTAACTACTGTTTTTTGTGACAAAAATCTGTCTATGAGATTCACAGTGAGAAACAATGTTTCTCCCATGAGATCAAACTTGTCATGCACCTCTATAAGCCAGTCAATTAGTATAGCTCTCATCTTCTCATTAATGTCGAATTGTTGCGCCATGTAACTTGGGGAAACACAGCTCGAATTCTGCATCAAACAAAGGATCACAAGCTGCAACAGGATGATCAGAGATCACCTTTTAAAAAGGGAAGCCAAGAAACAGACATTAACCTCTATTTTTCTGTAGTGTGTGTAGAGATCGTCGACATAGTCGACGACTGCAAGCGGGTTCTCGGAATCGACACTGTCGATGTCGAGTACCGGATCGTCGTCGTTTTCTGCTATATCCTCCATTTCAACCTCCTCCTATATCAAATTCAAAAGATCATAAATGAATTTGAAGGGACGCAATATTGTGGTAGTAGCTATGAACTGTCTGAATTTCTGTTGGGGGATTGGGAATTTTACCATCTGGCTTGCTTCCTGAGGCAATGAGGTTTCTGATTTCTCCAAGAACATGGGAACTGGCTGGTCATTTTCAACTGTTTTGCATTCGTCGTCTACAAATATGGAATGTCCAAATGCATTTGAATTTGTAAGAAATGAGTTAGGCTTATTATTTTCCTGCCCAAGATAAACAAATCCCAAAGATCCACTATCAAAAGGCAAGTGATTGTGATCACAAAATTCCACAAAAAGCGGAGAGAAAGAACAGAGAATGGTTACATGTGGATGATGAAGCTGTTGACTACTCGCAATTTGAGCAGCAAACTTCCTAAAAAAGAACATTTTCAAAATCAAAACACAAACTCCTTTATCTCTTGAAGACGATTAAGAAATCAAAACAAAACCCACCTTGTAATCGGTCTATGAAATGGATCGACCTGCTTCTTCTCACAGATCTCTTGCTTTCTACGTCAGAACAAAAAAAAAATCTCAAAATTGGAATCACCCCCAAATTTCAAAAACAAATTTTAGAACTCGAAACATCAAATTATACCCTGATAGGACTCTCTTGTTAACAACACAAGGATAAGCTTGATTCACCACAGGATTCTGATTAATGTCATTAAGAGCCCTCCGATTATTAACTCGACTAATCTCCTGCCCAAAAGCCCTTCCATTCTTCTCCAACCCACCTCCTAAAAAACACCGTTCATAGAGCCAGAATCAGAAATGGAAAATTTTAAAAAATAAATAAATCACAACGTTCAGAGAAAAAACCCCCCAAACAGAACCCAACCTGGAAGAAACCCAGAGGGCTTGATCAAGTTCGGATTGTTCTCATCGGAAAACGCCATTAATTCGGGTGATAAGAAATCAGAAACAGAGCCCCCAACAAGATCTTGAAGAAGAAGGAGGAGGAGTTCTGGAAGCAAAATCCGTCAAAAGGACCAAGTGGGTAATCTTAAAAGAAGCATCTAAAAGGACCCAGTTGAGAGTGAGAGTGAAGGAGGAAGAATTGGGTGTTCGTGTTTAATGAAGAGAGGGTATATGTCCAGAAAAGGTATATTAATTAGACGACGCCATGTAATTTTTCAAAAGCAACGGCTAGTGAAATGTGACCGTTGGATTATGGATTGTGTGTGGGTTGGCCGATGCGAAAAGGTGAAGACTTTCCTCTCAGGGTTTGTCCGAAGAACAACGGTCACCTGACCTGGCTTTGGTTCCATGGCCATGTCCCCTTTTTACCCCCCTTCTCATTTCAAATTCAATTATATCATTTCTTGCTTTTGGATTTCACTTCCTTTTTTTTCTTTTTTTTTTTAATCTTCTATTTAGTTTCAATTTAGCCTTGGTGATTTGAGTTTCGTTTTAATTCGATCTCTAATGATATTATAAGAGTAGTAGATGCTTTATTCATTTAGTTATATTCGAATTCTCGATTCCTAATGATTTGATTGATCTTCATAGATTATGATATCTTTTTCACCCACGAGAAAAAATCCCACCTATTTCCTCATATTGTTTGCTTAGATCTATGAAAAATTATTGAATATGATTGCCACCCGCTAAACCTTTGAATTATGATTAAACCATAATTTTTAGTTTCTCTCTCTTCCATCCAATAATACAAAATTATGAGCTACATTGTTTCACCTCGTTGAGTACTTTAATAAAATTGACCAAATATAAAATATTAGCTCATTGTCAAGGTAAAGAAATTCGTCAATACAGAACTATGTATGAAGTTTGACTAAATCAAAGAGACTAAATTGAAACTTTGAAATGTATTATCAGTTGAATTATGTTTAGGTTGGTAAATTGAAACCATATCTAAATTACTTTTTTTTATGTATGTGGTGAAATTTTTGGTACTTCTTCACGCGCTCCCGTAGCCGCGTGTGGGAGAAATCTGTCGATTGTTTTGTTTTGTTTTTTTGTTTTTACTTTTTTTCTCTCTCTGTTATTGCTATAAAGTTCTAATATTTCTTATCTTTAATGGCAAAAGACTAAAGTGGTGTAATTACTTTTTTGTTTTCAGGTTTCAAATTCTTTGGTTTTTACCTAATTATTATGGATGGGTAATTCTTTGTTATCATCATTGTTTGACTTATATTAATGGCTATGACGTTTTAGGCCAGTTTTTAATCATTATTCAAATTCAAATTTTAATTGGGGTAAAAATTATGATGTTATAAACTGATTAGGAAGTTGACATTATGAAACATAGTGAATTGCTACAAATAAATATTTTAACCTAGATTCTAGAGTGAATTCATACGTGAGATACTTTGAGTATATTTGATTTAGTTAATTTTCTACAATTTCAAAAAATCAAGAAAAGTTTCTAAAATTCTTTAGATATGATTTTTTTTTTTTAATTGAAACAAGTTTTGTATTTATTCATAACTTTTATATTCTATAAACAAAAACTAGTTAAATACTAGAAGATTTACGACATTTGGCATGACGTGTGATATTAGATAATATAATATTTTAATTTCCTATTAGTTAAAATAATAATCAATTGTCGATGTTTCAAAAAAAAAATCCTAATCTAACTTCATCTTAGATGGAAAGTTTTCACTCAAAACTCTCACATTATAAGAAATCATCAAGAAGATTACTAATTCCACGATAGATAATTTGACATATATCTTATCATTTTTGTATAGTATGTGTGTGTTTTTTTTTTTTTTTGAGTTCAACAATATGGAGAGTGGTGATTCAAATCCACGACCTTTTGGTCAGGAGATACCTTGATCAATTGATCTATGTTTGGTTTGACATTTGTGTATAGTATGTAATGAGAATGAAAATATTAAAGTAGTAAAATCTTATAAAATATTTATCAAATTCAGCATAGTTCATTAGGTTAAAACATATATTCTTTGACCCCAAAAATTTGAAAGTAAAAATCTCTCTCATTCAACTCAAAAGAATATATATATTCCATATGTCAATTTTAAATATAAAGTGTGTTTTGAGATGCCACAAAAGATGCAAATAATAAAAATATTTTAGTATAATAGGAGAGCGTGGGCTTAAAGGGACGATTCCCATTTCCAGCTTGTCCCCAAAAAAGGGGTGCCTCTAACGTGCCATTGATTTGCTTTTTTGAATTTTATGATACAGATGGCTCTTAAAAAGTGGGCCTCCCCTACCTGCCATTTATCCAACCAATTTCATTATTTTATAAATTTTAAATTAAGTTCTTATCTTACACATCCGAACTTAATTTAGTAGATAAAGATATTTATTATAATTATAAAAATTGATGATTTGATTTTCAATACTGCAATTTTTTAACTAAAAAAATATATTAAATTCTTACAGTTAATATTTGAGTCAAAATAGATTAGTAAAAAAATGATTTAGATAAGTTTTATCGTTCAACCATGTATAGTTAATAGTTCATGGAAGATGATGATCTAAATATAATACAATATAATATACACCATTCTTATAGAAATTGGAAAAAGGTAGTGTTGTTTAAGTTTGTTCAATAATAAGAGAATTGGGAAAGAAAAGTTGGAAGGGATGGGAAGAAATATTACTAAAATATGCTCTAATATTATCAATAGCATCTTCAACAATAAAATTAATGATAATTTAAAATTTATAAAATTTGTTAGATAATTTACAAATTAGTCTATTTGAACTAACTTAGGTAAGCCGACATCATTTAAGATAAATTGATTATTGTAGATTAAATTTGAATGACATTTAAGAAATAAAATTTATTATTATTATTTTGTTAATTTTTTCTTTGGAATTGAAATTATATTAAATACTATAAACTCTTTGTAATGGGTTTATATTTGTTTTAGTGCACATTACACATTTTATCATATTATATACTTAATTTTATTTCAACTTAAAAACAAGAAACAAGGAAACAACTATCCCACATATTTCTGATTCTGACTCTTTTTTAAAAGAAACAAAAAAACAAAAATAGTTATCAAACATGTTTCTGTTTATAAATTATAAAAAAATAAGAAACAAAAAACAAAAAACAAAAAATAAAAAATATGAAACAAGAAACAGGACCTAAGAAACGAGAAATAGAAATGTTACTAAACGAGCCTTTAGAAATCACAAAACTATATGGTTTTACTTTTTAAAAAAATAAATGATTTTTTTTTAAAAAAATTGAAATCGCTATTATTCATTTTCAGTAAAAACAAATCATATTAAAAGGTAAGTATTTATCAGAATCTACATCGAGTAAGAGGGAAAGTAATTGGGATATATATATATATATATTGTGTGTGTGTGTGTGTGTTTGTTGGGCTTAAATTGTATTTAGACTTTAGGCACTTATAAAATATTTTAGTCCACAAATTTCAACTATTTTG
>JAOANK020000080.1:262025-277418 GCA_026257165.2 Telfairia occidentalis
CAAATTAATTTATCTTCTTACACTATCTCACTTCAAGAAATAACTTTTTGTTACAAAATTTATAAAAACATATTTTGCATGCACGATTAAAATTTATAGATTGTATTATTAATTAAACTATATATATTTTAAATATTTGTGAATATTTAATATTTAAAATATTACAAGATAAAATAAAAATACACGTGCATCGCACGTGTTAAAAAACTTTATTACTTAAATACATGCCCACATTTACATGTTAGAAGGTATATTCAAAATCATACTGTTAATTTATTGAAAATAAAATAAATATAAGAATTAAAATTATTACTTTTAAAAAGTTTAAAAACGATAATAAAATTTGAACACTGATAATTTATTTGGTAGTTATTGGAGCGTTGGAAATTATCAATTAATGATCATAATAACGACAAATTGGGAAATATATATTACTTTTTGTTATCCACACCCACAATTAATGTTTCCGCATTTCAATAACAATCTCTTACTGCAGCCAATCAGAAAATAACAGCACAATATTTTACTTTAAAAATTAAAAAATGTAAAAGTTTTAAAGATATCAACCGATTTGCCAGGTCGGCCATTACTCCGCCAATAACTTGATGACGTGGCTAATCGTTACACCACTCGCTCGGAGCGTCCGTGAGCCCACGCTCCTAATTTTTAATTTTATGAAGATAATTTAATTTTATACCTTAATGTTAATCTCAAATATTTAATTCCATCCGATTAAACTCCATATTGAATAAAAAAAAATCCTAAAAAATATAATTTAAAATTTAGTATCTGCATCAATATTAAAAGAGTGTACATTGTGAATTATTTATATATTATGCATATGGTCAGTTTTATGGTTGAAATTGTTAGAGCATATTAATAGAAACTGCACAAAAATAATTAATTTGAATTCAATAGAAACATTGTTTCCTTGAGACAATTTTGTTTTTTCTATAGTGTTCAAGGTGTCACGAATAATTGTCTCAAATGATAGGACGGATTACTAATATGTGATAATACTTCAACCACATAACAATCTTTGAGAAATCGTACAGAGAATAAAAGATAAGGAAGCTATATGAAAAGTAGCACTGAAACTTGTAAAAGATGCTATAATATATAATTGTAGAATAAATTAGTAAAAGAAAACAAATTGTGGTGGGATAGTAATTAAAAAAAAAAAAGAAATATTTAAGAAAAATGAGAGTATTGAAAATGGATAACTTTGGACGTTGGAAATCGAACATGAAGATTATATAACTATTGCCAAAAAAAAAAACACTAATCTTATATCAATTCTCGATTGTACATTAAAAATTTAGTAACTGAAATTTAGAAAATTGAAACTATTTAATCCTTAAAATTTAAAGTTGTAAACTATAATTACATTGTTGCCCATATATATTATGCTTCAACTTTCTCTTCATCAATATCATTAGTAATTCGTTAACGTAACATCCATAATCTATTTAGTTGTCTACCATAACCTATGATTGCCAATTTAACTAAAATAATCGTTAACATTTGATTCGCATAAATGATAACATGATGATGTACTAAATAGAATCATAATCTAAAATTTAGAGACTAAATCAGAATTCTCAAACTTTATAGGCTAAATTATAAACTAGTCCTCTATGAAGGAATTACTAGAAGAGACTTTGACAGAATGAGAAGAGACAAAAAAACAACAGATGGATTTTAGAAGATGATCAAATTTACTTGTGATTGTGAAGCTACATGACAAAAAAGTTGAACCTCCTCTCCCATGGTCCACACCCCCTCTCCCATCTGTTTTCCTACTGTCCAATAGAACCACTTTTGGCTCATTCTTTATTCTCTCAGTGGTTTTTTTTTTTTTTTTTTTCCCTCTCTCTCGCTAAACTCCAAATCTCAGTCAATGTTCTTTCTAATTCTCTCTTGCATTCTTCTAAATCTCCTTCTCTTCTCTCTAGAGCCGCCCCTGTAAACTATCTATCAACTTCGAGCAACGGAATTCAACAGAGAGACCCAATTCTTTCACCATATTACTGAACCATAAAAGAAGATCAAAAAACGAACTTCGTTTCTGTATCGGCTGCTGAGAACTCATCAAGAGCTTGAATGTAAATCGTCCTCTCAATCTGCCTTGATTTGTCTTTCTTCCAAGAGTTCTTGAGAAGGGCTTCTAAGTTTTAGAAAATCACTTGATTGGTACATGCATGGCTTGAATCTGCTGCTTTACTTCCTCTCAATCTGCTTCTCTGTGTACCAATTCAGTTTGTCACTTTGTCCTGTTATTTCTGGAAATATCATTTGTTGGGTGCTTAAAAATACCTGCTTTTTTTTAATTCAGTACAGAACTTCAGAAAGTTGCAGATCAAATGAAGAATGCCCATCTATCTTGCTTTCCAAAGGGAGAATTATGTCAACAAAACAATGGAAAATTTCATCAACCAAGAAATTTGCCTCTGCTTGATCAGGACCTTAACTTCCTTCCTTGTTGTTCAGTTGCTGTATCTGAAGGGTCTGAGAATCAAATGAAAGCATCCTGTGAACCAGGTTTGGCTTCCACTTTCTCTCTGTAGAGGGCATATTCTGAACTCCTTTTTGCACTATTGGAATTAGAACTAGGAGATCATGTGCCCTATTATGAAGTTGCTTACCAAGTGGGGAATTAACAGTTATTGCAGAAAAGAAAAGGCGAGCAACAAGTGAGCACATTGCTGGAATTGCTTTATCAGATCTGGCAAAGTACTTTGATCTTCCAATTACAGAAGCTTCAAGAAATCTAAATGTTGGATTAACAGTACTGAAAAGAAAATGCAGAGAATTCGGGATTCATCGCTGGCCGCACAGGAAAATCAAGTCCATTGATGGTCTGATCCAAGATCTTCAGGTTATTCCCTATCATCCTACTTTGAATCTTAAATTTACTGCAACCTAGAAAGACACATTGTTTATTTATGGAAAAGGGTGTTTGTAGGAAGAAGCAAAGCATAGAGAGGAGGATCACAAAGCTTTGATGGCAGTGACAAAGAGGAAAATGATGTTGCAGAATGAAAAAGAGAGGATCGAGATGACACCAGTCAGAGAGCTGGAGATTGAGACCAAAAGATTTAGACAAGATGTTTTCAGGAGAAGGCATAAAGCTAGAGCACTAGAAGGTCAGGGCCCATCAGTTTAGTTTGCAGCCATTGTATGCATAGTAATGAACAAAATAAGTAACTTGCAAAGTAGTTAAGCTACTTTCTAATCTCATCATGACATACCTGATTTGAAGTTCTTGCAAGACCTGCATCAGCAATTTACATCTGGAACTGCCGTTTAAAAAATGGTATTTTTAATCAATAATGTGTTTGAATAATTGCTACAATAATATCTCTCTAAAATGTATATTGTCTCGAGTCAGATATGATATGACACCACAATAAATAACAAAAACATCTGATATCCTAGAAAACAGGAGTGATTAGAAAATGGAAGTGTGATAACATTCTGGATAGCGGTCCTAATGAATAACTTGGCACTTCAGATGGAACCAAGAAAGAAGATCTATAATGACTGAAAATCTTCAAAAGAAAAATTGAATTTCAATGAATGGTTAGCTGAATTTGCCAATCTCTGGAACCAAAATCATGATCTAGGTTTGTGCAGACGAGGTCGATTGCAGAAAATCCGACCGTTGGCCTTTACAAAACCTGCTATAGCTATGCTCAGGCTTGCCCATATGACTGAAAAGAACAAGTGCCGAAGATCGTGGCGAGCTGCAAAAGAGAGAGAAATCAAATTGAAGTGCACGTAGAAATTTTGATTAAAATGTCATAAACAATAAGGTAATCTCAACGTTCTTCAACCTAATTGACGAGTTAAATATGAGAGAGAGAGAGAGAGAGAGAGAGAGACTCACCTTGCCTCAATGACAAGGCTGCAAAAAAGAACCCTGTCAACACCAGTGTTAAAGCCAGTGGGAAGGACTGTACAAGAAATGTAAATGGGGTTAGTATATAAGAGGCATGGAGTTCGTTTTAACATTTTATAAACTAAAAATAAGTCCGTTGCTTGATAACTATTTGACTGAGCATTCTTTCACTCACCGCTATAGCTTCTAAGCCTCCCTTTTGAGTTGTGGCCGTCATATCCCGACTAACTGAAACGATATAATGTCCTTGCAAGAGATCAATAGCATCCTTCACAAAAGCCAGCCAGAGTGCATTTGAGGTCAGTTGAAAAGGTTGTAAATTTAACGAAGGTCTCTTTACAGATAAAATAACACATAAAGAAAGCCTTTCATGTAGAAGAAGAAACAAGTAACGTAACAATTACAAATTGGACACAAGGCAGACTTGAATAATAGTGCCTAAGTGGGTCACTTCTAGGAAGAAGAGGAACCAATGAAAAATTATAATGAAATAGATATCATCAAATAACTGCGTTAGCATTTTTTATTTAATATAAAGATGAAAATAGATCCCTACCTGTTTTGTTCCATCAACAAAGTTATTCAAATAATAGCGTAGGAGAGCATTCCAACCATCCTTCAAGATGCCCTGAATCGTCCGCTGGCCATATCTTCAACCAAATCACATAGAATGGTTTATAACAAAAGTATAACGAAAATTTTTCATGCTAAATATTAACATCACTATCCTCTCCCTCATAGTGCAGTAACCATTATTACAGCAAAGAGAAGAGCATGCAGTTTAACATGAACAATGAGACAGTGAGTTATCAATCCAGAATGGAAAAGTGTCCATTAAAATTTAAATATATAGCATGAATTTTTTAAAAAGTTTAGAGAGGGAATATAATTGGGAAACTTTTCTTTCAAAAACTAGAACTTGAACATTCTTACAGGTGAGTTTTTCATTAGTTTTTATTGTTATCATTATTTTGAGGAGGCCAAGTATATGATTCTATACCTGATGTTTTATCCACTTCTTAATTTTATCCCTGATCTTTTAAAAGTTTGAATACATTATTTGTGTTTCAGATTTTTAAACTCTAAAATTCATTAATGAAATTATGGTGTGACATTAAAAGTTAGACATGTCAGCTTACATCAATCAGATGAAAGACTAACTCACTTCACATCATCTGACTTGTAATAACTTATCTAACATGACCACCTCATTAAAAAAAATATTATTTCTAAAATTTTGCGTTACTGGTCACTTTTAACATTTTAAATATGGTAAGGACTTCAATGAAAAAGAAATTTGATACATAAAAGGACAAAGTTGAAACTTTTAAAAGATTAAGAATGAAACTGAAAAATGACCCTGGGCGACAAAATTAAACATTTAGCCATTTAAAAACACATTGGTTGGTTAGAAGCCTTTCACTAAAAATCTTTAATCAGCATGAAGTTATAAGCCAAAGACTAGACGCAAGTGCATATGCTAAAAAATTAGAAAGAAACTGAGGTAGGAGTACCTAACAAAATCTCCTTTCAAAGCAGGAGTGCCAGAATATTGCGTGCTTATATCATCTCCATGATTAGCCCAAACTGAACAAGAAAAAACAGAACCAGCAAGGTGCAATTATATTACATGGATAGATAAGCCTAAAACTTCCGTTGAGAAATGAAATCAATATATAGTAAACTTCAACAACATCTTCAGATTTCAGTGAGCAAATAAATCAAATTAGGATACTGAATGAGCTCACTGATTTTAAAGCTTTCATCTAGGTTCGGATGTGAGCTAATAGTTTCTTCAGCGCCAAAAATTCCAAGCCTCCTGAGTTGAGATTCCAACATCTTTCGGGCTATCATACTCTGCAGCCATATTATAACATAAAAACACTAACAAAGTTACAAAAAAATTGCAACATGAAAATATTTTCAAAGAAATTATATTCAATGTAAATTTAATGTCTGCAGACGTGACACTTTTTTGCAGATTGTCCATCCAAAACTTAGTTAATCTTCCCTGCCTGCCAAAGCTTAAACAGGAAAATCATAGAAAACCAAAGCTGCTTTTACTGACAAGAAGAAAAGTGAACAAATTTTGGGGGCATTAAGTTTATAGCTTATTTCATCATTCACAAACTCTTGGTTAGCTAAGCTACCTGGGTAACATTTGTGCGGTCCAAGCAATCAATACAATTGGTCCTCACAACTCCAAGTTGTTCCTTCATTTTCTCACCCTTTTCATTCAATAACATGTACCTACATATTTCAAATCAAGTAAATAAACATGTGAGGTTAAACGGGACTTATTTTCAGCAGTTCAATAAAGTTTCAAATGATAGTAATAGAGTGCCCGACAATAAAAAAGGAATAAGAAGCTTATTTCTTATCCATGAAGCATTCAAGAGAGTTAGAGATGAAGGAAACTTACCCATTTTGATCAAGGAAGTCTGAGATTTGTTCATAAAGGATTGAGAGGCGCTCAAAATGAACATGCCCGCAGATGTGATGAAAATCAAAATGCAGATATCTAAAAAGATTTTTTAGCTCTCAATTATGGTTTGAATGATAAATTCCAAAATGAATATAAATAAAAAAAAGGTAGAAAATTGTACCTTACATCATCACCAGTAACATGTTGCATGGCACTTGCGAATTTTTCACACAAGCGCCCCTCGCCTCCATGCTGATAACAGAACAAGGTGATACAAATATATTAACCATCACAGTTACAATGCCTACATGCGCATGATACAGACACTAACAAAAGGAAAAAAAATAGATAACCAGTGAATCACCGCGTTGATAAGATCAACAGCTATTACAGCCCCATACTTTTTCCTTAAATCGAGAAAATGCCGCTCAGCTATTCGAGGCTGGAAGAAATATAGTAACCAATCAATCAAAACTATAGTAGTCCATATCTGAAAGTGAATAACACCAAGCAATAAAAGAGACTCACAGATTCTTCAGGTTTCACTAATTCAAATTTGGGCTTGTATGTCAAATCAACAATTTGTTCCCAAAGCAATGGGATTGATCCCCGAACCTACAAATCCAATGTCAAAAGTGAGATGTAAAATCATGAGTGCTGCATAAAGATCTAGAAGACCTTCCTAAGATGGCCTAGGTTATGATCAGTTTTGATCACAGTGTAAACATTCGATACAAATTGAAGCACAGTGCAGAAGGGTTTGAATCAGCCCTATGGAAGTTTGATAATTGAACCTAAAGTATCAGCCAACATATTTTAAAATTGAAACATAAAATTTAGATAGTAATCTTTAAGACTCAATAAAATTCTAAACACCAAACATGAGAGAGTTTTTTGGTGACTCTCTTGGCCAGCTATGAAGTTTCTTTTTGTCTCCCCTTTTGTAATGTTTTTCAGGGTATTCTTTTGGAGTTTTTTATTTACTCTCTCGGCTACCTATGAGGTTCCTTCTTTTCAAAAAAAAGAAAAGTATTGCCTTCATATCTTTGAAAACTATTCATAAAATAGTTAAGTAAATCATATGTGCGAATTAGAACATGACTTAGATTTCTAACCATTGGAAAGAAAATGGGGCACATGCAAAATACATGTCAATGGTCTATGTGAAGTGTTACCTGAACAAATGATGCTGTGAACCCATTCAATTGAATAATTTGCTCACTTTCGACAAAGTTAGCTACATATCCATCAGAATCGGCTCCTCTTCTCCACAATCGAGTTCCTTTCAGAAAATGCAGATTAATAATTATGTAATAACTTTATTTTAAACTGCTAGCTATTGATGAATCAACATTTTTGCAAGATTTTCATTGAATAAAAATGTCTATAAAATATTTAGCTCCTCCTTTCAACTTGTCACAAGTTAAACTTGCAAAGCATGAGAGTAATAACATCTCATAAATCATAATGTATTTCTTCTTTCTTTCTTTCTTTTTTTCTTTCTTTACAATTTGGTAAAATTCCTACATTTAGTAGTTTCCTATCAAATTAATATGGTCCACAAGACTGAGTACATATAAGGAAGAAAATTGATCAGAACAGTTCACATTGTAGTATATAGGCGCACTCTTCTTCTTTTCCAAAGCGACCTATCGATCGGAGATTCTTTAAGAACTTACAACTTAAAGTGAAGTAGTATATTGAATGACTTGTACCACAGAAATATCTACAACTTCTTAGATTCAATTCTTCCGATCAATATCCTCAAACAATAGTTCTAGTCCTTTAACATCAATCATTATAGCCCAGTTTACTTGCTCATACTTTTTTCTTATTCTGACAAAAAGAATCGTTGGTATCATTTATAGTGCTTCCTTCAATCTTTGAAGACCTCAACGGGTACCAAATTCTACCCTCATATAGCAGCAAAGTTCATGAGTCCAATCTTTTTCACCTGTCCAATTCCAACTCAGAAAAGCTATCCTAAAAATGTTTAAGAATATCATTTTGCTCTTTGATCCTTCTGGCCTCTGCCTTTTATTTTTATGATAAGAAACTAAACTTTCCATCGATGATATGAAAAGTATAGAAGGAAACCAAAAGAGATTAAAAAGGGCTATCCAATTGGATTTAATAACAAATAATCATAGTTTAAAAGTGGAAAGCGTACACCATGTACCAAAGCTTGCTTTTGTTCTTCTTTTTTTCCTTTTTGGTTCATTAGGGCATCTGGCAACTAAAGTCAAACTTGGGTCTTAACCCTTGAATATTTAACTAAGGTAATTAATTCATAAATTAGATCCGGAGTGAAAATCCATTTGCCTTATCACTTCTATGTTATTTTTGGTCATTTTGGAACACTTGCGAACTTGACAGAACAGGGCAAAAAATACTCCGGGTCAGCCAAAAAAACCAACCAACAAATGTTGATACTCTAGTTTTAATAATAATAATAAAAAAATTAAAAAAAGATACATTCATAAAGAGTATTCTGGTTAAATTAGAAGTTCTTCGAGAGAATTAGTGATTTAAAAAATTATAAAAATTGCAGCTTCAATGAAATAAACAAGGGATACCTGTTCTCCTTGTGCATCTCCGAGCAATCAAAGTTACATCAACAATATCTTTTCCAATGGCAGCCTGAAAGTTTTGGAAGCCTGACAATCTATTAAGGAAAGACTACCCAGAGGATGACAACTGATGGTTCAAATTTGTTCAAGCAAAATTTACAAAAAATACTGGACACCATTCACATGCATCCATATCTAAAAGAACTGAGTTGAGATTTAAATAAGGATACTCCCTTGGATAACAGGAAGTAAATATGGATCAAGCTGCAAATATGGGAAGATAAATGTTAGCAGAGAGAACTTCACGGTGGTGCAAGGCTTACAAGCAAAGGAACAACAGATGACAACTAAATTTCTATCAATCCAACCTTATTATCTATGAGCACTTCCAACAAGTAATTATTCCAGAGAAATCTTGGTTCTGCCTGCAGGCAAGAAAAATTGTTTGTAAAACTCCTAATTCTTTGCCATCTAGGACACTAGAAAACAACGATATAACTTCTACACTGAACAATACTGACAACAGATATTAAACTAAAGAAAAAAAAATCAAAATGAGGGGCAACCTGTCTCCATAAGGGTAGTAACTTCGATTCATCACCTAAAGCATGCAATCTTTGTGCACTGCAGCAAAAGAAATAAATAAACAAATAGAGAGAGAGGGAGAGATTAAAGCAGGTACCTCTTAAGTATCAAGGGAGGAATAATGACTTAAGCAAAAGATAAAGATGTAAGAAATTTTAGCCAACTGAAGCTTATGTAGGTATGCACATAAATACACAAGGATGAATCTGAATAACCAAAACTGTATTGAGGCAAGTCATCTCAAGCAATTGTTAACCCATTTTATATCTGAACCCTTTTGTTTCTTATCACTTCATCTGGATTCATTATAGCAACCACAAATTAATACAAAAGATATGACTGATGAGGAAAGCACTTCACCTCAGTGTTAAATTGGTATCATAAGAAAAATAGAGACCAGAACTCTTCTCTGCAACATTCAAGAGTCCAGAAAACTCTGCCTCCATCTTTTTCTGCTAGAGATCGTCTAATTAGTTTAAATAAAATGATATAGTCAGTTTATTACTATGTGTTGCAGAAGAAAACAAGCAGTGGAGTCTTACCTGCTCCACAGGAGAACTGTTTACTGAATTATCGCATGGAAAAACTTTCAAGGATGAAATTCTAAAGATAGGATGCCCCAAATAAGACCCCACACACTCACGGTCGGTAATGACAATTAAATAGGATCCTGAAAATGGCAGATATAGTGGGATATCTAGTTATGCCATCTAATCAAGAAAAGAAAGTATAGCTGATCCATACATTGCTTCTCAAAACATCGCAGGGATGCAGAAAAGGAAATCACTGGATAGTTGACTAATGTGACAACTGACAAGTATGAATTATGGAAAATTGAGCTTTGAGTATAAATCATTCGGGTATAAATTTGCTCCAGGGATTTCACGTTTGGTTTACGGTCGACCAGCCTTCTCCCCTCTATTGGAGTAAAAAGTGGGTTGAAACTTGCATTTTTCTTCTTCCAAAATAAATTCAACCGCACATGACGCCAAATGAAAATTAAGGCTCCAGTCACAAATAATAGGGCCATTAGGAAACCACATAATTTAGACCATGTTTATCTATTAGAAATAGAAAAACGAATAAATCCTCCTGATTCCCATATTTACTTTAACAATCAAATTCTTTTTAAGAATAGAGCAAAATAAGTGAGTCTATTGAATTTTGCCTTTGCTAGGATGAGATCAAATTTTTGAACTTAAAGTACAAAATTTGAAAAATGTGAGTGTGAGTCTGCTTTCATGGTCAGAATGTGGCCTCTAAGCATTCAAACAAAAACTATCTGATAATCACTCGCAAATGATGCATGATGTTATTGATAAACATCAATATATGAGTGCATTTTCAAATGTTGGTCAAAATATGCTCAAGAAGTTTGTAAAATCAACCTACTCAAGACGGCTAAAATCCAATATTCTCATCTAAGGAATATTATAACTTCAGGCTCTATCTCAATCCCACACGCTTCTTTGTGGCCTTCAATACTTCAATTTTTTTTCTCCACTTTTTCCATGCAGCCTCATAATACTAAAACTAGACCTCATTCAAAATATTAGTAGATCACCAGAGCAAGAAACTTTCTCCATTTTGATTCTACTTCCAAAATTATTTTCAATAAAAAGCTCTAATCTTACGTTTACTAATAATTTCATTTCAATTCTCCTTCAAACTCATTTATGTTTAGCAATTAAAGATATCTTCTTGCGTCAACCATTTTTAGCCAACAGGGTTCAACTTGCATAATCACAACTGCAAACAAATATGATATAACAGAGACGAGGGTACATAATTGTATTAAAAAAATTTGAATCATTTATCAATGAACTGAAAAAATAAAATCAAATTTCCACGTTAAGAATATGTGAAACAACATCTCGAGAATTTATCACCTGCCAAGAGTTTCAGCAAGCCAATGACTCCAAAAATTGTCCTTATCTTTGGAACCCTGATAGAGCTGCATTGAGGAAGCTCATCTGGAGCATCAAAGAGGAGAATTGACAACTCATTATAACATTCAAAATCAACAAAATCAGAAAATGCCAAAATCATAAGAAGAAAAAGGCCGATGTGAACAAACATTTCAATCCAGCCAAAAAGGGTGAAGTTCCCATCACCAACCTATAAGTTTCATCGATCCATCGACACGACTGACTGACAAAGACGAACCACAAGAGCCATCAGTCGGCTCTATAACATACTGATCTGGAAATTCCCATAATCGCATGCGTGTATACAACTTTTGTGCAGAATCTGCCCTCTCCATCATTTCTTGGATCCAACTCACTAACAAAAGAATCAAACATACATACAGTAACCAAAAGATCCATCCACAGCAGAAACGTAAATACTTCAAATTCAGCAAACCATACCGATTTAAGAAAATTCTGAAAAGCCCTTTTAAGCTGCTATCTGGTAGAAGATGGAAGGCGAAAATCAGGAGAAAAAAGATAAATAAAAAGATCCTCTCGCGGAGAGAGGTCCGATCCAGAAAGCAGAAGAAGGTGGGCAATGGAGGCGAATTTTCTTTCCAAAAATTGAGCAGCTGCTGAAGTTGTAGTACTTTCTGTTTCCAAATTGGGTATTGGAAAATTTTTCAATTTTTGAGCGGAAAGCTCTCCATTGTTTAACAGAATTTAAGCTTCAGGTAAAGGATGGAGTAACGACTTTTCCTCGTGGATCGGACAAATGTTAAAAGCTAAGCCACACTGTTCTTCGCGGGCGTGCGACCCACCACCATCAACGGACCCCGTCCTCTCCAAGTTTTTTTTTTTCTTCTTTTTTTTTCTTTTTTGAAGTAAATATGTGTGGTGTTTTTAGATCTACGTTCAATAATCAATAAATTCTTCCATTTTTGTACTTATACTTCAACTTTATGCGCAATAAATATTTGTTAATTCAAACCTCATTTATTTTAATTCAACAATAGTAGAATCGGGTGAACAAAGTATCATAAGAAATCCATAAAAATTTAACCATGATTAAAGCATATCTTTGTGATTTGATAAAAAAAAAAGGTGCACTCGCAATTAATACATTATAATTAGATAAATGATTAGAAAATATGACTGAACTAAAAATTAAAGAAATAAAGAAGTACACACCAAAATGCAAGTCCTACCTAATGCAGATCATCGAGGGTGATGAGGGCAAGATGACCTAAGTGAGGCTGAAAATGATAGTAACTATCTTATTTATTGAGTTATACTTAGATCAATAAGTAGATAGATATTTGTCGCAATATTTAGTACTTACATAACATATAACTACCTGAATTCTCGACCGTAACCATCTCAACACTACTAATGGATGGTAACCCACAATAATAGTGTCTTATAGCTACGTGGAACTTTCTTCTAAAATGAAAAATACTCACTCAATTAACTATAAGTTTAATATAATAAAAAATAAAATAAAAAGATCTAACCTCACAAAACCTACAGATACGTGTTTCTCTAGAAAAAAAAAGGATAGAAATATAAAATCTTAAATTAAAAAATACTTTGATCTGTTCGACAGATTTATAAATATAAATAGTTTAACCTTCAAAAAAGGTTTTTTTTTTCAGTGGAATTTCGATACAGAGCATGATTGAGGGCCTGATAAAGCCCAGTCCAAAGAAAGCCCAACCAAATTGGGCGTATACATGGGCTTCTCAAAACCCACCATATGCCTGCTGTTGACGAAATTTATCGTTAATAGTTTTATATATTAGTTTATAATATATATTTTTTTTGTTCCAAATTTATTAGAAAAAAAAATCAATAATGACTTCATGGAAGTAATAAAAATTTAAAATTTTTAAGTTTTGTGATTGAATTTTCATTTTCTACTATTTTCATAGCCAACATACTAGGAACGAAATCATATCGTTTGAAATATTTTGTACTATATTTTTAAAACCCTCCATTTAACTTTAATGTTGTTAGATATTTTGTGCTATATTTTTAAATCAACCAAAATCAAATCGTTTGAATTTTTCTTTTTGTTCATATATTACCTAACATTAAACCAATCATTTTTTACTTAATCCAAAGTTTCAATTTTTGATTGCGATGTTAGTTTTTGAATTGTACCCCTAATATACTATTGGTTACTGGGCACATGGAATGGAATATCAACTTTTTCCCCCAACATGCATGCAATAAAGCCGACAAACTTCAACTTAAAAAGAATGATAAACCGAGATCAAACCAAACCAACAATGAACCGACTAAAAATCATTTGAATTAAACCAAATTGAAACAAATTAACGGAGAGGGGGAAAATGATGTGTTTGGAAGTGATTTTTGAATGCTCAAAATCACTTTTTTATGCCAAATTTAAGTACTTGACCTCAATTTTATTATGTTAAAGTAATTTTAATTCCTCTCAAACACACTCAAAGTTTATACAAATCAAACCAAGGGACCATTTTTGGGTTTATAATGTATATGTAAAATCAAACCAATCAATAAAAGGAAACCTACAAAAAATTGGCATAACATTTGAATATTCAACTTGATTATATAACATAAAATAAAACCATTTGTTATGTGTAGCAAGAACAAGAAGAGTCCCTTTTCAATCCAAAAAAAAAAAAAAAAGCAAGAACAAGGAGAGGATTCATAAGTGAAAGTGAAAATGAAATGCAGAGAGAGAGAGAGGAAAATTATTGGTGTAAATTGTGAAAAATACCCTCAGAATATAAATTGTTATTCTCAACACACTAAATATATAATGCCTTTTAACTCTCATTGTCATCATCCTCCTCGCTCTCTGGTGCAGGCATGTTGAGATCAAACGGAAAGCCCCCCTCGTGGGGCTCTTCTGGATCATTCAGATCAATTCCGATACCCCGGCCCGACGCCGTACCTTCGACATCGTCGCCACCGACGAGACTTTCCATCTCCAAGGTGCTACTGCCTTGGTGATGATCTTGACCATGTAGCGGCCGCATAATCGCCTCCTGTCTCAACATCTCCTCCCAAACTTTCGGCGGCGGAAAGGCCCCGCGGTAGTCCCGCTCCGGGTGGGAACGCAAGTGCCCGAACACCGCCTTCCACGACCCGAAACTTTTGCCGCACGTGGCACATTTCGGGTCAGTGGACGGCAGGTCGGTCAATTCCCCTTTCTTCTTCCCCTTCTGACCGCTCCCACTACCCGACCCTCCTCCCCGGTCCTCTGCTCGCCCTCTCTTCCTCCCAGCCTCCAGGGGAGACGACGGAGGATTAACGACGGCCGTAGGAGCCGTGGAGAAGGAAGATGAAATGACGACTTCCTCGAGACCACCGGTGACAGCATTGGGAGGAGTATCGTCCTCGCTGTGGCACTCGTCGGATGGGGAATTTTCCGGGGAGCTTTGGTTGTAATCCCTCTCCATCAAAGCACAACAAAGTGAATTTAGGATTTCATCCGTACAAATATATTCACAAACAAAAAGGGAAGTTTATATTTTTCGTGTTGGGTAGTTATTTTCCGTTAACCGAGGAATTTTGATTTTGATGTAATAATAATATTTCAGAAAGGTGCGACGTTTAGTTGTTCTTAACCCAACTCTACGTACATGCATGCATGCATGCACGGCTGAATGCGGCGGTTCAAGTTTCCGTCACCGTCGACCCGACCAGCCACCATCCGCCTCCCGGTTCTTCGAATCTAATAATTTTTTTCTTTATATATTCATATAATACCGACCACAAAAAGAGAAGCGACTATCGGGTTTTCACCGTTGAAAATTGAAATTGAAAAACAAATATTCAAAATTAAGCTTTTCGTGAAATTTCAAATTAAGCTTTTATTTTATTATATTTTTTAAATCTCAAAATTTATTGTATTTCTCCTATATTTATTCTTGTCCCTTCATTTATTTTTAAAGAAATTCAACTTTTAATTTGATGTCTAATTTGATCATCTTTAAACTTTTAACTTTAGGT